>JAVLUZ010000041.1:0-180073 GCA_036768485.1 Mermis nigrescens | reverse complement strand
ATTTAGATGAACCAACAATTTTCTGTAATTTATTAATTTGGAGTTTCTGTCTCTCTCTGTGTGTGTGTGTGTGTAAGAAAAAGCTTTTACTGCATAATAGACTGTTCCTCATTTTTTGGCCTAAGGGCTATTCCGGAACCCTGCTGATGGCGAATTTTGCACCAAAAATCACCCGATCAAGCATCTGAAACTAGAGATTGACGGTTTAGTCAAAAACGTTTTGTCACTCCTATAGGCATATATATTCGCCGACCGCATGGAAACTATTTTACGCAGCCCTAGACCAGCTTTTGATGCGCCAGCCAATGCCTTAAATCACTTTACACTGAAGTGTAAACTGTCTATGAGCCATAAGAAAGGATTTTTTGAAAGTATTTTTACCAAATTATTTAAATCGCAAAGATTCAAATTCAACTAAATTCTATGCCTCAATCACATCCTTGACTGACTACTGTAGAATTTCAGTAAAATTTACGCATTGGTTTTTGATGTACAGGATCCCAAACATACCCTATCCATATTGTGGAACTGTGCAGAACAACAGTTTGAATTTTACTTTGTCCACCTGGTCCCCGGGGTTAATTGGAGTCCCTGGTCCCTAGCTGCTTACGTAAAACACGTAGAGGACGTTTTCGGAAAACAGGGCAGGCGTTCTGATAAGCATGATTTATCATAGGGATGTAGATCACAGAAAGCCAATATATCAAATATGAATACTGTGTTAAATGATGTAAATTAATGCACGCTGAATATGGTGAAGAGCAACCAGAAGCTGTAAAATCGCATGACCTTCAAGAATGCTGCGATGTAAAATGCAAGAAATATCTTGACTTCTAGCTGCCAATTTTACATGAAACTTTTTGCCTCCACTTACAAATGAGACAAACTTAAATTTGACTTGCTGCGCTCTATATAGTACCCTTAATTGTCGCAAGAGTCGGAAAATGAAGCAGAAAACTTTAATAAGCAAAATATTATAAGCCGGTGTAAAGTGACTACGGGAATTCTGGTAAGTTAATAATCTCTGATTAACACCCCTTAACACAATAATTTTACATTTAAAACTGAATTTCTGTTGACAAAAATTTGTTTAAATCTGCAGGTGTCGTTATTACTGATTATACATACAGGGTGAGTGAGAGGAAGTAGTAAAAATTGGAAAGGGCTAAATAAGGATAATATGAAACATTAGCAAATATGGCATGAAAATTTCTCGACAATTCACCGCATGTTAATTGTTCAATTATTATCTATGTACTTACTTTTTTTGCGAATAAGCGACCATTAAAATTGTTACAAATTTTAAAAAATGCGCTAATTTATGGTATGCATGCTTTCCCTTAAAAGTTTAGCAAAGGAGAAAATAACTCGATCAATCTTTAGTTTTTACGATTAAGGGTAATATAATTCGAGTTGTCTGTGTGTGTGTACGTGCGTGTGTTTGTGTGTGTGTGTGTGTGGAAAAAGTGTTTACTGTATGATACAGTGATGCTCATATTCTGGCTCAATTGGAATTTCAAGTTCCTGATTCCGAATTTTTTTATCAAAATGGCTCGATCGAGCTCTTGATACCCGGAAACGACGGATAACCATAAAAAGTTTTGGTGGCTCATGCTGCTTATGTAATTATTGTGGAGCAAATTTTTACAGCTTTCCTAGACCAATTTGTAATGCGCCATTGACTGGTGTAAACAACTTTACACCGCAGTCTTATTGCAGCTGATAAATTTCATTTAAATTTTAATCGTTTATTAATGTTGTTATCGCTGACCTTAAGCAGATTTTAAAAAATTTACAGCTTTGGTTATAAGGTACGAGCCCATATATACTTTATACGTAACGTAAAATTTTGGATTTTGTCATTTTGCTGGAGCACAAATTGGGTGTTACTTTAAAATTTTGGCCCTATGGAGTTTACTGGACCTCTGATCTTGAAATTTCTACTCAAAATTACTGAACTGGCACTTAGAACGGTTAAAAAAGGGTTCACAGAAAATTAAGGAAGGTACTAACAAGACGTGACAAATCACTGAGGGCGAGCTAGCAGTGAGTCACAATATCAACTTATAAATGCTGTCGATGTATACCAAGGTCATGCGACACAATGTAAATCAAATGAAAATCCTACGGATTTCAAGAAAACTGACACGGTTTCAAATTTCTCTACTCCTTAGGATTATTTTACGTAGAACTTTTTGCGTTTTTTACAATGCGGACAAATTTTAATTCATTTTCTGTGCAGTTTACAATGCCCTTTTATTAACATACCCGCGGAAAAATGGAGCAGTAAATCGAGCAAAGTGGAATGATTCGTCGTAAAGATATTGAGCTGACATTGTGAATTTTGGTGAGCGTAGTAATTTAAAATAAGAATAATTTATTTACACTTACAGTTTCTTTTATCTAGTTTTTTTAAATAGGAAGCAAAGCGACATATTTGCAAAAAGGGAGTTTTTGAGAATAAGGTGACCTTGTCACAATTTTCAAAAAAAAACGTGCTTTATGCCTTTTCAAACAATAATCTTCAACTGAGAAGTCGAAAAAACTGTCGGAAAACCATGTGAATGAGAAAAATTTTCGAAAAAAAATTTTTTCAAAGATTTTTTTCACGCTCATGGTTGACAAGGCATAAAATCACGTTTTTTTAAAAAATTTGACATTTCAACATCTAATCATCTATACATCGACCTAAGCATCTATACATCGACCTGAGCGGGAACGACCTCGACCTAAGCAGCTTTAAACATCTTTTCAGATATACTAAGCCTGAGCCTAAGTATAATAGAAGTAAAAACGGCTAACAACAACAACAACAACAACAACAACAACAATTTATTCGCTAAGTCGAAAGAAAATATTAACATACATGGATAAGACGAATGAACGAAAATGAAAATACATGAAAGACAAAAACAAATTAAGTATGACGAAGCAGGGTAAACGTAAAGGCAATAGGAAATACTGCTCTTACTTACGCCCCTTTAAGAAATTTAGAAAGGTTTAATCTTTTAAGTTTAGTCAGAAAAACGTGTCTATTTGGAGCACTTATAATCTGTTCAGGTAGAGAGTTCCAGATAGGAATTATTCGATTGCAAAAATCAAATTTTCTGCAATTTTTATTTACATGATCGACGAGAAGTTTACAAGAATTTGCTGCTCGATTAGAATTTAAATTAATTGTGAAGAAATCATTGAAAGGAAGAGCTTGACATTTGATAATAGAAAAGGCTAATGTTAGGTCGTTATGGAGGCGTCTTAGTTCAAGAGTGTCCAGACCAAGTTCGTGTAATCTTGCAGCATATGTCAAATTTTTATCACTAAAAATTCGTTTCGTAAACCTTCTTTGAACCCCTTCTTTGAACCTAATATTGAGAATAGCCCAGTTCGTCTTAAATAATTTGTTATCCTCAAACACATGAAGTTCAACAGCCTGTAACTCGGTCAATAATGCCGACCGACACCTAATTCTTTCAGATTTGAATTCCTTGACCCTTAAATAGATTAAATCATCCATGAAAAGTCAATTTCTAGGAGGTCACCTTATTCTCAATATTAGGCGCAAAAGTTTGATCTAGCAAAAGGGGCAGCAAAGCGCCCCTTTTACTAGTAGTAATTTATTTTTCTATTTTTCAAAATCATTTGCAATAAAATTAAATTTCTTATCAGCTGGATGTCGTACTATTGTTGTCCAGTAAAAACTATTCACGCAATAAGCCGTCAAACTAGCAGAATTCACTCATTTTTGAAAAATTCTTGTTTCTTTAACGGACCAAACAAACCCGAATTTAATGAGAAACCTTAACTTAAAAGAATGCGATAGGCAAAAACTGGACAAAGCATCAATTTTTTTATTAAAATTTAATCTATTGACAATGAGTGACTTTTCTAGATAGTCTAAGCTCAAAATGAACATAATTTATTTCATTTTTGTAGATAGATAAATATTCACGCTGAATAATTCAATTCAAAGATTAATTTTATCCTTTTTCCATTATTTTTTCGTTTTTCACAAGCACCAGCCCCTGCCCGACGCCGGAACATGGGCCTGACACACCTCTAATTTTGCATCATCACCGTTTCTTCAATTCAGTTATTTTTAAAGGCCGTCACCGAACCCAGTCACTTCCGATGATTCACTACCCTGCTCAAAAATCTATTCATCCACTTCAAAAGATGGGCACCTGTACAGCATTGCCGATTGCAGGATTTGCCAATCTGAGCGAGGGTCAAAAACTGAGCTTTTTCAGGGTCAAAATGAACCTCAAAAACTTGTTTAAAGGCTAAAATAGCGGTGAAATTACTAATTCCTCAGTTCCGAGTCAATTTCGAGCGCTTTCCAGAAATAAATTTCAATTTTCATCATTTTCGGGCCTTGATTTTGCCGCGATTTCGCAGAAAATTTTCTATTTAACACTCCCTCCCCAACGTTCCTGTCTTTCTGTTACCTACTTATTCTCGACGAAACAGGTATACCTACCAGGTACTTTCTCGCAGTAATATACCCATGTTTGATAATATCTGAGATAGAAAGAATATAGGTATTAGGTACTTACATTACAAACCAGAATCATCCTACAATACTTAGGTTGATGCATCACAATCACAACACAGATGAAAATTGTGTTTTTATTATTTCAGTATCAATTCCCATAGGAGAAAACTGGATCCACGCCAAAATTTTTACCTTACAAGCAATTTTTTTGCTTTTCACTTGTATACATATGGCACTTTCAAATTGAAAGATTTCACTTGCCGGATCGTTTGTTTTTTAGTTCAATAATCAATGCAAATATAAATGTATGCAAATTCGACAAAAAATAAATAGGTGTAACGAACAGTGTTCGGACAGCAATATCGGGCATGCACGTGGGAGCCTAGAACACGATTAGCAGCAGCTAAATT
Source organism: Mermis nigrescens (assembly GCA_036768485.1). Classification (NCBI taxonomy): domain Eukaryota; kingdom Metazoa; phylum Nematoda; class Enoplea; order Mermithida; family Mermithidae; genus Mermis; species Mermis nigrescens. Next base: position 175,171 of record JAVLUZ010000041.1, on the reverse strand, counting down.
TTGGAAATGGATTATGCAAAATCGGAAAAGAGCACAAAAAATTCTATTCACGGTGTCCATATCGTAATCTGCGGGGTGGTTTTTTAGACTTTAGAAGGATTAATTCCCTACCCCGCCCATCAATGATGCAAAGCGCAGGCAAGAACATTGATAAAATCAAAAATTTATTGCAAAAGCGCGTGAAAATGATCATAAACTGTGAAGGTAGTTTTTAAGCTATTCCATCGCCAGAACCTTGCAAGCTTATAAATAAGCTTGCTCAATTTTTTACAAAAATAAGCCTTCAGTTCTCATGCACTACCAGACAACCCCAACGTCGCGATCAAGGAGAATATCAACGTCTGACTAATACTTAAAAGTCATTCGTCACAACGAAAAATCGACAAAATTAGAAAGAAGGATGCACAGACATTCGCGATAAACGAAATTATTTTACTTTCCATTAATAATTTTGTTTTATAATCCGTTCTATATTGTTTTATGCAAATTGATTTCTATACGAATTTATAACAAGAACTAGTTTAATAGTTATCACTGATGACACACGCAAAAACACAGTTTTGTAATTCAAGCATTAAGCTATAAAACTATTTTATTTATTCTTGTAATGTAGGAAAACGATTTAGAGGCGTAGCTGACGATACAGAGTCGTCAGCTGTAAGAAAATAAATCACTTCACAACAATGCATACATGTCACTATACTCGTCCTTTATAATTTCTGGAAATTGTACGTTCAAACGTCCACCATTGTTCATCAAACTGCAGTTCACGTTTGTGAGCTTCTCTAACCTTTATTACTTAGCCAGTGAGCAATGCAAAGGGAGAATTGCAACTTATAACCACACATAGGCGTTGGGGTCATGGAGGTCTGGACGCTGAAAAAACCGGCTGCCCCATCCCAAAAAAATCAATAGACCCACAGAATTAACTTTTGGGGCTGTTTTTAGCAATTTTGCCCCATCGACTTCCAGAATAAGACTGTTGACCATGTATGCTTATAAAACCTATCTGACTTAAAAACAATATATCTCTTCATAGCTAACGCCTACTAGCCAAGGAATGGACTTATCCTCCATCGCACAACCACTCGCTTAGTCACTATCCAGTCTCCACTTTACTCGTTCGCTCGGTCTCATCTGAAATCGCCCTACATATTTTCGGCTGCTATCTGGTAAGATACTATGCATCGTTAGACCTACTGTATTGGTAGGCCCACCGGCTTTTAGACCCAATGTCTTAGTGAACCCCCAGTGGGCAGTGGTCAGATTTTGGGGGACCAATGGAGCGACATTGCCAAAAACTGCGCCAAAAAATATTCTGGGGTCTATTGATTTTAGGAGGGGTTCCTCCGGATTCGCGGGAAAGGCCCAGATCATCCAGACCTCCTAGCTCATGTGTTGACTTCACCGACTCTGTAGACCCACCGAATAAAACTATCTAGTTAGACTAAGTGAATCAGTAGACCCGCAGAAGGAATCTCGTTAGACCTACTGGATCAATTGACCCACCGAAAACACTCGTTAGATAATGGTAGACCCATCCATACATTGGGGCAGATGCCGAAATCTCGGAGTCTAAGGTGTTGTCGAAATAGCAAAAATCCAAAAAAAACAGGCCAAAAATTTAATTCTGAGGTATTGCAAATTTTTGCGGGGATGGACTGCTAGATTCTCGAAGGGTACCCCCCATGCCCTACACGCGGACCCATCGAAAAAATCATGTAGGATCCTTTGTAAATTATCGATAGACCCACATTGAAGTATTTTTGTTGCTAGACCATTATTTCATGACTACTAGAGTATGACTTTTCTTTTAATATTATTTAAAATTGGGTAATAAAAGCATTCGTGTACGGGTTTGACAGTAGAACGAATATTTTAATTCGCAATAGTTAATAACGGAAATTGAGTATTTTTAAATTCTGTGATTTCTACATACAATTTTTTTAACAATTCCCTGAATTTTCCATGGCGCTTCACTACACTGCCGTTCGGTAGGTAGCTTAAAAAAAGAATATAATGATATGCAAAAAGTTTTATGGATAGACGTATTTTTAGCAGAAATTAGTAAAAACCTGCCGGAAAATTAAAAAAAGCTGAAAGACTTACTCGTTTGTAGAGCATGTATGAATCTGGATCAGTTGAAATTTTCGCTAATTCGCAGAAATACTATTGCGCTTTCCAGACTTTTCTATGCAAAATAAGATTCCCAGTTTTCAGGTTGGATCGATGCGGTTCTCCGGGTGCCTTTTGTACTTGTTGCGCTTTTATCTTCCGGCTATTATTGGCTGCGCCTTATTGATATATTTCGCAAGCATAAATAAGCAAGCCGGATCGGAATTTCACCTATTTAGCAGATTCGATTCCCGAAATTCCGATGATAAATACGTCATACCTAAAATAATTGAGAATTCTTCAGAAAATGTGCCCGAATTTAGGCAAAATTTTAATAAATCAACCGATTTAGATCCTATAACGTTTTCTGGAAACGTTAGTCTTACGGGCCACAATGATAGTAAGAATAACACATTGATTACCAACGTGCATTCGTACAATTTTACGATCAATGAAGACGAGATATGTACGAAAAGACAAAAGGACGTTGTTATGGTATTTGTCGTTCATAGTCATCCGGCTAATTATGAAAGGCGCATGCATATCAGGTAAAGAGACACTAATTCGCAGGGTGTACATTAAAGAGGGTTTAGATAAATTGCTTATAACCTAAATCAAATTATTAAGTTTTTTTATCTATTTGCTATTTTCATTAATTGTAAACATGATGATTTAATAAATTCATATATTTTACATTACTATACTCAAATGATCTACTTTTGAAGTTCTAACCGACTTTTGTGGGTCTAAATGGCATACTACCGGCAAAAATCGTAAAAAACATGTCAAAGTTGAATTTTGGGGGTTTACTGTAACCTGCGAGATCCATTCTATAGCTGATTTAGTCACATTCGCCTCGGAATAACTTTTGAGGAAGCTTACCAAAGCATACATAGAGATACCCTGCCTTATTTCATAAAATCATGCAAGCAAATTAGTTGATTTCTTCTCAATTCTGACCATTTGTTTTGAACTTATGTACTGTGTATAATCTGCTTGAATTTTCAGTAAAGCACGGTTCAGAGATAAAAATCGGCGATATTGCCAGCATCGCCGACACTTTTTCCCGGTTCAAGTGCCCCGATTTCCCGATTTTTGTCGGTGATATCGCCATTTCTTATGAGTTTCCCAATTCTTGTTGGCGATATCGCCGACGAAAATCGTAAGAATAGAAATCCATCCGATTTTCTTATCGCCGATATTTAGTGCTCTGGAGTATGCATGCATTAATGTAGAATGTATACGCACCATGGAGTTGTTAATGTTGTATGTCAGAAATAGTGACGAACACACTATACATACAAACCTATCCAGGGCCGTGTTTAAGGGAGGGGCGAAAAATTTTATAGGTAAGATAATGCACGGAAAGATAGAAAAATCGAATGTTTTTGTTGTAAAATGTTTAAATTTTTGGCCTACAGCTCCGGATATGAAGTGTTGTCTATCATTTTAGCCTAATCGCGATCAAAAATGGCACTTTTTATATAGCTTTTTAGGCGAAGAAAATTACTTTTGATAAAGTTAGAATTTTATGTCTTAATGGGCAGGGCATGTCGAAAAATTTCAAAAAATGCGGTTTTGGCGAGCTATCCTGGCAAATTTTCCCAGGCATGGACCAATTTAAATTGGATCCGCCCCCCCCTTGGCCGAATCACGGATACGAGTTTGTACTTATGGTTATTTTTAGTGGCGTTTGCAGAAAAACTAACGCATGTGTATATATATATTTACAGCTTTTCATATGCCACAAGGCTTTCTTATAGATTCTTTTGGGTGCCATGAATCGCTCTAATTCCGATGAAAAATAGGTTGCAATAATCCAGCGAAAATTCAAATGTATGTGTCATAAAAGTATAATGAAAATTTAATATAAAATCGTACTGATTAATGATAAAATGAGTAAAATTTAAATTGAACATGACAATTTAAAATTTTTTAAAACGTCTTTTTAGAAAAATATAGATAACCCAAAAATTAAAAATATGTATGCTTGTTTATGATGCAAATGCATCTGTGAACCAATGCGTAGGTAGTGCCTTATGTGTATGTGAAGTTGAAAAGAATCTCCAGATTTTGATGCGACATTGCCAATCTTCCCGATTTTAGTCGGCAATATTGTCGATTTTCCAACTTTCCCGATTTCTAACGGCATATTAGCGACTTTCCCGACTAAATCAGGAAAACCGGCGATATCGCCGAAAAAAATCAGTGATAATCGCCGACTTTTACTTCTGAATTGAGCTTAACCAGCAACTGAGGGCCACTCCTGTCTTACTATTCAAAATACTACAGTAATTTTCAACACACAAAGACACACACACACACACACACACATATATATATATATATATATATATATATATATATATATATATATATATATATATATATATATATATATATATTCATTGGTTTTCAAATTTTTTAAAAATCTCTATGTGCGGGTCAGCAACATCAAGACCCTTGTCCTAAAACCAGACAGGAACCCTGGGTAACTGTTTGTGGTCGAAATGCATAAGGTTTTAAGTTCAAAGACCCATAAAGTGTCTTGGTTTGAAGGATCACGCCCTTAACTACTATATTTTGGCTGTGGTAAGTCATCAAAGTTATGTCCGGTTTTCCGGACGGTTCATAATAAAGGGTTAAGTCAGCAGATAGGAATGATTTGACAAATTTTTCTAAATCAAAAATTCATAAAAATTAGTTGAATAAAACTAAAAAACTTGAATTCAAATTAATCGAGTGTTAAACTGCAGAGTAACATATGGCAATCGAAGGTATTATCGAATGGTCAAGGCAGTTATCGTATTTGCAATGGGTCTAGCTGTCGACGATTCAAGCTTACAACGTTCAGTGCTGCTCGAAAGTCAATCGTACAGGGACATCATACAACAAAATTTCATGGATACATATCACAATTTGACCCTTAAATCCATCATGATGCTGAAATGGGCGAGTGCTTATTGTCCGAACGCAATATATTTAGTCAAAGTCGACGACGATATCTTGGTCAACCTATTCAATTTGGCTGATATGCTTTTCAAAATGTAGGTATGTAATGATAGCGAAATAATGCTTCGGGAATGAAACACAGTAAATAAAATGGGGTTTTTCTGAAAAGATAAACAAAAGAAATGGTTAAAAGAAGCTTACATAGGTAAAAAGACGTTGACGAGTACGAGAACAAAAGACTTAACAAATAAAGTTTTTGTGATGTGAAAATATTGCTTAACCTAGCACTCCTTAATGGGCCCAACCCGTAAATCCTACTAATGAAAAAGATAGGGAGGAAGAGATAGCATGATAAGCATAGGTAACCACATACGGAGCCTGGACTATGACAATCATAAGTAACAACACCCGGAGCCTGGGAGAAACGGGAGAAACGGTGAAACCGTGATACGCATAGGTCCGGGAGAAACGGGAGAAACGACGAAACCATGATAAGCATAGGTAACTACACTGGGAGCCTGGGAGAAACGGGAGATACGGCGAAACCATGATAAGTATAGGTAACCAACCACACCCGGAGACTGGGATAAACGGGAGAAACGGCGAAACCATGATAAGCATAGGTAACCACACCCGGAGCCTGGGGAGAAACGGGAGAAACGGCGGAACTATGATAAGCATAGGTAACCACAACTGGAGCCTGGAAGAAACGGGAGAAATGGTGAAACTGTGATACGCATAGGTAACCACACCCGGAGAAACGTTTCTCCCGGGAGAAACCTTTCTCCCTCTGGGGAAAATTTAGATGGGAGAAACGTCTCTCCCACCGGGGGAAACACTAGTAGGATTTACGGGTTGGCCCCCTAAATGGGACAAAGTACCATATTCATGATTTATATGTAATAGATGTTCTTCATAGTTTTAGCTATGAATAAATATAGTACGGACAAGAGCAAACAGTGTTTCTACATCGAAACAGTAAAAAAATTTGATATGGAGCCCAAAAGCATGGAAATTTGGCAAAAATATGATAAATATGCTAAAAATTGCTAATGGTTGTAAATTTTGCCCACCCCTCCCCCAATGACTGAAAAATCATTTTATTTTGTTTATTCCGTGTCTTGCAGTTGTTGGAAGTATTACCAGCTACTCTATGTAACTCTAGCTGTCATTTCCATAAAAAAACTCAATAAAACTCAAAAAACTAAAGAAAAACCCAAAAAACCCAGAAAAAAACCTACAAAAAAACCCGAAAACCCAACATTCAAAATATTCAAATCTTGGTTTTTTTCCATCCCTGACTACCACCTTCATAAATTTAAGCCTAATCCTAGTAAAAATAAAGAAGTTTGACCAGAAAACGTGACTTCCAGAAAAAAATTCAGAAAAAAATAATTTTTTGAACTCCTGTGAGCGCGCGCGCGCCATCATATACCTGTCGCGAAAAATGTCTACCAGTCCAAATTTAAACTACAATAGCCCATTTCATAGATAAATGGACCGCGAATCTCATTATATAAAGTATGTGTAAAGGCGCATTCATACTTCGTCCGACTCCGTCCGATTTGGTGTCGGAATGCGAAAATTGACAAAACCGCTCCGACATGCACCGACATGAGTCCGACATTATCCGACATCATGCGACACGCGTCCGACTTTTCTTTGCACATGATGTCATAATCTGTTTTACAATGAGACTTTTTTTGTCGGAACGGACAAGTAGAGTTGGTTTCAACTTTTGTCCGTCCGACACACATGAAATTTAAACTACAGCGTGTAGGAAGATTGGCGCGACATGTAGCCATTGCACGCCTTGTTTATTTTGTACTATTTCATTTTTCAAGCTTTTAATTTTTGATTAATTTATTGCTCTGTACTAGTCGTATAAAAGCGCTGTGGCATATCGTGTCTCTGTTTCGCATTCATACTTCGTCCGACTCCGTCCGATTTGGTGTCGGAATGCGAAAATTGACAAAACCGCTCCGACACGCACCGACATGAGTCCGACATTATCCGACATCATGCGACACGCGTCCGACTTTTCTTTGCGCATGACGTCATAATCTGTTTTACAATGCGATTTTTTTGTCGGAACAGACAAGTTGAGTTGGTTTCAACTTTTGTCCGTCCGACACACATGAAATTTAAACTACAGCGTGTAGGAAGATTGGCGCGACATGTAGCGCATTGCGCTCCTTGTTTATTTTGTACTAAAGCAAAGAAAAATGCTCCGATGGAACAAAAAAGGGGAATATACTTGGGATTGTGAATTATCGAGGATGTAAAAGGAGGGGACTAGGAAAAATCTCTCTATGTTATATGCCGAAAGTCGCAAAATATATTAAAAATCAGACTTTCTCTAAACAATGCAAAAAATCGAAGTATATTCTGCGGTCTCTGAAAAAACGTATTATTTTAAAATAATTTTCTCTGATTGACATAATATCTTAAAAGCATATTACGAAATGCAACTTTTTGCAGACTTCAATGAACTTTGAGTTGCTTAATAATGTGACCGAAAGTAAAATGCTGTTAACAAATCATAATTAAGTTGTTCGTATTTCATTATTACTAAGCATGTCACTTAGCAGATACAGCCATTCTAAATGTCAAAGTGCAAGCAATATTCAAATTACCAAAAAAATTGATTGAAAAAAGCAGCGAATAAAAAATGCAGTAGCTAAGTGAATTGAATGAAATAGTACATATCGATGCATTCAAGACAATCGATGATATTGTTGGTTCAAAGCAGTAGGAAACACGGAAGCTGACGTGCAACAGACCTTATGTAGGTACTCTTTTACACATGTCTACAGCAATTGTTTACTAAACTTTTACATGTTTCAAAGGCCGCAGAATATACTTCTATTTTTTGCATTGTTTAGAGAAAAACTGATTTTTTACATATTTTGCGTTTCTTGGCATATAACATTGGGAGATTTTTCCTAGTCTCCTCCTTTTACATCCTCGATAATTCACAATCCCAAGTATATTACCCTTTTTTGTTCCATCGGAGCATTTTTCTTTGCTAGTACCCCACTTTTAATTAGCAAGATTTGGAAATACAATACTAGATTTCATTTACTGTGCGGTTCTTCTAATAATTGAATGGTTTAAACTTTACAAAAGCTACTAGTTGTAGAAGAAACAAACATTCTGATTAGTAATTCTTAAGTTACGCAGAACATCCTGTAAAGAAATATGCTTCCAAAACTTTCTAGAGCTAAACTTAATTTACATTTTAAACTTTACACAAGAGTGTAAAGAATTTTAGTGGGATTAATAATTTCGATATTGCTCTGATATAACGATCAGCATTTATTAAGAAATTAAACCTCTATAATGTTCTAAGAACAAAACATTAGGTGTTAATCACTTTACACTACTCTTCATGCGCCCCTAGCAGACGTATCACATCTGTTTCCATATATATTTTACGACTTTAGGGAAAAAATAAGTTACTGTGAGGCTCTAGAATGAAGCTTATTATATAGTGTAAACTTTACACTAGCATCGAGTGTAAAGAAGATTTCAGTCGGATTTGTAAATTCGATATTACTCGGATATTACGATCAACATTCATGAAAAAATTACGTCTCCATAACGCTTTAATAACAAATAGACACATATGTAAACCCCTTTACATCACTGTTGAGTGTAAACAAGCGCGCCCAGCTGACGTCCCTTATTTAATTCCATGTAAATTTTCAGATTTCGGCAAAAAAATTTAGGTTTTTGCCAAGCTCTAGAAACCACTTTACATCACTGTTGAGTGTAAACAAACGCGCCCAGCTGACGTCTCTTATTTGATTCCATGTAAATTTTCAGATTTCGGCAAAAAATTCAGGTTTTTGCAAAGCTCTAGAATGAAGATAAACTACTTTAAATCACTGTTGGATATAAACAAACGCGCCTACGTGAATTATAGGTACGCGCTAACGCGCTACCTATGATTACATTTTTCAAGCTTTGAACTTTTGATTAATTTCTTGCTCTGTACTAGTCGTATAAAAGCTCTGTGGTATATCGTGTATCGTTTATTTTGTACTGTTCAATGGTGCAGTCAATTCATTTTATTGTATTTTCAGGTTTAAAATTGATTAATTACAAATGGCCAATGGCGATTTTGACGACGTTACTAGCGAGTTATTAATCATAGCTGTTAAAGGGAATCCGGACAATTGGTAGGAAAACAATTCGTAGGAGGACAACTGGTAGGATGACAATTCGTAGGAAGACAATTTGTTGCATAGGTCAATTGGTAGGATACCAACTAGTAGGTATCGTATGTACATAATCGAAGGTAGCAATTACGCAAAGAGAGTGCAGTAAAGTAAACAAGAGGTAAAAAATGGGTTAATTTCGGTCAACATGTCACAGTGGTCAAAATCATTTACGGTTAAATGTCAGGAGAGTTGTGGTCGCTATTTTTCATGATTTCGTTGACTTCTTGCTAAATGACCGAATTTTACTTGACTGAGCGTGGAAAAAGAAAGCTATTTTTTGACGGATATGCTTGACAAAAATCAGTTCTTTAAAAACATATCTCACAAAGTAAGTTGCTCTGAAAACAAACGCATTTAAAGTAAACAGCACAACATTGTTTTTAAGTAGCGAAAGCTTGAACCACTTTGAAATCAATTAGCCACACATGTAACAGGGGGATGGGGGCATCGCCCCACTTAAGATGGGTCCGTCTTCCCCCATCCCAACTGTCCGAACTCGCGAAGAAACATGAAAATGTTAGCGATTTTTCGCCATTTTGGACCGAAATCGCACAATAATAAAAATATCCCCCAGAAGACCATTGCTCTGGTCGCATTAACCCTCTCCTTCATCTGAGCATGATTTTTGTGCTGTTCGTGTGTGATTAAGCTTCATATAATTTGATTTCATTTATCGTGGTACTGCATCCTACGAATTGTCCTCCGACCAATTGTCCTATCCTACAAATTGTCATCCTACCAATTGTCCTCCTACCAGTTGTCGTTCTACGAATTGTCTTCCTACGAATTGTCCTAGACCCCTGTTAAAGAACATCCATATTTGTGGGAAATAAGTTTGAATAAATTAATAAGTTTAAAATAAATTGGCGCATGAAACGAACTTCGATACTTTCAGCATTTAATTTTTATTTCTGGAGGGGATGGGGTGGTAAAAGATTGTTAAACGTCAAAAAATGGTCTTAAATGTAGTGATGGCAGAAAATCACCATTTTTCGACGTTTTTCATCGAGCACTATCCAATAGCATCAAAATATATTGAGAAAAACAAACGTAATTTTCAAAAATTGAATTCTGGGGGAGTATTTGGTTTCTGGGGGTTACATACCCCAACCACACCTGGGCGGGGGATTTGGGGGGTATGCAATGCACCCCCAGAAACCAAAATACCTCCCCCCAGAAACCAAAATACCCCCAGAAATCAAAATACCCCTCCAGAATTCAATTTTTAAAAAATTTTTTCGTTTTTTTCGGAATTTTTGATGCCAATGGATAGTGCTCGATGAGAAACGTCGAAAAATGGTGTTTTTTTCGCCAAACCACCATTTTTAAGGTTATTTTTTTTACCTTCAAAAATCTTGCACCCGCCAGAATTTTCTTGCTGCCCACGTATGCCCCCAACCCCCACGACCAGTTATGGTAGTTATGGTACAAACGCTCTTCGACAGAGAGACAATATAAAAACATCAATGTTTGTTGCGCTGAAAATATTGATTTTTAGTCGGAAGAAGTCGGATGAAGTATGAATGAAAGTCCGGATCGATTCGATCCGACATCGGACGACACGCATGTCGCATCCTGTCGGACAGAGTCGGATGTGACTCTGCCCGACACGCGTCCGACAGGATGCGACATGCGGTGTCGTCCGATGTCGGATCGGACGAAGTATGAATGAGCCTTAAAGTTCAAACTACTCGATGTAAATTGTATGACGCAGAATTTAATTCTCTACAAGACGGTATATTGCAATCGTATGTTGCTTCCACTCATATGGCTACACGGCAGGGGTGGATTTAGGGGGCGGCCGCTCTCCCCATTGGCCCAAAATAGTGCGCAAAATTAAGCATTTTGGAGCGATTTTTAGCGATTTTCGATTTAAAACGGTTAGTTTTTCCACCCAAGTCAAGGTTTCGCCCCCCCCCCCCCTTAGGGGTACCGCTCCCTTGGGAAAATCATAGATCCGCCACTGCTACACGGGTAGGGCAAATCATTATGAGACACCCTGTACAATAGAAGCAACACAACAGTAGAAACCGGTCAAAAAATGGCCTCAAAAATGGTGGTATGCATCGAGCACTATCCATTGACATCAAAAAATTGCGAAAAAAACGAAAAATGTTTAAAAATTGAATTCTGGGGTATTTTGGTTTCTGGGGGGTATTCTGGTTTCTGGGAGGTTGCATACCCCCAACCCCCACACCTAGTTATGGTACAAACACTGTTCGACAGAGAGACAATATAAAAACATCAATGTTTGTTGCGCTGAAAATATTGATTTTTAGTCGGAAGAAGTCGGATGAAGTATGAATGAAAGTCGGATCCGATGTCCGATCCGACATCGGACGACATCGCATGTCGCAAGCTGTCGGACGCGTGTCGGACAGAGTCGCATCCGACTCTGCCCGACACGCGTCCGACAGGATGCGACATGCGGTGTCGTCCGATGTCGGATCGGACGAAGTATGAATGAGCCTTAAGTCGTATGTGTAAGAATTTGCATCAAAAAAATGCAGAAGACAAAACAAAATTCAAAATTTGGCATCGGACTTAAAAGTGGTTTATCACTTGCTAGAATAAACCGTGGATGCTTAAAAAGCTTATATTTGCGCTAGTATTGACTTGCGCATCTAACAAAATAAAATTTAACGATTTCTGACTAATAGAAAAGGAAAATATGTTGATTTCTTCAAACCATAGTTTTTCCCATAGTTATATATAGGAGTGCTAGGGTTAGGGCATCGGGAAGAACAGATTAACCTTTTACCCATCACTATATAAAGGAGCTGACCTTCACACATTTAATTTTAGCACCACTCTAATTTAGTTTGTATTCTAAAGTTAGGTGCTAAATTTCAAAGTTGATATTTTACGTATGAGTACATTTTTTGCAAAACAAAACTCAATTTTGTGCACGAAGTAATTATTTATGGGAAAAGCTGAAAGAAATCAATCATGACTTATATGTATATCGCCTAATATTTGATTCCAGATTAATGTTTTATGCCTATTTCCTAGCCTTTGTACATGCATTTTGCTTGCAAGAGACAACTTATATAGGCATCTGCAGCCCTTTTACACAACACTTTCTGTTTTTTAAAACTTTGCACAGGATCAGTATATGAAGGTATTTTACCTATACTTAATTAAATGTTATTGGTGGGCAATTTACATATGTTAGCAATGTAATTAAATTGACAATTGACGGCCGTATCTGACAGGTAGCGCCCTTTATATCTAGAGAGCTGCTTCCAGCTATGTTGTACTGTAGTTTTTGTTGATTGCAAGCTCATGTAGAATTTCTATTTTTCAAACGTGGCACAGATCACTATTATATGATTGATATATTTAAATATTAAAAAAATCAGTTGTAGTTATAAGAGCAAAATTAGCAAATTTCATATATTTTGCTCAAATTACATGGGCCACATCATCATTCTGAGGCAGGTTTGTTCATTATAGTAACAAATGTATAAGAAGACTTCGTTAAGGCCTTAAATTACTGAATTTTTAAGACAAACTCTTGTAATTACAATATTCCGATAGTAGTTTACTATTATTTCATCATTTGTAACCATCTTTCATAATTTTATTGAAAAAAACTGTCAAAAAACGCATTCCCTGTAATTTTCAAAAAAACAGTCCAATTATTACAAACTTGCTAAAGCCTCGTCTGTCATAAAAAATACTTTTTAACCCGTTTGCAGCTTATCTGCTTTGGATGCAGGGTCATTTTACTAAGTCTTCGATTTGATAATTGTTCAAATACTCTACAGGGGTACTGTATCGTAATCATTGAGCACACGAAAACAAGTTTCTCCGCACTAGATAGAGCATGTATCATATATTAATGTGTATATTTGATTGCTTCATTGATTATGCAGCAAAATTCTGAAAAGCTGTTCCCAATTGGGAACGTTGGCGGTAAAAGGTTAAGCTGATGAAACGTATTGTCTTTCTTCGGAACCAGCAGATAAATTGGAAATGATATATTACTGTCACACAGAGTGACCCCAAAAAACTGCACCCCAATGTTACTATTTACAATACTCGGCTAACATCAAGAGAATTATGAGCTGCCTGGTTTGTGTGATACTACGATTTGTTTACACCCGTTTTTATCAGCTTGTCCACTCTTTTAACAATATCAGGTAGTTTTTGCTTCTATAATCCATTTAACAAAACCTTGTGTTTAGAAATTACGGTCTAGGACAGTTCGGCGCCTCCATTTCGGCGCCAACTGAATTTAAAAGTTTTTCTTAGTACTAGGTACGTTGTAGGTTTAAAATTTGCATCTCATGTGCATTTTGTGGATCTCAGTACTGTATTTTGGCATAGTTGAAATCAAGAAGCTTTTTTATATTTATAATAATCAACCTCTTAAATTCAGTGCTGTTCATTCTCTGAAGACACTGTGCCCCATCTGTTCGAATGAGTCTTTTAGAGTCTTCATGCTGTATTTTTTCCATTAATTTATGCATTGTTTATAATCTTCGTCGCTAGGGTGCTATAAAAAGCTTCAGGTGGAGGCAGCTTTTGTTCAGATAATTTATCAAAGGAGTCTAAATATTCGTAAGGAAATTTAGCTTTTACTAAGCTCGCCTCGTATGCTTTCATGAATGCATCTAAGTTAAAACCTGGAGCTACGAAGGTGCTGATGGTTAGAAATTTGAAAAGATGTGTTGATAGGCAAAGTGTAGTGCCATTTCTCAAACTAGCTTTTGGCCATTTATTATTTTCCGGATCCTTGCGAACTTGTTTTATGAGTGCTGGAAACAAGTTACGCTGAATTAAATTTAGATCATATTTGCCTGAGCTGAACCCAAGGCAAGTTAACTGAGTACAATACCTATGTTGCTTGGTCTTAACTTTTTTAAGCTGATTCAAGAATCCTATTTCGCGTCTTACATCGTTATCTTCGTGTTCCTCAACATATACTTCCTGATTATGAATTTTTTGATCTAGAGCTTTGAAAACATCGTTAAAATATGGCAAAAGTTGGGCGCTTTGCGCTGTTTGAATTTTTCGAGATGCTGCAGTAATTGTATGATTAGCTGATCAGGATTCTCATTAATAAAACATGTTGGCGCAAATCCTGGTACATTTTTATGTACTGCGCATGAAATCGGTTGATGCTGAGTGATAAATTAAAATTTAGTTGAACTTATTTTTTCTTCTCTTAATAGAAGTGCCTCAAAATTGTATACGGCTTAGTAAGAACAAAATTGATTTCCTATGGGAATGTCAAGGTCGGCCAGTCCTTCAAGAATAGTTTTCTTTAATTGAAAGACTCCGCCTGGAAATTTATGTTTTGTCTCCCCTTTATTGCAGTGATTTTTCGCATGATCATGTAATTTTTCTGATTTTTTAAACAGTCTGCTGCAATAGATACAGACGTTCTTGTCGCATATTGATCGGAATTTATTATATAGCTATAGTGTGCCTTATCTGAAGCAGTCATTGAAACATCTAAATTCAAAAGTTTGCCATATTTCCTGATCGTATTTTTCCAGCAAACAGCTGTCTGTTTATCTACATCAATGTGATAACATTGAATATCAATTTCAAACCATGTTTCTATTTTTTCAAGATCGGTGTATGGAACGCCATTAAAATTTTCAATGTTAGCCTGAATATTTTTCTTTTGACAATACTGTACAAAAAGTTTGTAAACTATTTCTGCTTCGAAGTTTCCAACGAGACATTGTGCTAAGCAACGGATTAAACTGCTATCTCGAAATTTATGTCTATGCTTATCCTGTGTCATTTGTAATGTATGCCGTTGATTTGTTATTTCTATCGGAAGTTCAATATCTGTACATCCAGCAACGAAATTTGTTTGGTGAGTAACAAAAAATTCTACGTTTGTTATAGCCTGCATTCCCCATTTTGTATCTGGGCGGCTGAATTTTTCCTCGATATCACTTTCTTGAAGTTTCCTGCTAAATTTTTTACGTCATCGCTGTTCCTGATAAGTACTGGTTTTCATAGAAGAGTAAAATTATTTTGACAGGCTAACCAATAATTGCTTCCTCCACTTTCCCTATTTTTCAAAATATATCCTAAAGCCGCATCAACGCGGAAAGCCTCTTTTTCTTGAATGAAAATATCGCTGAGCATTTTTAAATAATCGCCAGTTCCCCAGCGATAATTATAGGCGTGATCTAGTAAATTGTTTTATGCTTTTAGTTGTACGAATCAGATACCAGTATTTCCTTACTTAGGGTAGTCGGACAAATCTCCTGGGAGAAGACTGTCCTCAGGCATCACTGATATTTGAACGGGCTCAACTTTTTCTAATTCGGGTCCTGGATTAGCTTTTACTAGTAATTATGCCTCCATATGAGTGTCCGAGAAGAGATCTGACGAATATGCAATCGTCTTCTGTGTGCTTATTCTCATAATGTGTAACAAGATTCTTAGGAAACTTGAAAAGTATCTCACATCAAGGGCAACGGTACCTATAGTCTGTTTCATTTATCCGAGAGCTTTTTCAGTAAATGTTTTCGGAGGCTACAGTAACCCCATATGTCTTATTTACTGTAGGTCGCTAGATCTCACTGTAGCTACGTAGCAAAGGAGGGTTTTTCAATTATATTTTTTGCGGCATAATTTATTCTCGTCTTCCAGCAGATCAATCAACTTAAGATGAAATGGCGCATTCAGCTAATCCTAATTTGACACTCTAAACACAGTAGACTAAGATATTAAGAAACGCCGCGAACCCCCGCATAGCTCAGTGGTAAAACGTCTGCTTGCAGTCGAAGAAACCCGGGTTCGATTCCAGCCGATAGCTCTTTATTTAGCGCACTTACTGTAGTATGTTCCAGCACTGATTAAATGCCTGAATTAAATTTATATGGACGGATTAGTGTATTAAAAATGGGAAAATTCCAGCCACTCGCCCTCACTGAGCTGATTTGCCCAATAACATTAAATTGTCTTGTTTCGCTTACTGTAGCCCTCAAAAAAATTGACTGAAAAGCTCTCGAATAAATGAAACAGACTATCGCACCTACATGCGCAGATTCCTCGTGCTCTTTTAATTTGTTAGGTCTTGTGTATGTTTTGTTGCATGTTGTGTATGTGCAGCTTGCGCTGCGATTGGTTTGAGCCGGTGTCACACCTTAAAGTGTCCGGCACCTTCAAGTGTCCGACCGCACACTTTAAGGTAGGTACCTCAAAATGTCCGGGTTTACTTTAAAGTGTATGGCCACAGTAACGTGCGTAAAAGCGAGAAAAAAATGTATTTAAACATTGGGATAGAGCGGGCATCATACATAGACGTAAAAGGTTAGGGTTTGAACCCCAAAATCCAAAGTCTCTCCAAATTGGTAGATCCGTAGAATTATATAATTTAGCCTTTTTTGCAGTTATGCTCCATCTGACTGCCAGAATTCGGCCCACTGCTCATGTATAAGTAGCAGGCATTTAACAGCCTAGAAGTGTTGGGTGGGGGTTCACCGACTATTAGGGGGAGTGCGCGGACTTCAATTTTTGTTCACAAATTGAACGAATGCACCTAAAGTGGTTAGAAATCGCAAGTTTTTGTACAAAATCGGGGAGACGGGAATAAACAATTTATGTTAATTTATATTTATATTTTTACATTAACGACTTCGGTTATGGGAAGATCCAGCCCTTGTTGCATGTATGAATGGTAGCATGGTGGGCGATATATATAATGAAGTCTTAGCATGTCTTTTTAGAATCATGAGTGAATGGAACCGTGTGCAGTTTAAATTCACAACATTTATGACTGAAATTCGTAAATATCGTCGATTGTTCCTCACGAAAGTTATTTTTATAATCGATTTCATCTCCAAGTTCGCTGACGAACGACGCCATTTACAATGCAACGAATTCTTCGTAATCAGGCACGTAGCTGGCCCTCCTATTTTGGGGGGACCAACACCAATTTGGGGGGGGTCTAAGCCAGAAATAGCACAAAAATAACGTGTGAAAAAACCTATTTTTCCGTTTTTTCTGAATTTTGGGGGGTACGGACCCCCCGTTCCCCCCCCCCCCCGACAGATACGTCCCTGTTCGTAATGCATCGGCTTGCTTGTATTTATGTGCCTCAATTAGGGTTCCCACATACTTTATACCAGAAAAAAGGACATTTTCCGCAAAAAGTCTAAATTGACAAACGTTTACTGAAATGATACACAACTAAATTAATACAAGACCAATACAATCAGATCAGTGAACCTGAACATACTTATTGCTAGATTGAATTTGTCTAAATAAGTTATCGTTTTTCAACAAATAATCGTAAATTTCAGAGCACGTTAATGGATAATTGAACTTGACCTGTACTAAACTTTTAACAGTTTCAATTTTGAGACAATTTCTGTCATCTGCATAATGAAAAAATTCGCTCAACAGCAGCATCCGACGTTGGAATGGCAAAGATTGCGTATACCAATTTCTTCAAATCCAAAAACGATTCGTTTTGAAACAGAAAAGCCCATTTCTTATCAACCGGTAAATCGTGAAAACTTTCTTTCGAATCTTTCAGCATTGAAATTAATAGGCTAGTTTCATCAAATAAAGAATCTTTCACAGAAATTTCTGGCATTAGAAACTCTGCAGATTTTCGAATATCTTTATATGATATTGTTTCGACGGATTTCAGCATTAGCCATTCAGTAAAAGACGGATAATCGGTAATTCTGAACCACTTTTGAATGTAATAAACGGCTGTTGAATAAAACGTCGAAAATTCTTTTCCTAGTCGATGAGCCGAATCAGAATCTTCAATTAATTGCAGCTTAGATTGATTCATGGTACCAAAAAATTTCTTCTGCATCCTCTCAGTGAGCTTTTGTGACAGATTTTCGACAGATTCTATCATTTCAGGAAGCACAAGGTCCTTCTTTCCAGGTATCAGCAACGTTTGCTGAAACAGCTGCAATGAGCTCTGTAGAAACCAAAAGTAGATTTCATTTGAATCATCAGAGAACAAATTTTCCAGAACCTTTGGAATGTCATCCGTCGATAAGACTAGGGATTTTAAGCCACTCCATAACTGCAAAATTCGTTCAATCAATGGTAGAAGGCTTAACCATCACGTGCGAGACCGCGTTGGAAATTCAACATTCAATTTCCAGAAATTCACAAAATTCTTTAAATTTTTCGTGTCGTAGTGTGGATCCATTGAAATAGCTCAAGATTTTGAACAACAACGATTCAATGTCAAGTAAAAGCCTTTCACATGATTTTTTTGCTGCGTTATGGAGCATGTGAGCTGGCCAGGCTACAGCAACCAGTTTTGATTGAATGTTTTTCTAATCTGGCAAAAACGTTGTTTTGACCACCCTGTTTGGCTCCACCAAAGTTTACATTTGCGTTGTCAGCACTGAATGCAATCAAATTATTAGGGCTCAACTTTAATCTGTCAAGTACTGTTGTTAGATAGTTGTAAATCAGTTCTGACGTTTCTCCAGGCACATTTGAAAATTCCAAAAATTCAACTTTCAATCCTTTATGCGAAAAATACCAAACAATGACGGGAAATGTTTTGATTTCTTTAAAATTTGACGAATCGGTTGCAATAGAGAATGGCTCGCTGCCTAATTCAGACAAAAGATTCTCAATTGATTTCGATGCCAATACGCTTGTAATGATCGCCTGCATTTTTGTTTGAGCAGACGAAAATTTCCGAGCAGTTTCCGAATCGGCGAAAACAGTTGAAATCAAATGATTTGTACAATCTGCAGCTTTAAACGATAATAAATGAACAGCGACATGATATGCAAATGCTCCTTCTGCTCTAGCCGTTTTTCTAGATGCAGGTGAATCATTAGTGTGAAAAAACGTCAATATTCTGGTAGTGGACTTTTTGATTTTCACGTTGTTTTTGTGAACTTCCTTTTCAAAATGTTGTTTAATAGCTGAAACACCTGTGTTCGCAATGCTAACATCAGTCGAACAATATTCACAGAATGCAAAATTTTCGCCTTTTCTACTTTTCTTAATACCTGGATAGTCAGTTGAGAACTGTTCACGATATACGCACTTTCGTTTTGACATCACCTGGAATAACGAATAAAAAGGCAATCACTACCTTCGTATGTACAAAGATTTTGAAACAATATTTTGTTAATGTCACATCTTAATAACTTTTTAGGTTTTGAATGCAGCATGAAAAGTTTAACACCTTACTTTTACATGGCAAATGAGCAGTTCAGAATAATGCGAAATTACGGGGTAATAAAATAAGTACAGTAAATAAAACTATATTAACCTTAAAGAAAAACAAATTAGTCTAGAAAACGTCCATTATACAACTGCAACGCTCATAATAACGGTACCATTAATTTGAAACAAAATCCTTCGCGAATGGCCAGTCACCTGACGCGACGGTAATTGTGTAGAGATTTTTTCAGGCAAAGTAGCGAAAAAAAGGACAGGTTTTAAAAAAGAACGCTGATGCAAATAAAAGGACTGTCCTCTTAAAAAAGGACATATGGGAGCCCTAACCTCAGTACATTGTACAAGGTACGTATATGTACATGCCTACTCACCTAATTGTACAGCGAGTGATATGCGTGGGCGTATATGTGTACGTATACTCAGGGTAACCCGGACACTTTGCAGAGCCGGACACTTTAAGGTGCCTTCGGCCGGACACTTTAAGGTAAAAGTGTCCGGCCGGACACTTTAAAGCACGGACACTTTAAGGTGCGACACTGGCCTCCAAAAAAGTTACTGGCGTCGGCCGACGGAAGCTATTTGTTAGCCCCGCTGAGACCAGAAACCCTGGAATTTTGACATTTGTAGTCATTGTTTCCAGAAAACTATACATTCCTAAGCTATATATTTATAAAATTTGAGATAATTCTGAGATTTATATTGTCTTTGATATTTATAAACTTTCCAGTATTTATAGACTTTTCGATATTTATAGACTTTTGAAATTTATAGACTTTTTGATATAGTCGGATGACAAATTTTAATAATAATTTTCGATATTTATAGGCTTTTGATATAGTCGGATGACAATTTTTGAAGGAAAATTTTTGTTATTTATAGACTTTGATTGTAGTCGGGATGACAATTTTCAGAAATAATTTTTGATATTTATAGACTTCGCTATGCTTAAAACTCGTCGCTTTTTGACAAAAACGTGCATTAAATCCGCTTATATGTTTCATTTAAAACATTAAACTCATGGGTTGAAGCACATATGTGCTGCCATCTTTTTTGGTACTTTGCCAACGGCATCCAACTCATAAATCACTTTAACTTTCTAACAACAATCCAAATCGCGCATGTGGTTATGCATTGGATTGTCAATCGCGGTAACTTTAAATCATACCGGTAAGCATGATTAGCGAGTTCTAGTTTTTCCCTTAATTCGCTTTCATTTAGAGCATCTAGGAGTGAGTCATAAAGATCATAGAGAATATGGATTTTATCAACAAAACTGCTGTAAAATGGTTCTGTTTGACGGTCTTGTAAACTATTCGGAAAATCTTCAAAATCTGAAAGCACGACTTTTACTAAAAAGCGCCAAAACGGGTTGGTCCAACCAGTTTCAATCGTACTCTCATTTGAGCTGCTTTCAGACACATCTGAAGAATCTTCATCGTTACTGCCTTCATTACTATCATCAACCGTCATTTGTTCTGACTCTGATGTATCATTCCTCAATTCTGATATCCCATGCATGAGGTATTTGTGTCTTTTAAAAGTAAAATTATTGAGTAATTGCTTACCGCAGATTTCACAGATTTCATTCATTTTGTCAACTATTCAAGATGTGACAGTCCTTAAATAAACTTTATTGCACATGTGATTCGCGTTTGCATCACATTCTTGATGGGCCAACCCGTAAATCCTACTAGTGTTTCCCCCGGTGGGAGAAACGTTTCTCCCATCAAAATTTCCCTCGGACGGAGAAACGTTTCTCCCGGGAGAAACGTTTCTCCCGGGAGAAACGTTTCTCTGGGTGTGGTTACCTATGCTTATCATGGTTTCGCCGTTTCTCCCGTTTCTCCCAGGCTCCAGGTGTGGTTACCTATGCTTATCATGGTTTCGCCGTTTCTCCCGTTTCTCCCAGTCTCCGGGTGTGGTTACCTATACTTATCATGGTTTCGCCGTTTCTCCCAGGCTCCCGGTGTGGTTACCTATGCTTATCATGGTTTCGCCGTTTCTCCCAGTCTACGAGTGTGGTTACCCATACTTATCATGGTTTCGCCGTTTCTCCCGTTTCTCCCAGGCTCCCGGTGTGGTTAACTATGCTTTGGTTTCGCCGTTTCTCCCGTTTCTCCCAGGCTCCGGGTGTGGTTACCTAAGCTTATCATGGTTTCGCCATTTCTCCCGTTTCTCCCAGACTCCGGGTGTGGTTCCCTATGCGCATCACGGTTTCGCCGTTTCTCCCGTTTCTCCCAGGCTCCGGGTGTTGTTTGTTACTAATGATTGTCATGGTCCAGGCTCCGTGTGTGGTTACCTATGCTTATCATGCTTTTTCTATCTCCCTATCTTTTTCATTAGTAGGATTTATGGGTTGGGCCTTCTTGATGTAGAAGCTCACATTCTTCTTAATATTGGTCGCTACCGTCACTTCATTCAATTCGAAGCCAGCATGCGTTTTCTTCATTTGCAGAACGTTAAGCCTGGTTTTGAATTTAAAATTATCGTTGACAAAGTGCTCCGATTTTTAGTTGACAATATCTCCAATAATCTGAACTTTTGCAGGTAATATCGTCAATAATAATAAAACCTCATGCAGAAAGGTGGTTTTCTGCCAATTCTGCTAGCGTCTATATGGGGGATTGCTGGTCAGTTGTTAGCTGATGCAAATGCAAATAGATGACCTTTATAAAACGCGCAAATGCAAAATCTCAATTAGATATGCCTAATTGAGATTTTCAGAGGAATGTGACGATGTGATAATTTTTTGATGCCACATCATTAGCATCAGAAAATTGTTTGAAAAAGATTTCAAAAATTGAATTCTGGGGGTTATTTTGATTTCTGGGGCTATTTTGGTTTCTCGGGGTGGTGCATACCCCTCAACTCCCCACGCCCACAAATGGTTATAACATATTCCTCGTCTTTTAAAAATAGACATAAGTTTTAAACAGCCAGATGTGTCCCAAGCGCATTAAAAAGTGCGCGAACGTGACTATTATTAGATTTTTAACAATATTATTTTGCAATGCTTTTCAGCTTTTGTGGCGTTAGAAGAATTTCTCAGGTGGTAATTACTAGCTAACCTACATACATATATACAACAAATCGGAAAATACGCTTTTCTATCATTTTTGTGCCAAGGACGATTAGGTATTTTGTTATTTCAACCAACTTTGATGTAGCTTTGCCTGTAAACAAAAAAATTTTCTGGGTCGAAATTGCGTTTTTCTTTCATATTTGTGCAGAAGTAATGAAAATTTAAATGACAAGCTTTTGATAATTCACAAATTATCGCTTTTTGTGTCAATTTCCGCACTTCGACGCTTTTGTAGCCCTCTGATATGATGCAGAAATTTAAAGGAGATGAAAATGGAAGAGAAACACGCATTTTTCTATCGCTTTTGTGCAAATGCTTAAACCCGTACACTGATGTTATGTACATTATTCACTGATATGCGGCGCGTCAAAACACGATATTGTGCCTCGTGTGGCTAAACGCGCACGTATGGCGCGACAAGAGCAACAAGTGGTACATGTCTCGCGAAGAAGTGCCCCAGGACACTTATCCGGACTATTGCTCGGGTGGTGCGTATATTTTGCCCCGCGGCCTGGTGCCCCAACTTTATCGCCGTTCGTTCTACGTTAAGTTTGTATGGCTTGAAGACGTCTTTGTGACGGGCTTTATGGCGCAAGACCTTAATTTGACCCACACTGACCTGAGCCCCCTGTACGCCATGAGCGCCGAGCACGTTGACCAGAAAGTGGTTCGCGGAAAGGGTCTATTCGGCCATGTTGCCGGTGCGTCGGTCAGTGATAGGTCGAGGATATGGCAACTATTATTGAAACAGAGGAACCTTGTTTACGATTCTTAAGACAAATTTTGTTCACATTTCGGTGTTTTGCTCATTTTTCTGCATTTTTACGCATTAATCACAATTTCCGAGTCATTAAAATCGATTACAAAAGCGATTTAAAGTGAAGCAACAATCACGATGCGTGCACCAGCGATTGATGAACGTATTAAGACACATTGTCTGAGAATATTCACCTTGTGTCCATAGGTGGGTAGCACCGAAATTCTGGGGGAGGGGGAGGGGTAGAAAATTTCTGGAGGGGGTGAAAAAATTTTCAAAGGTCAAACAATGGTCTTGAAAGTGGTCGCATGACGAAAAAACACAATTTTTCGACGTTTCTCATCGGGCACTATCCAATGGCATCAAAAAATCGCTGAAAAAGCAAAAAATTTTAAAAATTGAATTCTGCAGGGGTTTTTTGATTTCTGGGGGTTTCAACTTCTGGGGATGCATACCCCCCAAACCCCCCACCCTTCCCACGCCCAGGTGTGCTTGTGTCCATTAAGGGCCTGGAAGCTCCAAGAATAGAGATATCTTCAAAACTTCGTATATGGGGCTTCTTTTAGAACTAAAGACAATAACGTCGTTCGTTTTACCTAAAATGTAAAACTCGATTTTGGCAAAAACGAGATACCCTCATAGGTGGGCAGCACCGAAATTCCGGGGGAAGTGCAAGATTCTTTAGATGTCAAAAAATGGTCTCAAAAATAATGGAATGGCGAGAAACACAATTTTTCATCGTTTCTTATTCAGCACTATCCATTGACATCAAAAGATTGCAGAAAAACAAACAAAAAATTACGAAAATTATATTCTGGATGGGGTATTTTGGTTTCTGGGGGCGGGGTATTCGGCCTTCTGGGGAGTGCATACCCCCAAACCCCCGCTCTCCACGCCCACGTGTAGATACACTAATTTGGATGCTCTCTGTGTTTGCAATTTTTTAAATCACATTCTGAGACTTGACACCTTGTTCTTTTTCTTTACGTTGATATATAATGTTGCACACAAAACCTTAGAGTTTTCATAATATTGCATACAAAACCCTAGAGTTTGCAATTCATTACAATTTTTTATTAACTTATCTATCACTTGTTATACCAGTTGTTTTGTATTGTTTGTCTGTAGCACCACAAATACTTGTCAGCTGGTGTCACATCTTGAAGTGTCCGAGTTTACTTTAAAGTGTCCGGTTTACAGTAGAGTGCATAAATACGTGGGAGAAGCCGTTTAGAACATGATTGAATGAGAATGGGACGAGGACATTGGGAGATGGGATGGACAAGCCAACTATAGATCCCTAGAGTTGAATTCTTAGATATATTTCATTTATTATGCAATTTTTTGTGCCGATGGATAAAACTTAAAACTTGATAAGAAATGTCAGAATACTTTGTTGTTTTATTTATACGTGATGCTGAAGGAGGTTTGGGGTTTTCAGAAACATTTTCACCCCTACCCAGAAATTTTTTCACTCCCACCCAGAATCCGCGCATTTTCGGAAGTTCCCAAAAATTTACTAAAATTTCGTAGGAAAGGTTCCTTCTTAGGCGTTTTTAGCGATCTATTGGCTGAAGAATGTCAAATTTTCGGCGCTTCGTGCCATTACACTCATGTTTTGACTATATTTTTTCCAATTTTATCGAGTTTATTTGATTTTTTTCTAAAATTTTTTATGTTTCTATGCTCTCGAAAAATAGAGCATCATCAGAAACTCCGAAAAAACGGTGTTTTTAAAGCGTACCTACCATTTTGGGTTCAACAAAGTCACTTTACGATCCCCCTCAAAAGAATTCGAATTTACAGTTTGCTTACATAATTACTCAATTTACTCTGATTAATTTATTGCAGGGGGCTAACTAAATACTTAGAATAACTTATCAAGATCAATAAGCTAACAATTACTTCATTTTGATTAATTACGAGTTCAATTAATTATAACTTAATTAATTGACTAAGATTGATTAATTAACGGGCAAAATGAGGGAAAATGTATTTGAACATTCCTATAATCGATTCAATTGCCGAAAATGTTAAGCGACGTCACTGACGTTGCAAACATAACTGTTTCCATTTCAGTTTTTAGCTAACTGAAATTCATGAGAATGCAGAAATGGTCAAACATGGCCAATCGACTCTACAGTAAGGCAACGTGCACGAGTTACATTCCATTGGCGATGTGCATGGGCGTATTATACTAAACAATACAAACGCACTAGCCGGACACTTTAAGGCAGACCCGGACACTTTATGGTACCTCAAAGTGACCGACCGGACACATTAAGGTGCAAAATTTAACTGAAACTCCCGCAACAATTTGCCCATAAACACAGTAAACTATCTTATGCATGCATTGGTAGTATATATTGCGTTTGTTTCAATGATAGCAACTGTGTGGTTTGCAAGAATTCTTCTTGTTTTCTTCTTATTCTACAAATTTTTGGAACCAATTCTACGATTTCTTGAGTTATGACTCAATCACGCATGATGCTTCTAATTTATTCTAAAATGCTCTCGTTTTCTTGGCCCTAGCGCAGCAAGTGCTTCTTCACCGGGCCTGAAATGTTATAAGCTAATAGTCCAAAGCTGTCTATACAAGCCAGTAATGATTTAATTCACAATCTTGTACCACAGAGCACTTATAATTTGTAATACATTGAATCGTGGGCCAGCTGACCCCCCATCCCAGATCGGCCATGCTTTGCATCTATGCTGTAAACCCCCTTCCAGACCCCAACACCCATAGGTGGTTCGCATGTATACACTTTCTTGCAGTCAGATGCGACATTGCTTGTGTAAAACTTTCCATAAAAACGAGACAACACAAATGGGAAAATTTCCACACATATGTTCTTTGAGTGCAAAGTTTTCTTACATGGGTATACAACGTACAAGTGTGAAAATTTCCTCATGTTAATAGGATCACCATAAGCATGAAAATTAACACTAGAATCCTATTCGAGTGTAAAAGTTAAAATTCGTGGTAGAGAGAAAAAGCAATTCCTCGTTGTTTCTTATCGAGCTCTATCCGACATCAAAGACTACGAAAATACAAAACTATGCAAAAATTTAATTTTGTAGGTCTACTGGATTCCGATTCGAGGGTGTTACGGATCCTTAAAATGTATAATTAGTCGCATTCTTGACTAAAACTAAATCATTAGACACGTATTATTTATGCTTAGCTTTTCCATCAAATAATCGTTTCTGCTTTTCTTGTGCCTTTTTGATATTTCTTAGCACAACAGATTTTGCATCGGCCGATGCTAATTGAAGAAATGCAGCATAATCTGCATAAATTGGAGCTTGATCATCAATACTTAATGCGTTATCAATAGATAATGAAGGTTTGCAACCATACATAAAGAAAAAAGACTAAATTTATTCGACTCATGAGGCATTGCGCGATATGTGAATATAGCATAAAAGGTAGGTACGATTCCTAAGGGGGTATGTACAGTGTACACCCAGAAACCAAAATACTCCCCCCAGAAATCAAAATACCCCGAAATTCAATTTTTGATTTTTTTCTCTCGTTTTTTTCGCAATTTTTTGATGCCAATGGATAGTGCTCGATGAGATTCGCTAAAAAATGGTGTTTTCTCGCCATACCACCGTTTTTGAGGCCATTTTTGACATCTAGTGGAAGCTGCTCTATAATAGTAGCATTCATACATTCTACAAGACCATTACAACGCAGATGATAAGTTGTTTGAACTTTTTTACACAAAGAATTTTACGCACATCCTCAATTAAATTAGACGATCATTTCTGTTCTAATATTTTCAGTGGGTATTGCTTCTACCTATGTAGCATAATAATCACAGAAAACTACAATATTTGTCTTACCTGTGTTTGACAGCTTTATATCTAAACGATTTACAGAAACTATGTAGATTCCATCGACCTGTTACCGGTCTTGAAATCAAGTGCTGGCTTGACTGCGAGTCGGGTCTTGTCTTCTGGCAGTTCAGGCAACTTCAAATCCAATCTTTGATGTCTTGGGCGAATTCGGGCCACTTATATCTTTGCAGAATCGTGGCCGTGACCTTCGATACGCCAAAATGCGCACCAATGAGGGCACGTGAAACTGGTGTAGAACTTTTTTGACTAAAGAAACTGGTAAAACAAGTTGATACACAACTTTTTAGCTGGATACTTATTTTTCCATAAGCGATAAAAAATTCTGTCGCATATACAGAATCAGAAAAAAATTTGCCAAAATTTTCGGTTTTTCCGAATTTTCTAGAAATTCTCAAATTTCCGAAATAAATGGGTCATTTCGCTGTTCTATTTTAATTTATGCATTTCCTATAAAAATGAGTTCTTCATACATAGGTTTCTATTTCGCTTAAGGGCTTTGAATCAGAACTTTCTGAATGACTAATGTCCAAGTATCTATAGGTTAAAGCTTTTATTTGTAGCTGCCAAAATTTTTACTTTACCTGGCAACTCGATTTCACTTTCTACCGTTATTTTAAAATTTTCAACCGTATTTACTTCTTTTGAACAAGACAAAAATCTGCTGCCTCATTTTGCTTACCATGCAGATATTTTATAATGAAATTTATCTCAGAAAGCAAAATAACCCATCGCTGGACTTTTGGACTTTTTAAAGGTGTACTTTTAATCCAAGCTAACGGTTTATGGTCAGACTCTATCATAACATTTTGGCCGATGATGAAATTAGGTCACTGCAAATACAATCCAAGAAGGTAATTCTCAATTGGAAAGCTTCCAGGTTCTTTATCGCCTACTTCTGCACGTATCGACAATGGGACATCTTCATGCAAACAATGATGCTTCGAGGAGCAATTGTTTTGGTTTGTATAGGAATTTTCGACACTTTTAGTTTGGAATATGTTCTAAAATTTTGTACTTCATGCAACAAGAATCGAATAAAAATGAATTTTTAGTGTAAACTTTACACCTCTCCAATAATCCGATAGTGTAAAGTACTGGAGCAGTCAGATTCGTAATCTTCGGAGAACATTTTGAAAAATAAGTTGAGGTTTGAAACGCTTTGGAAGTAAAATTACTTTTTAGTGTAAACTTGACATCCCTGCCATAACTCAATATTTGGTGTTTTAAACGCGCCCACGTGCATGTGTGATCCTCGATGCTCAGTACTTTTTATGATTAAGATCATGTCCCAACTCATATCGGGAGAAGTTAAAAGACAAAAATCGGCCAAAAACGACTTTTTTGACCCCAAAGTTGGAACTTAACACCTAAAAACTAATTCAGTATTGATTATAAACAAACGCAACCAAGTGCGATGTGTGACCACTGACACGTATCTTATTTTTTAAAATAGTTTGCACCATCCGTGTTATAAGCGGAGTGATTGGCAGACAAAAACTGTCGCAAACATATTTTTTACCTCAGTGTTCTGTCTACACCATAAGAAGTAATTATGTATTGAGTTTAAGGAAACGTATCCATGTGTGATGTATAACCCTTGAGACGTACTTTGTTTTTATAATACTTCGCACGTCTCGATTTGTAATCGGAGTGGTTGACAAAATGAAAAAAAGTAAAACTGTGTTTTTTCGTTCACCACCAGAGTGTAAACTGTAAACTGCACACTCAATATTAACTACATACAAACGCCGTCAAATTCATCGTTTAGCCTTTAAAGCGTTGAATTTTATCAGCGGAAAGGTTTTTTGCTGATTCTTAACCGAAGAAGTTGTCAGACATGAAAAAGTCGAAAAATCGGCCAAAATGTGTTTTATTCACACCCAGATTTTCACATTCTTTCCACTGCCGTTCTTAAAATCAATCACTCTTCAAGAAAAATAAATGTGTGTCGTCGAGCCTATTCAATTGTGTATGTTTTTTTAAGAACCAGACTGAACAGAAAGGAAAACTGAGTTATCTATAGTCCGTTTCACACAAGTTTTAGCATGTTTTAAAAATCAAATCCGACAAAAACCTGACAGATTGTGATCATTTCATTGATCTGATTCGTAATTATCGTAATCCACCGGCTAACAATCGAAGAAAATCCTTAAAATTTATGCCCAAACTTATGTGGAACAGACTGTAGTCATGGCATCACACAATCCGTCAGAAGTACCTACCTCTATGTTATAACGTTACGCTGAAACTTTACACACTCATTACTAGCTGGGTATTGAATGTAAACAAAAAGAAGGACCACAAAATTTTTTATAGATTATCTTTTAAAAAAACTGCTTCCCAGGAATGTCCCAATGTTGGAAACATACATGCGGGTACACAAGTGTATATTATCATGCACGCGCTACCTATGATAAAATTCTTAAACGAAAATCCCGCAAGGCTGTGTAGAACAAATTCACGTTAGCGCGAAGAATAATGTAAAGATGAAAACATTCACATACGAAATTCTGCATGTTAACACATTACACCAAAGCTTTATACAGTGTTAGCTAATTGTGCTTTGAGTTGCGCTGCACTGGTTATTCCTCAGGCCACATGCATATACTAAATCGATACTATTCTAATACACCATGCACACTTGAAAACGTTACCGATGCCAAGCCCCTTCGAGTTTTGCGAATCTCATTGATCGTGCAAATATACTTGGCGCTTTCAACAGCTATCTGCGGTTTCTTGCATTTTGTGGAATGTGATCCGCACATGGCCGCCTTGTTTGCTAGCTTATATCCGGCCATCGCTTGCCTTCTTGTCGTGTAAGCATCTTCTGTTCTTTCTTCAAATCAAACTGTTTGATCCTTAGTGCAGTAAGCGATCGGAGGTAATTTCCGAATTTTATAGAATCGGTCTGCTGATTTTTCATCCTTCCGAAATTTCAGAGCGGTATTACAAACTGTTCTTACAGCTTGAGACATACATATGTAGGTACCTTTTCATCTCATGTCAGAAAATAAGTTATTGAACTGGGTGTGCGTCGTCGGTTATAAATTAAAATGAATTCTTAACTCTAAACTATTAAATTAGTTCACGTAAAAATTTTAAAAAGCAGCCAAATTCCTCTCCATTTTGACTTTAACGATTCTTAGCAAAACGATGCCATGGTCCAAGAACCTTTAGAAGGCGACTAACCTAATCCGCACGTTTAAAGCGTTAAAATTCTCATTTTGATATCGTTAAATAGCTTTTGATTTCAAATGCGAATTGTGTATTCAAATAATGTTGTCAAGAGAATGATTTTTTCTTCGCATCAAGGATCAGCGTCTTATCGTTAGTAATTTATCGACGCGTACTCCCGTCGCGATGGATGCTAATCTCTTGCGTGTTTACCTTCTTCGTAACTGGCTCCATGTTTTTGCTGGACGCATTCACCGTTGCCTGTTTGACGCAGGCAAGAATTGGAATCCCAACGATATTTTGCTACAAAATGATCAGTGCATTGGACATTTGCCATCTTTCCGCATTGAAGGCGACGTCGACGATGTCGCTAACGCAATCGCACACGAGTCCTATTCAATACTTGATTTTGCATGTGATATCACTCGCTATGTCGACGTGTTGCTTAGTCAACACCTTGCTTCAATTATGGTCAGTCAGCTTTGGAATAGAAGTGAGCATAATCGTGGTGGTTGGGACTTTAGGTTTATATTGTGAAAATGGAAAATTTCTAAAGAAATGAGACAAAATGAAGGCCAAAAGGATGAAAATTGAAAACTCTCTTTAAAAGAATGGTAGACATCCCTTACAAATTCAGAGAGCCCCAAAATTAATCGATAGACGCGCAGAAATGAATCTTTGATGATATTTTAATCGACTTTCCTCCCACTGGAACTTCAGAATTCGATCACTACCCATGCACGAAAATTTGATCGTTTTGGCAATCTACCAAAAAAGGCAAGCATTTCTAAAGAGTTGAAAGCTCTGCTTCTCGAAAAACTCTTTGATATTACGACTAATAACCGGTCGGGAATCGCATAAATAAAATGAGAAATTCCTGATTATATTTTAGTCAAAAATTTTAATGTTCAGAATGACGCACCGGTGTTTCTATGGAGAACACGGCACAGAAATCAATTCATCATCGGAAACAAAAATAATGCGCGATTGGCCTCTGAAAATTGCGAACGCAATTTTATCGCTTCCTTACCCACGGCGGAAGAATGGCTACATCACAAACGTATGAAAATATCATGTCTTACGAAGTACAGAAAAAAGAAAGCGGCTGAGAATACTGCACCAGGTATGTACATTTTAGGTTATTCTTGCAGTGCTTCATTAGACCAGATTTATTTTTCGATTTTTTTGTTCATCACGCATTTAGCGATCGAGGATGAACCAAATCATCCTATAATTCGACTACTGATGGATATAAGTTCTATCACATTAAAGCTTAAATGAAGCAGACTGTCATTATAACACTGAGCATTTACAAATCGCGAAGCGATAAACATCCTTTATCGAAACTTTTATTCATCCCCTGATTCTGTCTGAAAAGTGGACTGTTGAAATACGCAGGCAGAGAAGCATAAACGATTCTAAAATATCTCAAGATGCTTAAAAACAATAATGCACGACAGATAATCTTGATAAGTCATATATTCCTTAATTGTAAGCGCATATAAATCAAAAGAAGCCATTACAAAGTGATTAATTGAATGACGAATCACGATTAAGAAAATTAGGAGTTCATGAGAATCCCATAAATTCTTCCTGGAATGCAGTCATCCTTTGTTTCGCTGAGCATAGGTGGGTGCTATCAAAGTTCTGGGGGAGGTGCAAAATTTATTCAAAGGTCAAAAAATGGCCTTAAAAATGGTGGTATGGCGAAAAAACACCATTGTTTAACGTTTCTCATCGAGCACTATCCATTGGCATCAAAAATTTGCGAAAGAAAATTTCAAAAATTGAATTGGGGGGGGGGGTTTTGGCTTCTGGGGGTGCATACCCCCAAACCCCCCACGCCCAGGTATGGTTATGAGATGAGATTATTACTCGCTAGGACAGAAGTTTATTTTGCCCATGTACACACATACATGTAGGTATGCGAAATTTTAAAGTTCTGTGTCACTATGCATGGGTAGGAGGACCAGGCATGTACATGGGGTTGCCGGGGCTTGAAGTAGACCCCCTAAATAGGAAAATTTGTTCTTTTTTTAGGGAAAATGAGGCAATATGAAGGCCAAAAATCAATGAAAATCGAAAGTTTAATTCAAAAGTGCTCTAAATTGGCCAGAAATTGTGCAAAAACATACTTTTAACACTATTTTACATTCATTTAATCATTGTTTGGGCTGCAGTTAGAAGCTTTCGATTTCTAGGGGTACAACCCCCAACGCTCACGCGGGCATGCTTGCTTGGCCCTCCAAATAGGCTCTTTTTGCATGATTGCGTTTTCGTTAAGTGGTCGAAGAGGAAGAAAGCTCTAGCTCAGGTTCTCTTATGGCGACATTCGCCAATAGTCCTGACAACTTGAAAAACACCTTCTCTGCGCAAATCACGCCGATCCATATATCCTCTGCTGCGCTACAAAAATCCAGTTTAAAGTCTCCGAAAAGCCCCAGCAGCAGTCGTCAGCTTGAACTGAACGATCTAAACTATTCCTGCGATAAGAGTAGTACCTATCGGATTTCCTGAAGGCCTTAAATAAATCGTTTGTATTACAATCTCGTTGCAATTCACGAATGCATTGCTCAATATTTTAGTGGTGTTAACGGTCATTCGTCGATATCGAACGATTCACATTATTTACCTATTGTCCTTTGACAATTTGGCTTTAAAACTATTAATACAATGCACTAACAAGGACTAAGTCATCTTAGCAATTCATGTTTTATTTTTCTTTGATGCTTGTTATGATAATTTTTTTGTTGTGATGTCAAATTAAAATTGTTCCTGTTAAATAATACCTACTGCGTTTCCAATAATAACCACATGAGTATAGGTAACGGAATTTTACGCATATGTACATGGGTAGCTTTTAAAGGTAGGGGAGGGTTGTCTAAAGATGTTCAAAAGTCACAAAAGGGCCGGAAAGTTTATGGTTATGGCAAAAACATCATTTTTCTACGCTTTATCTTTTATTGCTATTGACATAAAAAATTAATGGAAAAATTAAAATTCAATCCAGGCAGTTAGTTTATAAATTTTAGAGTCTTCAAACCTCTACGCCTACGTACGTTTGTCACACTCACTGCATTGGAATTCTCATGGATGTTTTAAAATCAGTTTAAAATCAGAATAATCAAATTCAAATCAGTGCTTATTTGGGTGCAAAATCGATTGATGCTCGTCAGAAACACTATTTTTTGACTTTTTCATGATTTTCTTTTTCAGGGATACAATTTTAGAAACTTCGGCTGGAATTTCAGATAACCTTTGGTAGGCACTCATCCACGAAAATAGATTTTAATGCACAAGATTTTGTGGAATAGAAAGAATATATATTCGTTATATGCTTTCAAGATTTTTGGTTTTGTCGACTTAGACCACCTATAACACATACTTCTATTTTCGCATTTTCATATTTTTTCCGACTGATCACAAATGCTCATTGGGGGCATCCAGCGGACACACAGAATTGAATTTCTAGCACTTTTTTGTGACCCATCAGACCACCATGAATTTGATTGTTGTCAATGTACATATGATTCTGACGAATTTCTGATTTAACGCGAAATAACATCCCTGGCTTTATTTCGATAAAATATATACCACAATCCTTTATTAAAAACTTATTTACACATAATATCGAATGTAACTCGCGAAAAAATAGATGAGAAAACAGTGATATTCACGCCTAACAAACGCAGAGTAGTGATGATAACTCTTTGAACAAAAAGAACCAGACTGGAACGGGAGGCATTTTTCCGTAAAAAACAAAACTCTTTGAATTCGAGGTGTAAAAACAATTTCAAAATAAACATTTGATATCTGAATTGACTTTAGGGTCTTCGAAAACTCATTTTTTACATAAGTTGACACTAGTAGGTACCGTACATGTACAGCACAGCATAAGATTTCTGGAAGGTTCAGGACCGAAAAATTTTCAAAAAAGTGCCTTTTTACGCGACGGGCAGGCACGTAGATGGCCGTCCTATTTCGGGGTGGGGGCCAACACCAATTTGGGGGAAAAATCAACACAAAATAACGTTTAAAATGTCCAATTTTCCCGGTTTTTTCTGAATTTAGGGGGGTGGTCCGCTCCCCTATTCCCCCAGAGCTACGTGCCTGGCGACGGGTAAACGTTCAAAAGACAGTTTTTAGAAGTTTTGGTCAATGTTTGTTCTTTCTACGACAGAAAAACATAAAAAAATTTAAAAATCGAGAAAACTGAACAAAATATAGTCAAAAAATGTTTACATG
Organism: Mermis nigrescens; assembly: GCA_036768485.1. NCBI lineage: Eukaryota > Metazoa > Nematoda > Enoplea > Mermithida > Mermithidae > Mermis > Mermis nigrescens. The sequence continues at coordinate 140,604 of JAVLUZ010000041.1, read as the reverse complement.
CTGAGAAGCGCCAAAAATGTAAGACTTTTAAATCAAAAATGAGCAAAAACGCTTAAAAAAGAAACATTTCTTTACAATTTTTAGAAGATATTGACATTTCTAGGGTGTCGCAGCCATTTTGCGGCGGTCAATAGCCATTCTGGGGGGATGGTCAAACCCATAGGTGGGCGTGGGCGGCACCAAAATTCTGGTGGAGGAGATGTTTTTTCAAAGGTAAAAGAATGGTATTAAAACGGTGGTATGGCGGAAAAAACACTACTGTTTAACGTTGCTCATCGAGCACTATCCATTGGCATCAAAAAATTGCGAAAAAAATCTAAAAAAATTTTCAAAAATTGAATTCTGGCGGGGGTGGGGTATTTTGGTTTCTGGGTGATTTCTGAAAGAGGGATATTCGGCCTTCTGGGAGTGCATATCCCACCCCACGCCAACATGTGGTCAACCCCCCAAGAACAGTATCGTAGATACTATAAAATATGTACATAGATCGATTAATCTCACAATCCGATTCAAACAACCGTATTGAGTTAGTAAACAACCAGACAGAGGAATACAAAAGTGATCAGATTATAAGGTCATGTCTAAAGTGTACCTATTAATACTCAATAGAATCGAATTTTAAGGCCTTTTGATCTTATTTGGGAGGAGGTTAATTGACCTGGTACTTTTGGCCAAAAAACAAAAAAACATCTTAAATAGCCTGAGCTCATGTTTTTTCGCCATCATGGGGGAAGGGGAAGGGTAAAAATATCTCAGCCTAAAGGGGGATGAGGACGACCGCATTCCGGCTGTAGGTCCCCCTCATTCTTCTTACACGTACATATAAGCTTATAACAAACCCACGTTGGATAGTACATAAACATGTGATCATCCTATTTTAATCCATTTTTTCAGATTTTCTCTTTCCATGTAATATGTTTTAATCTTATTATAAAGCTCAATTTAAACCGCCATTTTTCCCCTGCGGTTAACGTTAATAAAAAATAACTTTAACGTATCAAGATCAGTTTAATTTAAAAATCCGACACTACGTACGAAAAATGAAGCAGATTTTGTGGATATTTTGGCCACTATGTACTCAAATATGGCATTTTAGACTATCACGTTATTTTCCAGCAAGGTCTCATTTTTGCGATTTTTCCAGAGAAGCAGAGCCTGAGCCGCTCTGTGGCTGCCCTTGGCCTATTTTGTCTTTGGTCATCGATGATTGAGGCACCAGGTGTGACAATTGGGCGTTTGTCTGTTGAGTCTGAGCATTGGGTCTGTAAAATAAAAAAAGCGATTGGTAACAAATAAAAAAGTCGAACAAACTGAACAAAACATCGATAAAAAATGAGCTTGAATGTGCTACTTTTATACAAATATATGGCTAAAACGCTTAAAACAGTCCATTTTCTACGAGTTTTTCGGAAACTTAGGAAATCTCGAATGCTGGGGGTTGAAAACTTTCTGGGTGAAGCCATGCACGGGCGGCAGCGACTGAATTCGGGGGTCTGAGCGGCATAAAACTGGATAAAGAATATGCCGAAAATTCAATTCTGGGGGTCTATCGATTTTTGAGGGTCTACCGGATTATCGGCTGTCTAAACCCCCTACGCCAACGTGAGGCAAAAACTTCCCAAAGCCCTCCTCAAAGATTATGCATGCTGACATACATGTAATGGCTCAATATTTCGGATGGAGGATCCCTGGCCATTCATAGAAGGGAAATAAACGACCTCTAATTTTTGGCTAAAATGCCAAAAAAACCCGTAAAAATGGTCAAAAAATGCAATTTTTTCAAAATATGGGGGAGGGGGTCAAAAATTTTCTGACTCTGGTGGGCGGATGGAGGGATCGTCCGACTTTAAGTGGGAGAGATGCCCCCAACTCCCATGTTACATGTATGTATGTTGATGACGTAGAACAGACATGTAAGACGGGGTCGAGAGACTCCACTCCATCCAAAGTCTAGCGTTCACCTAATTCGTTGAAAGTTGTTTTACCCTTCGCCAACTTGTGGGCAAAAAATTTGCGTTTTAGACCGTTTTGAGTATTTTTCGCGGCTAAAACTAGGCCATCCCCCGAGAAAGGGGCTAAAAACGTAATTTTTTTGCCGAAAACGGGGGTCAAAAACTTTCGGGGTGATGGGGACGACCATCCTTTGAACTTTGGGCGGGGAGATTCCTAGAACACTCTGTCACACGTACGAATGTGTATGTACTGGGATGATGAAGGATAAGCCCTTTCCATGCACTTAAGGGATTCATTCAACCACGCGGTAATGGCATTCATGGCTCCCAATATGGCCGCGGATCCGAAACCGTGCGAAATTAGCGAAAAATGACTCAAATGGCGTTGGATGCTGGGATCGAGCAGCGGCTGTTGTCGAGAATTGCACAGAGGACTGCGATCTTGATTCAACAAATCCACAATTTCTTTGAGCATTTGCCTGACAAAATAAAAGCACATCGTTAGGAAAATTTTATTAATTCGATTGCGCTTCTCAAATTTCTACGTAAATTTGCCGAGTTCGTTATTTATTAAGGATAAATTTATTAAGGTCTGTGCATTGTAAATTAACCTTCCTGACGAATTTTCTGACACCTTTTCGATAAGCAAGCATGTTCGTAGAGGTTCGTATCGATCGTACATGGGCAGCAGGACCATAGGTGCGCAGCACCGAAATTCTGGGGGGGGGTGAAAAATTTTCAAAGGTCTAAAAATGGTCTTAAAAGTGGTCGTATGGCGAAAAAAACACTATTTTTCGACGTTTCTCATTGAGCACTATCCAATGGCATCAAAAAATCGCCTATAAAAGCAAAAAAAATTTCAAAATTTGAATTCTGGGGGGGTATTTTGATTTCTTGGGGGGAGGTATTTCAATTTCTGGGGGTGCATACTCCCCAAACCCACCACGCCCATGTGTGAGCAGGACTCAAATTCCGAAATTTGAGGTCAAAATTCTTCTAAGGTTAAACAATGGTGGCAGGGCGAAACGACGCTATTTTCGGACGTATCCAGACACGCACGTTGGGGTGGAGGTGGGTTGGGGGTCTAGAACCCTAGAGTGGAAAAATGGAAAATTTTCTCGGGATAACGAGGCAAAATTGAAGGCCGGAAATAGATTAAAATTAAAAATTTTCTCTAGCTTCGAATTTACCAGAAACTGTGTAATAACGTAGTTTTAACGCTATTTCAGCGCTTACACCAGTTTTCGAGGCCAAAGCTTAGTTTTTGACCCCTCCCAGAACGGCTGATCTCCCGGATCGGCTACGCTATGCATCTCACGACATGACTCATTGAAATATATCGTTGACATCAAAAATTATTAAAAGAAAAAGATTTTCAAATAATTATGGGTCTGCAGGATTATTGAATTTTAGGGGTTTAAGCTCTTACTAACCTCTCACTTTCATGTGCTATTTTGACCCTAACCTAGAACAAGAACACATAGGTACCAGACAAACGTTGATGACCATATATGGGCAGCAGTTAATTTCTGGGGGGAGCCATCCCCATCCCGATTTTTGGAGAAAACTTTCGTTTTTGTCATTTTTAGATGCTTTTTAATTTTTGTCTAATAATTGGAGGTCGTTCCCCCTGAAAATGGCCGGGGACCTCCAATATAACATTTCGAGCTCTTGTATATGGAGGGAAAATATACCAACATTGCAGAGGATTAAACGCGATTTGCTTGGTAATAACTAAATTTTCTTTTCTACGTTGCACATCAATCGGATCACTGGAGCAATGAGTTCTTGTCAAATATTCGGCACATTGCCGGGCCGGAAATTCACTCTCGCAAACTGACCCGAAATCGCGTGCCATTTGCAACGCTTCACCTGTTCGGGATTGAAGAGAGAATCGTAATAAACTGTTCACGAATTGCAAGCAATAAACTAATGAATACGTTGCAACAAATCTAGAAGCGTACTAATTTCACAGCCTTAAAAATAATATATAAAAAATTATTACGCGGAAAAGAACTAATTTTCTTGTTATAAACAGTTAAAACCAGTTAGGGCTTCCCATATGTAGATTAAATTTTAAATACAATGGTATACAATTTATTGTGCTAAGTTTTAACTGATTTGTCCGACAACGTAAGATAAGGGTAGTTTTAATTATCGATATTCAAAAAATGGCCAAACAACTAAACGAAGGAGAATGTATCGTATATTTTTGCCTGAAAGCTTGCAAGCTTTCTAAAAAAAATATCCGAAAAGGTCGAAGTCAATTTAACGAAATTTTGTGCATAGCATGGCATTCTCAAGTTGAAGCAAATGATTGCAAGGGCTTATTTACAGACTAAACTGAAGCAATGACAATGACATTGCCCTTAAAGTTTGACGACGCGCAATTGTATTACTGCAGTCAGGGGCGTAACCAGCCAGGGGGCGGGAAGAGGGGAAACCCCCGGAATGAAAGAATATTTTCATTTTTCAGGGGGTCTTTTGATGGAAAAATTAAAAATTCTCGAAGTCTACTAAAAGGACAGCCAAAATGCGTTTTCAGCACACTTTTAAGCTACTAAACTCAAAATTTTCCAGCGCTTCGCGCCGGATTTCTTATTTTCTATCTCATTTCTCACCTTAGAAGCCCAAATTTGACTTGAAAATAGTAAAAATGTGAAGAATTTTCGGCGCTTCGCGCCGATTTATTATTTTCTGCGACAGTTTTCTTTGCAAAACCGCAAAATTAAATACAACGACAAGAATTTCGAAATGTTCCAAAGTCAAGCTTTAAGTTGATATCAAGAAATTAGTCACACAGATAGGTTAAAGGACAGAGTTTTGATATCAAAGTTTGAAATCGAGCAAGAAAATTTTCCCATTTTTTAAAATTTTTTTTCTTCACCATGACATAGATCTCGTTGAGAAACGCTCAAAAATGCCATTATTTTCGTGTTTTTTCCTAATGGGTTCTCGGACTTCAAAACTGTCGCCCCCCAAATTAAATCCTGGTTACGCCCCTGACTGCAGTCCTTCGGATCCAGCGTGGCCACTGGTCACAAGTTAGACTGGGGTCAAGAAGCCTAGAATGGCAAAATGAAAAAATTTCTGTGGAAAATAAAGCAAAATGAGGAATAAAAATGGATGAATAAGATTTTCTTTAAAAGTGCAAGACATTAACCTGAAACTTGTGGATTAGCATACTTTCTGAGCTATTTCAGTTTTATAAGCAGTTTTTCAGGCCATTATAGCCTTTAGAATACTCTGGCTGACCCCTAGACAGTTCATGCCTAAATACAATGCATGGCTAGTCTGAAGTAAGGGAATTAGTGAGCCGGTCTGAGAGGGTGTAAAATAATTATTTTTTTGGGCTAGAATGACCATGATAAGACAGCGTAAAAACTATGCTAATCCACAATTTCTGATCACTTAAAAAGATTTTTGAGGAAAATGTTCGATTTTAATCTTTTTTGGCCTCATTTTACCCCAATTTCTCCAGAAAATATCCAATATTTCCATTCTTGGGGCCTTCAACAACCTAGCCCCCATACATGCATGTCTTATAGTCAATCCAGTCGCTCCTGAAATTGATATCCAGTGTCACGAAGTGGTTCACATGCATCATTTTGACGTTAGCGGAAGTTATTCATCAATCGAATGTCCAAAAAACGAAGTTTATAAAAAAATCATTTTTATAAGTTTTTAATCAGGTGTGCCAATTGGGTCTAGGACAATTCGTAGGAAGACAATTCGTAGAACGACAACTTGTAGGAGGACAATTGGTAGGATGAGAATTTGTAGGATAAGACAATTGGTCGGAGGACAATTCGTGAGGATGCAGTACCACGATAAATGAAATCAAATTATATGAAGCTTAATCACACACGAACAGCACAAAACTCAAGCTCAGATGAAGGAGAGAGTTAATGCGACCAGAGCAATGGTCTTCTGGGGGACATTTTTATTATTGTGCGATTTCGGTCCGAAATGGCGAAAAATCGTTAACATTCTCATGTTTTTTCGCGAGTTCGGACAGTTGGGATTGGGAAGACGGACCCATCTTAAGTGGGGCGATGCCCCCATCCCCTGTTACATGTTTGGCTGATTGATTTCAAAGTGGTTCAAGCTTTCGCTACTTAAAAACATTGTTGTGCTCTTTACTTTAAATGCGTTTGTTTTCAAAGCAACTTACTTTGTGAGATATGTTTTTGAAGAAGTGATTTTTGTCGAGCATATCCGTCAAAAGATAGCTATTTTTTCCACGCTTAGTCAAGCAAAATTCGGCCATTTAGCAACAAGTCAACGAAATCATTAAAAATAGCGACCACAACTCACCTGACATTTATCCGTAATTGATTTTGATCACTGTGACATGTTGGCCGAAATTAACCCATTTTGTACCTCTTGTTTACTTTACTGCACTCTCTTTGCGTAGTTGCTACCTTCGATTATCTACATACGATACCTACTAGTTGGTATCCTACCAATTGACTTATACAACAAATTGTCTTCCTACGAATTGTCATCCTACCAGTTGTCCTCCTACGAATTGTTTTCCTACCAATTGTCGGATTCCGTGCCAATTATATTTTTGAAGTTTTTGTGTACAATGTTTTTCGCAGGAAAAGTACATAACGCGTTCTTATTGCTGAAGCTGAGATAAACTTAATTTAGAAATGTATACATTCAATGAAAAGAAATACAGAAAAATATATAACAAAATAAAGAAAAAGCAATTTCAGAAATCAATGCTTACAAGTTGATGAAATATTTGACTCTAGCAAATATATAAGTGTTTTGACCATACAAGGGCATTTGGAGGGGGTGTGAGAGAGGTTTGGACCCCAAAATGCAAAAGAACCCCATTTATATCCAGAAGACCCCCAAAAATTTAGTTTTCAAAATTTTTCATTTTTTCGCGATTATTCATGCTAATAGACAGAGCTAGAAGAGAAATGTGAATAAATCGTGTTTTTGACCCAACAATCAAGTGTTCGGCGCAATTCATATAATTTTTACTAGACACGGGATGTCTATTATTGCTAAGTTATACCTTCGACTAGCGACGTTAATAGAGACACGTTGGCTGCCTTTCGGCGCCCAGCCGGCAAACTGAGACCAATTTTCTCCAAACTTTCTCGCAAGGACTTGCCACCATTCTTTGACTTTGCTCTTAAATATAACAGATAGTAAGGGAGAACGGAATATGAGGAAAAGTATGAGAATAAAAAAATATAATTCTAGAAACGCATTTATTTTATACTAATTTAAGCCGTTCATTTATTTATATTACTTGTTATAATCCATGTTATTTATATATTATCACAGGTAGCGCGTACCTATAAAATACATGGGTACCACCAACATATGAGCCCCTACAGCTATAACGGGACACATCTGGGAGGTGCGGTTTTTTTAAAGGTGAATAATAAGAAAAGATTACGCGCTCTTTCTTTATTTACACTCAACATCCAGTTTGCGATGAGCGTGTAAAGTTTTGCCGTAACGTTATAACATATAGCGATTTTTGGTGGTTTTTTGCCAGCATCTACACAAGTTTGTGTAAATATGTCTTGCAATTTAATAGTATAGAATTTTAGACGATAAAATTCTCTAGATAAACATGTTTTTGTTTTAGAATTTCGCATAAGTTCTCGAATGGGAGTGTAAAGTGTGTGAAAATGGGGGGGGGGTAAAACGACACATTTTGGTCGAGTTTTCGACTTTTTTATGTCTGCCAACAACTCCGTTTATGAGTGCTAAAAATTTGTTCTCATAGAATTATAGTACGGCTCAAGGGCTATTTTCTGCTTATCAGAAAATTTTTGTCCACTCAATGTGGACTTAGATCTGGGGGTTTAAACTTAACATTCTAGAGGATCGTGTAGAAAACAGATTATGTCTAAGTCTTCTCTGCCAACTTTTCCGCTTTTAAGTCAAGATAAATTAAATAAAACAGAAATACAGTATTTCTGAGGGCTACATCGTTGCACATAAACCGCGTTTAAAAAACACAATATTGAGTTATTTATGGGGTGTGAAGTTGGAAATCAAGGGTTTAAAATGGGCGAAAAAACACGTTTTTTTCTCTATTTTGATTAGTAAATATTTCCAATATTTTACGGAACATAAGGTTTTCTAAATACAAAAGTACTACAATTTAAAGGCTACAAACTGGCCTAAATCGAATTCCTTTACACTCAATAGAGAGTTAGGTTCAGATTTTTAAAGTTCAGAATGTGGTGGATAGTGGAAAATGAATATTTTCCCTTTTTTTGTTCGCCACTTTCTCCGTTCAGAAGCCGGGATAGGCCGAATAGAATAAAATTGAATTACTCTCTAAGGGTTACACATCGCAGCAAATTGCGTTTATTTACACCAATATTTAGCTTTTTCGGGAGGTGTACAGTCAAAAATCGGGTGTGTTAAACGTGCTTCTGGCTTGCTTTTCCTCTCAACTTCTCCGATTATGAGTCGGGACATGATCTCCAGTCTAAAAATGTTCCAGAAATTAAACGTAGCTTCGCCAATCGGGCGCGTTTGTTTACACTAAACAGTGGTGTAAAGTGGTATACATCTAATATTTTTTGTCTTCGGGCCATTTGTAGAGACTTAATTTTTCATAAATGTTGAGCGTAATATCAGAGTCATATCAGAATTACGAATACGACTGAAATCTTCTTTACTTATGTGGTTGTGTGAAGTTTGAACTGCAAATTAATTTGGGTTCTAGAGCCTTTCGGAAGATATTTTTCTTAAAATGTCCTACGTAACGTCCGAATTACGAATCTGACCGTTGGATTTCTCCACACCCAGTAGTTGTGTAAAGTTTGCACTATTCATTTATCGTAAACGTTTAGTTTACACTACATATTTATTTTACTTCCAGAGAGTTGCAAAACGTGAATTTTTTGAAATATGTCCCGTAAGGTCAGGATTACGAATCTGAGCGTAAGTGTTCTTTACACCCAATATTTGCGCAAATTTTATGCTGAAAACCTTTTGATCTGTTTAAATGAGTTAAGATTGTCATGTTTTAAAAGGATAATGCTGATGTTAAGAACAATATTGTTTTCCGCGTTCTTGGGCTGCTGTCATTATTGTGGCATGCTACCGTTTGTTTTTACTGACTGATTTACTCAAATCATGCTAATTAAAAGTAGGGTTCTGGCATAGAAAAATGCTCCGATTGAACAAAAAAGGCGAGTATACTTGGGATTGTGAATTATTAAGGATGTAATAGGAGGGGAATAGGAAAAAACTGCCTATGTGTATGCCTAAAGTCGCAAAATCTGCTGAAAATAAGACTTTTTCTAAGCAACGCAAAAACTCGAAGTATATTCTGCGGCCTCTGAAAAAGTGTAACCTTCTTTAAATAGTTTTCAATGCTTCACATAAGAATGTATAAACATAATCTAAAATATTTTATTGTAAATTGCTTGCAAGTTGCAACGCTAACTTGCTTCGTATCATGATTGATAGAAAACTAACTCCAATCGTATCTAAAAGTGTTTTATTTTGTTAATCATGAGCATTATAGCAAGCAAACTTGGAGTCAATCGATTAGTGCACACAATCGTTGCGGGCATGCAAGCGTACCTATCTATATACATGTAGTCTGTTTCACGTACGCTTACGGATTTCCTTTTGCTCTAAACCAACAATTTCCTTGATTGTCTTGAATACATTGATGTTTGCTATTACATTCAATTGGCATGCAAAGTATATCCTAGTTAACGCCATCTGATTTCTCATAGCTACTGCATAACTGACTTGCTGCTTATTCAATCGTTTTTTTGGTTCAGCAGTTTGTTTCAATCTGCAGGCCGCAGAATATACTTCGATTTTTTGCGTTGCTTAGAGATAGTCTTATTTTTAGCAGATTCTAAGCATTTAAGCATATGCATTGAGTCAGCTTTTTCCTGCTCCCCTCCTTAGCTGTCTACATACCAATATATTCGTCTTTTTTGTTCCATCCGAACCTTTTTCTTCGTGTTTAAAGTGATATGATGCAGTTAAAAATGGACTAAAAATGCTTTTAAGATGCGATATTACCATGAAAAACCTTTTGTGTGCTATTTTGACCATTTTGATCGTTTAAACAGCAAAAAAATCATGAACATTACATTTACTGCTTTGGATTTCCAGGATTTCGCCTTATTCCCCGCCGTCCCTGACTTTGTGCACCAATGGTGTAGACCTTGAAACGTACCCAACTTGTCTGATTCATAAGTGGAGAAATTGATGGGGAAATCTGGGACAAAACCTGGTTTTTACACGATCCACTAGAGTATAAAGTTTAAACCCCTATATCTAACACCGTATTGAGAGTAAAAAAGTTTGCTGATAAGCCTAAAGTAGCTCTTAAGTCTTAGTATACTTCCATCAGAAAAAAACTTTTACGGCTCAAAAGTGGAGTTGTTTACAGACAGAAAAGAGGCAAAAATGTGTTTTTTATCCTCAGATTCTTTACAATCTTTACAATACCACTTTGAAAATAAGTCACTATAAAAAAGTGCCATCGAGCTTAATTTATTGTTTACATTTTAAAAGACCAGATTAAACAGAATGCAAAACTGAGCTACAAAAATTTGTGTGCCCCACCGAAATTTAAACAACTATATGTTATATCGTTACAGTAAAACTTTACACGCTCTTTCCTAATCGGGAAAAATGATTATCTTTTTCATTATCTATCTTTTAAAAAAATCGTTCGATACAGAAGTTTCCCAGTGCTGCTGTAGGAGGGTGGATATATGTTGGGGGTACCCAAGTATATCATAGGTACGCGCTAACGCGCTACCTTTGATATCCTTTTTTAACAATAGATATATGCAGTCAATGAATTAATTAGCCCCAGAGTATTTACGCGTCCTACTATAGATGCAAAAACTTCAAGATATTGTCAAAAGATGAAGTAAACTGGTAACACAAGCAACGCTTCTGGCGTGCAAATAATATCAAAGTTCAGTGTTAGCAAATCACGGCACCGCCCGGACAGTTGGCAGCTAGCCAAAATTGTCTAAGCAGTTTGAAAGAAGATATTTTTATCTATCTATTGCAGCCGGTCATTAAGTTTTATGTTTTTATCAGTCAAAGTTATTACCTGTAACATCGGCGTCTAATTTTTTTGGTCTACTCTATGTATTTTTTGTTATTCATCGTGTATTTATTTTACTAGAAATGCATATTACAATAAAATACAATTTTATGCTACATCTAATAAAAAATAATAATTCAAAGTTACTGGCGAAAAGACGAGCGCAAAGTCGTCATCTTAGTGTTAAATTGTGCTATTAAAGTCAGATACGTACCTATTAAAAATTAACTTTTTGCGGATGTCCTTTAGTACTTGCGGAAAAGAATTTGTCACTCATGTTTGCTTGCATCTTTATTTCAGCAGTACTGATTACGAATCTAGAATTTACGTAAGAAGCGGTACGCCAACTTTTCTCTAAAACGCTTGGCCGGTACCAAGGAAGCCCGAGGTCGATTCCTGCCCAGACATGCACGTGGGGATTGAGGGGTTTACACTTGTTCCTAAGAATATTAACATGAAAAAATTTGCGGGAAAAATGAGGCAAAATGAAGTCAAAAAGGGACGAAAATTGTAACTTTTCTTCAAACGTGCTTCAAATTAATCAAAAACTGTGTAATAATGTATTTTTAGCTATTTTAGCGCTTATACCAGTTTTTGGGAGTTTGCGGAAGATTTGCCCCCGGCATTTCGCTCCTACATTCAGCCCCCGAGATTCCGCCCCCAAGTACATTTCGCACCAGAAATTCCGCCCACCCCCAAATATTTCTTCCCACACTTGTTTCACTCCCAAACATTTCGCTCCTGTTTAGCCCCAGCTGTGGAATAAACGGGATTTCGCATTAGACAAATGAGCTTGTGTAAAGTCAAGCCAATTCTAAGAAATGTTTAGCAAATAAGCATAAACGGTAGCGGGCATACGTGGGCAGCAAGAAATTTCTGGGGGGGGGTGCAAGATTTTTTTGAAGGTCAAAAAATGGCCTTAAAAATGGTGGTATGGTGATGAAAACACCATTTTCCGACGTTTCTCATCAAGCACTATCCATTGGCGTCAAAAAATTGCGAAAAAAGCGAAAAAAATTTTCAAAAATTGAATTTTGGGGGGGGGTATTTTGATTTCTGGGGGGGAGTATTTTGGTTTCTGGGGGGTGCATACCCCCCAAACCCCCACGCCCAGGTGTGGTAGCAGGTCCAGGAATGTCGTAATGGTTTGCGAGCGACACCCAAAGTTTTCCAACAGGCATAAAATCTGCTACTCACATGAAGAGTACCGTTTTTTGCAAATGTATATCGTCCATTTTCACTCAAAATGATTTCCTGTGCAAAACTTTTTAGGAACACTTTCACAATTTTTAGTAATTTTGTGTCCAAAATTGCTTGAATGTCTTTAGCTGTAGCTGACACCCGGTACAAAGCGCTGGAATATTGGTGAAAATTTGACGTACACATGTCTAGAGACTTAAATTACGTGGTTATTTCTTGTGTTTTTGAATTTGGAGCAAAGCCTATTAAAGCATTTAACGCTAAAGCGTAAAGAATTTTTAGAATTCATGCTAAAAAATGGAAGAAAACTAAAAAATATGACTTTCAGACCGCCATTGATGTGGAAAATTTTGAGAAATCACAATGGTCGGTGACCATAAATTATTGCAAAGTGCAAACATTCATATCCATTCTTTATCTAGTCAACTGTTTTGGGTAAATCCCTTCGCTCCCCGTAAGTCTGCCCCTTAGCAAAAGCAAAGGTGGTCAATGCTTGCCGGTTGGGATGAAAATATACATCACTACACCTAAAATGTGTTGGTATGTTATATAAAACATAATCATCGAACACGGCAAATCACTCTGAATCACTGGTTGGTGAATTATAATTAGATATTCGTGGGGTACAAAACATCAGAGGGGCAAAATATTTGGGGACGAACCATCCGTGGGGCGAAATATGTAGGGGCGAAATGCACCTGGGGGGCAAAACGTCGGGAGCGAAATTTCGGAGCGAAATTTCGGGGCGAAATGTCGAAGACGAATTTTCCGGATGCATTTGTTTGCAGTCATTTTGGTCCAAAAAAATCACAATTTTTGACCCCTCCCCCAGACCGACTGACCGCCTCCCCCAGATCGGCCATGCTGTGCACCTATGGTCCTGGCTATCAAAGTTTTTTGCTATTCACGTCAAAAATAGGTCCAAAATCCGTTGTTTATGCATAAACTTGAATAAATTGAAAGTGAACATTTCGAATTTAATTAAATAAAATTGGATTGAAAAATATTTTTGGAATTGATCTAAATGAATTAAATTGCTCCAGAAATATTTATAGGAGGCATAAATATGAGTGCGACTTCTTTCATCTGATGAATGTCCAGAAAGTTAATAAATGTAATTAATGTGGGTAAATTAAAAAATTACGGTAACCGATAGTCAACGATAATCAAAACTGTATTTTCTATTCATTCTTTATCTCACTAACTATATTATGCTGAGCCAATGAGCGGGGCTTCACAATGAACTTTTAAGAATTTAAAAAGAATTAATAAAGAAGTTTTAGCTATCGTCACAGGAGAAAACTAATCAAAATGCACAATTTGCTGGCTTGGCCGAGCATTTATGTAAGTGGCACGAAGTTCCATCATTTTTAGCTTCCTATACATAATTATGAAACTTTGTAGAGACTAACAGAACATAAATTACCAAATTTGTGCAAGACGATTGTGACATATTTACCATAAGTTCAAGTAGAATTTAGACACCGAAATGAAGAAATGGCAAATTTTCTGGAGAAAACAAGGCAAAACAAAGGTCGAAAATACATGAAAATCAAAGGCTTCTAACAAAAGTGCTTGAAACTGAACAAAACCTGAGGATTAACATCGTTTTTAAGCTATTTTAGCAATTATACGAGTTTTTGAGACCATTTTGGCTCACAAAGGTTTTCCGCCATCCAGACAAACCATTCATAGTCTAGGTCCTTTATTCCATGAGGATTCTTTAAACTATCGAACGAGAAAATGAAATCAGAGAAAAAGCGTCCAATAGATAAGTAAAAATACGAGCAAAAGTGAAAAAATGAAATTATACTCTATACACAAGAATGAAGCTAATTACAACTTGCTATAATTCTTTTAATAGCAAGTATTCTGAGTTTCATCGAGGCAATAATAAATTAATCTCGAAAGTTTTTCAACTTATAACTAGAAAATTAGTTTTATGCTCGAATTCATGTGATTCGTTGTTTTTATAAAACTTTGCGTTATGAAGCAGATCTGTCTGCGTCTACTCACGTGATGTGGCATGAATAACATAAAGATTATGTAAATGGATTAGTGCAAGAAACGAGGAGAAAAACGGATCGTTTCGCTAGTCTCTACGCGATAAAGCAGCATATTGCACGTAAGCGCGACCATACGTTTATCTTGTGGAGTTTAAGGTTTCACACACACACACACACATGGTTTTCAACCCCTCACCCCCTCAGATATTTTTCACACCTAGAATTCGCTTCGCAGAAAAGGTGTTGTTTCAAGCGTTTTTAGCTATTTTTTTGCTCAAAAGTGTCAAATTTTCGGGGCTTCGTGCCAAATGCTCATGTTTTGACTAAATTTTGCTCAATTTATTCGAATTGGTTAGATATTTACTTGATTTTCTGAACGTTTTTAGGGTGTAGAACAATAGAACATCGCCAGACAGGCTAAAAAATGGTGTTTTCGGCGCGTTCCCTCCGCTTTTGAGCTTAAAAAGGCACTTCAGAAAACTTGTTTTTTATTTTACTCCCAGAATGCCCATGCTGTGCATGTCTGAGCATGAATAATCTTATAACACAACATAGATATTTTTCCTCACTGCATTATAAAATGACGAAGCAACATAGCTAAATTGTATGAAATTCTTTAGTTGAACTTTAAGTAAGTTCTTCATTTTAAAAAAGCCAAACTTAGCCACTTTTTAATTAATTTCATATAAGGTGTTGTATTTTCACTCAGACAAGGGCTTTATTCTATTCTATAATGATGGAACTGGATTCAATAGCTTCGAAAATATGAAAAGGAGAAGTTAATTCAAAAAATACGTTCGTGATATTACACTATCATGTATATAATTTTAGGAGCATGTTCGTATGTAAAAGTTCAAAAATTGATTATAGCAGCAAGAAAAAACTGCATTGAACGAATAAGAATAAGTATTGTAAACATGAACGATATAATATATGATCGCATTGCAATTTATTAACGTTTATTTCAAGCTTATTGTTTTGATAAGCCTAACATAGAATAACTAAAAAGTTTGGCAGGGTCGAATGCCTTTTCAAGGAAAAGCTCACTAATCTAGCTTTTTTTACGAAAAAATAGAGAAGCGTCAATTTCTCACTAGTACAGCTTAAGCTAATTATTTCGAACTCTCAATTCAAAAATTCGGGTAAATTCTAATTATTACATTAATTACTAGGAAAAGAGCGAAAAATTAATTTTTCGACGGATAGGTAACGAAATCAATCTCAATTGCAGATTAAACCACTGTACCTCCTTAAAATGCCGCCTAGCAAAGAAGCGTTGAGGCATTCAGGTGGCGAAAGACGCCGCTGGATTTCACCAACTGTCACTTTGTACTTTGAGGTAGAACTGAGCAAACTAAGTCTGCCTGGCACTGAGCAAAATATATCCGCCGAAGAGGCTCCACCCTGTAAGTTGAACCCGTTCAGCTCGGACTTCGACCTGATGCCAGCTGAAATGACATAAGATGAACATAGGTGGGCAGCAACTGAATCCCGGGGTCCGATGGGGTGAAATCATTTAAAAACAGCACCAACAAATTTAATTCTTGACTTATATATATTTCTGTAGCCTTTCTAATTCTCGGGTCGAGCCTAGGGCTATATTTAAGGGGGATTGGGTGGCAGCCGCCACCACCTTCGCCGGAAAAAAATCTTGGAAAGTAAAATAATGCACAGAAAGATGGAAAAATCGAATGTCTTCGTCGTAAAATTTTCAAATTTTTGGCGCTTCGCGCCTGATGTGAGAAATTTTCCATCATTTTGAGCCCAAGCGCGATCAAAAAATGACACTTTTTATAGCCTTTTTCATGCAAAAAATTTTTTTCAAAAAGTTTGAATTTCATGATCTTATTGGATAGAGCATGTCTAAAAGAGTCAAAAAATGCGGTTTTCGCTAGCTATCTCGACGAATTTCCCGAATTATAGACCAATTTATGTTGGGTCCGCCCCTCCCCCTTTGGCCGGATCCTGGATACGGGCCTGGTCGAGCCCCCCTTCCCTACGCCGACGTGTGGCGATGAACACCATCACAAAAGGTAAGTTAGGCGAACCCAAATGAAACTCAAAATTTACATATTCGCTGAATTTTTTGTATTCCCTGCATTCTAATTCGTAAGTTCCAAGTAGAAATTGTTTAATTATTGAATACAAACAGCCGTTTACACCTACACTAAAATTCAAGCGTTACGTACTCACTCGTATATGATGTTATCAAAATAAAACGTACAAATGTAGCATAGGTAAGTACAAATTATATTTGACTTTATTTCCTGAACCGGTTTATAAGCATTCAGCTCTTCTTTTTATCCATCAAAGCTATGAAGTCATCGGCCGTATCACAAGAAGGATCAGTAGCGCAAACGTTATTATTGGTCACTGATCAGATTTCCATGAAAAAAGATAAACAAACAAAATAAGAAGTATGCTCACTGTACACACACGAAAATGAAGAGAAGGAGGATGAAAAGAGATAATATGATTCTTTTCAACGAAAATGCGAAAAATTCGGACTCGTGTATTAAATTTGACATGATGTGAACTTTGATTATTATTGGTATACTGAACAGAAAAGAAAACTTACGCAAAGCAATTCGTAAGCTGATAATCGGTGTATTCAATTTACGCCATGGACTATTTTCAACACATGCATACGCGCTAAAGTTGATGTCAATAACTAAGCGCCGATGAAGCTTAGCGAAATATAATTCTAGGCCATAGTGGATCAAATCAAACAGAAATGAAGAAACACCGGTAATTATTTCAAAAAAAATTCAAGACTCATGCACTGGAATTGCTCGAAATTCGCTTGATATTTACTTCTTCATATTATCCCGGAAGTTTGTTTACATCCCGTATTATAGATTTTGAGATCACGAAAAGAATAGCGTTAGAAATCTCAAAAATATAAACGTATAAAAACAGTATATCTTGCAGTGTAAAAAGAAGGAAAAGCATATACAGAAGCGCGGACAAGAAATGCTCAATTGTCATTAAAAACTAAATGAAACAATTCATAAAGCAAGGATGATCTTAACTCCGAAAAAGACGCAGCAGCTGTTGATCACTTAACGTTAAACGTACGTAAATCTGAGGTTTTTCGGGAGATTAACGAAAAAAACCGATTTTTATAAAGACAATATATTTTTTGAATGAATCTATTATGATGCAACGAAGGGATAGCGCAGAATTCTTAAAAAACGTAAACGTATAAAAAGCGTACAAAATTTCATGAAAATTATGAAAAGAAAGGTATAAAAACAGGACAAGAAATGCTTCATTGATATTAGGAACTAATAAAAAACTCATGCGGCGAAAATGGTCCGAACCTTTAACAAAGACGCTGACAACCACTGACTATCAGTTAGCATTAAACTTAAACAGATCTGAGATTTTTCAGACGAATTATCGAAAAAAACTGATTTTTTAAAACTATATCATATGTTTTGAACGACTTTATTGCGACGTAACGCAAGAACCGCGGGCACCTGTGTTTTCAACGCTAGAGCCGGCGCTGTTTGAACAACGATCGAAGTTATCTTCGCTGAGCATCGATTTATCGTCATCGCGTTCCGCATCGACTTTAACGTCGGTTAAAACGCAACCATTATAGTTTAACGGTGGTGGCCGGTCATTTTCCAATGCCATCCTATTATCATCAATGGCTAATTTTAATTTTTTCATCGAAAATTTGACCGAATCGGGTGACTGATTCGATGACCTCTTGCGCACGGACATATCCAACGCCTTGACGTCGTCGTCCGAATAATTAGCGTTGTTGCCAAAGCCGCGGCAATTATTTATCGTTCTAACGACCGGTATCGGTATAAGAGGAGGCAGAGGAAAGTTGGCGTACAATTGAGTAAGCGAATCGATTCGGTTCGATTTATTGTTAGGGCACTTTTGAACGTTTGAAAGCATATCGTAATGGGTCAAGAAATGAACGAAAAAATGTAAATAATCGCAAGGCACTGAATGAAGCGAAATCACCGGACGTCTCCGCTAAAATAAAGCGCTCTCCTCCTTCCGCCTCAGGCGATATAATAGTTAGCGGAGTGTAAACAAAACGAAGCACTGCAAAACGCGTTGTAAAGCGCCGAGGTAGCCGAATGCAGAAAGAAATGAATTAGCTCGAGCGAGTAGGCGGGTAAAAAAACGGAAAACTGCCCAAAATAAAGGGCTTTTAATAGTAAAAAAGTTCGCAGAAGCCCGGCGGCGACTAATATGCAAATTTCGAATGTTATAAATGATTCGTACGAGGCTCGTTGCTCTCACGATATTCGATCCAACCGGCTTGTTGTTCAAACAAAGTCGCGAACGTGTCCCAAAGAAATCCTGAGCGAATAAGATATGTAGATATATAATGTATTCTATTGTAGTGGCGATTTACTACGCATAGCTATGCAATCATCATCAGTAGCCGAAGAAACTCAACAAATTTGCTCTCACCGCGGCTAATAAATATTTATTTGTCCTGCAGGCAGCCGAAACTGTAAAATACAAATGGATGCGAATGCTTCGGTCCGTCGAAATATGGAGAAGCCTATGATTGTTATATTTATATAAGTACAATGGCGCGAATCGTTTAACTATATAAGTTGTTGTAGTTTCGACGTTTTTTTAGACCAGGGGCTGAATTTTTTAACGCCAAAAAACTCGTGTGGGAAAAGTCGCACGATTCGGTTCGATATTTCGGCCACAAAACTGAGAGAAATGGCCAAAAATTAGCAAAACTAAAGGCGAATTAGCAAGACTAAAGAGCGACGCGAGAGATGCGGTAATACCGTAATCGACGCGTTTTTCCCGACGGATTTAACACAAAGGGCCGCTGCTATGGCCTTTATCACGGTTTTCTTGTGAGACGGCCGATGGTGTATGTATATGGAAATGAAGCAGAGCTTGTGGCGGCTCGCAAAACTTGAAAAACAACGCGCAGCTGAGTAAAACCGATGGTAACGACGGCGCCGCCGCGTTACCACGGTAGTCGCGAAATGCCTACAGTCGGTGGGTTTAGCATGAAAATTTTTCAGACGTTTACCAAACGCTGGGCGGGGTGGATAATAGTGAGACACGATTTAGGCTGTGAAAAACATCCTACTCATTTGCATAAATTGGAGGATGGTCGACTCGATGATGAAGCCTATCTCCACGTACCGTATGATTGAAGTGGGTAAAGCTAACCGAACTTAGCTGATTCTTGTCCCTGCTAACCCTCACTGGATGGACTCTTTGACAAGAAGCGTAAAATGGTTCGAAAAGCCAGGCGTAAAAATGGTTCGAAAAACCAGGCGTTAAAACGGCATATTATATTTTATAGTTAGGAAATTCCGTCATCGATTTCGAGTGAACGACGTCGTCATCATTTGCATGAATCGGAGGATGATCGATTGGATGATAAAACTTCGAATAATTGTAGTAGGTAAAACTAACAGAACGTAGCTGATTCTTGTCCCTGTTAGCCCTCACTGAATTATCTCTTTGACAAGAAGCGTAAAAACGGTTTGAAAAACCAGGCGTTAAACCGGTATATTATTGCAAATTTTCATCATCGATTTCGGGGCGTTGCATTTCCGCACTTCTCTGACAACTTTCGACGATTTACAATGGCGAAATCACGATATGTACGTACGAATAGTAGCTAATTTTCAGCGATTCCAGTTTTTCCGTATCATCGCTTCCGCTCAGCTTCTACAGTACGCTTCGGGCTATCGTAGTGTAAGGCATAGGAATGCTTTGAAAAATAGGTGACAACGTGTAAATGCCTCTGTACATATAATAACGATTCTTGAACAGGTAACTATGTATGTGTAGAACACCGCTGGCAGGTAGTATTTAACTTTTCGACTAACTATTTCAAATTATCAAGCAGAAACGACAAGCTTTAACTTTTGAGCTGTATACACGCGCGTGTCACGGCATAGCGACTGTACCACGACCAGCATTGGTCAGAACATAGCCTCCAGCTAAACATATACATGGTAGGTATAAGAAACGAAAATGCCGAAAGCTCGCTTGCTGCTTTTCCTTTCACCATCGTTGCGTCACGCTCCGAATGATATGGCAACCGAGCGAAGCTAGTTACAGTAAGCTCCAAAACCTGTAATTTTTGTGCACCCGGTCGTTTGGTCCTCTTAAACGCACGCTAAAATCAGTACAAGCCAAAATGGAAGAGTCACAAACTTATGTACGTACAAAAACGAAAGTGAAATAAACGAACTAAGTAGTGCACGTTAGCAAGTAAGCCATAATTTTGTAAATCTAGCTAGCAACACACCTTCGATAAATATACGAGATGCATATATCAAGCTTATATATTATTCGAAACGGGCCGGCCGGGGGCGATCAGCCGTACTTATTAGCATGACGATCAGATGGATAGAAAATTTTGCTCCAACCTTCAACCTACATATTATGTACCTACACATTTATGTTAAGGTACCCATACCTAACCTGTATTATATTGTACCGTTTTGTACTACGTGAATAAATAATAGGTTAGCGTAGCTCGGGGCTAGGTATATAATTGCTTAGTTTGAAGCTAGCGATGCTGTTCCAGCCCGCATCGTACAAAAAACGCATCACATGAAGGGGTCCGGATAGAAGCATATCTGTAGCTCTATTTGAATACCACTGAATGCGGTAATACAAAAGGCTAGTATAAGCGAGCTTTGTTTACTTTTATTTTGGCATACCTAATACACATTATGAGGTGCTAGGTTTAAATGAATAAAACGCGAGCTAAAACTGACGCACGATTCAGTGCGGAAATTTTCGCGCATATAAAGCTTCCTTCGAAATTACCGTGTCTCATGCACAAATAGACGTGGGGATCTGGGAGGTCTGGCTGGATCCCCTACCCCCCTGAAATTCTGAAAGACCTTTCTAAATCGATAGACCCCTAGATTTGAATTTTCAATGCTATTTCTAGCAATTTTTCTCCATCGCACCCTCAGAATTCGGCTGATGCATGGTCCTACGAAGTCATACGGTATCATTAGCATATACGAGTATGGGCGGAGCCAGAATTCTGCACAGGTCGGGTTCCTGAAATTTTTACAAGTCAGAAAAGTGTTTGAAAAGATTGTTGTTGGAGGTGAGGTCAAAATACTATTTTTTGTTGCTGCTGGAGAAACTTTATCTACTGACAAGCAAAGGACAAAAAAAGAAAGAGAAAAGATTTTTGCGGGATTTCACAATCTGTAGGTCTAAATTTTTTCAGCGCATGCGTTATCCCAGCGGCAGATATTCTAATTATTTTTGTGTCTAATTTAGCTAATTAAGTACCCACACTTTCCTTTTTAGTCGGTTACAAAATTGCGCAGAATAGACCGCAAAAAACTAGAACAACTTGTTATACTAAGCACCCCACGGAGAAGCTAGCTGGATTCGTTCTACGTTTCCGAGCTTCTACATTTCTGACATTTTATTAACTTGTGGAAAATTTCAAAATTTTGACATGTAATAAAAAATCAATAATATTGAAGTCATAATAACATTTAGAGAAGGATAATTATGTCAGCTCAGCTGGTAAACCTGAAAAATTCGTATTACACGGGGATAAACAAGAAGTTTTCATCAATGAAAACAAAGCAAACTGAAAGAAATTACGGAAAAATGCATATATAAATAAATGAGTCGATACAAGCGATTGTAGTGGAAAGCACAATACTTTATATCTGAAATGTGCTTATAGATGAGGTTTTGAGGAGGCACAAAGCAATTAAAACAAGTAGCGCATATTCAGTCACAATTTATTTGTGGATGATTTCTGGGAACAGTTGGCCCTACGACCATAAGGGGGCAGCACCGAAATTCTGGGGGCGGGTGCAAGATTTTTCAGGGGTCAAAAAATGGTCTTTGGTATAGCTAACCATTTTTCAAAGTTTCTCATCGAGCACGATCTATTGGCATCAAAAATCGCAAAAAAAACAAAAAAATTCAAAAATTGGTTTCTGGGGGTACTGTTTAGGTTTCTAGGGGGAAAGGATGTATTCGGTCTTCTGGAGGGTGCATATCCTCCTTCCCCCACGCCCACGTGTGCCCGTGACTTCATGATAGATTTTCAATGACTGATTTACGAAAACTCTCAAGCATAAATTCCGAACTCATCTCTTTAATACTCAAAGAATGTAAAAAAGTAAAGAATGAATAAAATAGAAGGTTCTGGCTTTTATCAATAATTTTTTCTTGATATAAATTCAACCATTTATGCATAGCACAACCTGGAGGGGTCGCTTAGTGAGCTTTTTCGGAACAAATGACCTCAAATTTAATATAAATGCTTCAGGAGAAAAATATATCAATCCACACTTTCTAGCCAATTTCAAGCACTTTGAAGAAAATTTTAGATTTCAACTATTTTTTCAAGAACCCATGAATTGAGTAATTAAATTGATTAATTAATTCATCGAGAACCCATGCATGTCTGAATGCAATGGTTCAAGCCAAATGCAAGAATGGATCGGCTTTTATATTATGCGGATTTCCAGTAAGAAAATTTAATTTAATCAATTCCAGATTTAAGCACCGTAAGGTAACTAGCACCCATAATGCTGTTATCTCGCTTTACCGCCTTTTCAGCATTATAATTCTTACGGGTTGATACATACATCTCTTCTCTATTCCTACCAAGCTCAACTTATAAATGTGTACGTTTCTTTTGTACGACCAACATAGCTAAAAGTTGAAAAGAAACCAGTTTTCTAAAGCCAACGAGGCCATCCGAATGCCTGGAGGATACAAGCAGCCCACGGAGAGCAAATATTTGCTTTACTTTCTGCGCATTTCGAAAGCGATGCGTCTACATACTTCGAAAAAACCTTTTCGCCTGTGGCAGCTTAGTCATTGTTGCCGTAGGTTCGGCCACCAAAAAAAGAACTTGAATAAATAGAGAGAAAATTTCTAAATTTCAATGGGCAACGCTTGACGCGAAGAAACGTGGCTGGGCGGGCCATTCTTCTACCAAACTTTTTGAGACATGAAATATCAACAAATGAAGTGTCGTCAATGTTATTCGGGGAGGGTGCTGTAATTGCGACCAGCTTTAAGAATAGAAAGGACACCGTCATAATGAGTTATCACTCAAATTTTCATTAATTGATGAATTTGACATTAACATTTCTCGAACTTCTTGTTGGTTTCGATTCC
Organism: Mermis nigrescens; assembly: GCA_036768485.1. Classification (NCBI taxonomy): domain Eukaryota; kingdom Metazoa; phylum Nematoda; class Enoplea; order Mermithida; family Mermithidae; genus Mermis; species Mermis nigrescens. The sequence goes on along the minus strand of JAVLUZ010000041.1, from coordinate 117,223 downwards.
TTACAAATTTCCACTTAACCTTCATTTATCAACACTTCAAAATTTCTAAATAAAAGCTATATTGTCATAATAAGTTGTCTACACCATGAGAATTATGGTGGGGAGGGTCAGGCCCAAAAGTTTTATTTAAAAAAGTGCCTCTTTCGGGCTAAAAACGATGGGTGCATGTCAAGAACATTCTTTTGCGACGTTTATGTCTAGAACATATAAGACATGAAAAATCTCGGAAAAATTTGAAAAATCGAGTAAATTGGACAGAATATGGTTAAAAAATGTGCATATGGCGCTAAGCACAGAAAATTTAAAATTTTGAGCCAAAATGAGCTTAAAACGCCTAAAATACAAATTTTTTACAATTGTTACGAAAAATCGATAATTCTGGGGGTCGCAATCATTTTGCGAGAATCGGTAGCTATTTTTAGGCTACTGATCCCCAAATTCCCTCCCCCAAGAACATTCGTTATCACTCGAACTTCGGTTAATTGACAAGCGAGACTTAACGTTTTCCTGAACTTCTAGTTGGTTTTGGTTTTTTCTAAATTTCCAATCAATCTTCATTTACCAACGCTTTTCATTATTTCTAATGCGATTAATAGAACAACAGTTGATTTACCTTTTCGTATTACTCCCGTTTGTTCGTTCATTGTGCTGTCGATGGCATACTCCTAAAAAAATATTCGACTAAATTTATGCTTATTTTTAAACAATTTTTGAATGCCAGAGATTAATTAAGCTAGCCTAATTAATTCGAAGGACAATTCCTGAAAATGCATCGAATCTATATAGATTTTTGAGTCATTATTAAAACGCACCAAACTAGCTTGTCTTTCTTTGATTAACGTAGCACATACTAGGTAAGAATAGTGCATTGCTGTCGTTGAAACGTTACGCGTGAAGAACAAATTATAACTAATCATGATTTAAAAATTAATTCTGATTGGTGTCTAAATGAATTTGACTTGTTTAAAAAATAAATCTCGTCTTCCTCATGCGTATTATGTAATAATAAACAATAAGCGCGTACTTTTGAAAAAGTAGGGCATGTCAATATTCGGAATCGAAATTAAAGAACCGAATCGCATACGTAAATTCGTTTTTTAATATTTCGGATCAGTCTATAAGTAAGCAGTGATAACACAAAAATAAAAAAAACTAGTGGCCATTTTCTAGCTTCCTATTGACATGAGTGGTCGGTTTCGGGGGTCAGCCGCTCTGTAGGGGGGATGTCAGCCAACAAGATTTTTTGAGTCAAAGTGCATTAAAAATTGGTATTAATGCTAAAATAGCGTAAAAACAATATGGCTTCTGATCATTGTTTCCCTGAATAATTTCCAATTCTTCCAACATATTAACTTCTCCTCTCTCACGTTCATGTCTGCTGCTACGTAGACGATTCAATAAGAGAACAGAAGGACTTTAAGCATGCTTAGGTTATTTATATATATAAATGCTTAGAAACAGAACAAAAAAAAAGAAAAATCGAATTTTGACTATGAAACCTCAATGGCTAAAAACGTTTTTATAACGTATTTTATTGGCATATTTATCCATTGTATTTATTCATGTCGTTCTTCATGTGATACTAAAGTGACACAGAAAGGAAGGTGCTGTTTTTTGTTTTGAGTGTCTTTCCTCGGTCTCCGCATCGGAAAGGACGGAATTTCAAAGTGCAAAAAATGTTCGAACGTGAAAAAGCACCACAAAAGGTTCGTAGAAAAAAGTTAACATTTCCTATCAAGCATTATTAAATGGTGTCCGAAAATTACGATTGCTGGGAGAAACCATACGTTAGTGGGGAGCGGTTGGGGGTTGCACCCCTTAAACTTCTTGCAGATCACTCTAGACCCTACAGAATTCTATTTTAGTAGCGATTTTTGGCGCTTTTCGGTGATTTCACCCAACCAGACCTCAGAATTTTCTTATTGCCCATGTATGTTGCATGTATGCTCGAGACTGTTTCATTGGGGACATTCAGCTTTTTTCGGTGAATTTCGGTATAACATGAGACTAGACATGCTCGTTGGAGGGGTTCGGAACATTAGAACTTAGAATGAAAAAATAGGAAATTTTTACCGGAGAAAGGCAAGCTGAAGATGAAAACTTGATTAAAATCCGAAAGTTCTGCGAAATAGCTTGAAAATGATCAGAAACTCTTGAGTAATGTACGCAATTTCAGCCACTGTATTAATTTTTGAGGTGTAGTATTTATATTTTTAAGCTATTCTTAGTGATTCACGAAAAAGTTAGGATAATAAATTATGTACGGTCTATGGAAATCCTTTATTCCTACCGGATTTTTTAATAATTCGCTTTCTTCTGAAATTTCTGAACAGGGAACGAAAAAACGGAAGAATAAAGATTATAAATGTACAGATGAACATCTCCTAAGAACTTTTTCGTTTCGTGTTCTAGAAGGGAAGCACAGCATTTTGTTGTTGGCAGATATGCAACTGCATTAAGCCGAACAAATTTCAATGAGTAAAAACGAGTGGCTGACTGCCAAAATTCTTTTATTGCTCATGAAATAATAATAATAATAATAATAATAATAATAATAATAATAAAATAATAATAATATAGTAATATAATAATAATATTTTTGTCATTATTATTATTATTATTTTTTATCATTATTATAATTACATGGCTAGCTACTTCAACACTTTGTTGCTGCTGCTGTTGTTGCTGTTGCTGCTGCTGCTGTTGTTGTTGCTGTTGGTGCAAAGAATGCAGCAGTACTTCGGGAGCGGTCGCCATTGGATTGTGATGGTGATGGTGATGCATAGCCGTATTGGCGTGGATGATGCTGCGGTATTGCTCAGCGGCCGATCTGCCGTTACCGTAAGCCATGGCTGCCGCAGCGGGCAATCTAACGTGCAAATCGTCAGCCCGTTGAAAGCTGGCATATTGTAACTGAAAATGAACGAGCGGGCCTATTACGACCATATATGTTCTTAGGGGGTTCGGGGTATTGACCCCTTGCAGAATAGCTATTGAATCCCGAAAAATCGCTGCTGACCATACGTGGGCAGCAAGAAAATTCTGGGGGGTGCAAGATTTTTTGAAGGTCAAAAAAATGGCCTTAAAAATTGTGGTATGGCGATAAAAACACCATTTTTCGACGTTTCTCATCAAGCACTATCCATTACCATCAAAAAATTGCGAAAAAAACGAAAACAAATTTTAAAAATTGAATTCTGTAGGGGGTATTTTGATTTCTGGGGGAGGGAATCTTGGTTTCTGGAGGGTGCATAACCCTCAAACCTCCCCCCGCCCAGGTAAGCTGCTGACCCATAAATTGTCGATTTACCGAAAAAACCGTCAAAAAAGTGTGCTTATTCAAGCGTTTTTAGCCATATTTTGGCTGAAAAGTGCCAAATTTTCGGCGCTTCGTATTGAAAAGCTAAATTTTCTGGGAGAAATCAGGCAAAATTAGGGCCAAAATTAGAGAAAAATCAATACTTTTTGAAAAGTCTTCAATCGACCAGAAACTGTCGATCATAGTCGTGTTTGCGCAATTTTGATAATTATATTCAGAGTCAATTTCCAAAAAGATCGACAATCAAACGTCAAAAATTGATCATTGCATACTTTGAGGCCGGTGAGTATGAATATGCAATTTATTTTTCGTGAGAACGAAATTTCATTGTTTTGTAAGCATACATGTAACAGAGGGGCTTCGGGGATCCCCAACCCAAGGTTGGACATCCCCTTAAACCCCCAAAGTCAGAAAATTTTTAACCCTCCCCCTCTCCCGCTATTTTTGGATAAACTGGCGATTTTAAACCGTTTTTAGGTGTTTTTTGGCCGTTTTTGGCCAAAAAATGGAGATCATCTCAAGCCGTTACATGTAAGGTTGTAAAGGTACGTTTTTGGTGAAAAATCGAATGCCTTATTTATATTGTAGCGTGTAATCTTCATTTTACACAGATTTTCGATAAAAAAAGGTACATTATTAAAAATTTTTACAGTAACGTATATTTAGAATTAGCCGTTAAAACTTTGCAAGACTGTAGTCGAATGTTTGTTTGCTTGTTTGATAAAATTTTATGATATGAAAAATATTTTCTCTAAATCCAGGTCTCTTCTCCTAAAGTCAAATAGTTAGAGCTTTTAACGCAACAAATATTTCAAATATTTTTGCCTAAATGGTGTTATCTGACAGCTGGCAGAAAAATTTAAACAATATTTAACTTATTAACAATATTGCATACTTCAAAAAGCGAATGTTTTAGCCTGGAAACGTCTATCGACAAAAAAACAATGACTCAGTTGATCGAGTTTCACTACTGTTCTAAATTGACTGTCAAACCTGTTATAAGTCATTTTTAGTCCCATTTATGCAAATTTACACTAAAACTACTTTAAATGTGTAAAATAAAATTTTTTGCATTTGTTGTTAACGTTTGTCGCTCCAAACACAGACGAACTTGTCAGTGACCATCTCTATTTTGGCAAAAGGCATTAAAACATTTTCTGCACCAAAACTTGAACTACGAGTATGTAGTTTTAGGAGAAAGTCCTGGGATTAAAACAAACCTTTTAATTTTATCAATTTTACCACACAAGCTAACGAAAATTGGACTAACTACACTCTTGGAAAGTTTGAACGACGGCAATTAGGTGTATATTACATTATAGCTTGTTTTAGGAATGTAGGTACCGTTTTTATGAAACACCCTGTAATGCAGTGTTTCTCATAAGCATAGCTAAAATAGTACATGGAAGTATATCCAGAACGGTAGATTGCAAAGGAAAAGCTTGTGCAAACAGACATTCTCTCCATACTTCCACGTGTCTGTCTAGACTGTAATTCGCACTTTGCAAAGCACATCAGCTTACTGTAAGTGCCTTGGACATGTGCAATGAGTCATATCGTACCTTTGGTAAATAAATGTGATTTTAAGACATTAGATACAAAGAAAGCTGAAAATATTATTAACCGTTTGCAGTCTAATGCTTTCAGAAAGAAGGCATTAGAAGCACACATGAACATAGGAGTGATATACATAGGTGCACAGCATGATAGATCTGGGGGAGGTCAGCCGGTCTAAGGCGGTGAGGAAATGAACTATTTTGGGGGCCAAAATGACCTCAAAAACTCGTATAAGTGCTAAAATAGCGTTAGAACTACGTTATTAAACAGTTTCTGATAATTTAAATGCTTTTGAAGAAAATATTTGATTTTTATCCGTTTTTTAATCCATTTTGCCTCCTTTTCTCTAAAAAAATTTCCCATTTTTCTATTCTAGTAGGAATCAGGTTAAGACCCGGAAATGCTTCCCCCACGCGCATGTCTGTTGATAAACACAGAATTGAATTTTTTGTGCTATTGGCCCCATCTGACCACTACATCCGGCTGATTCCCATTTATGCTTAGAAGATCCATCTCTTGAAACTAGACACGCAATTGAAATTCTTAGTATTTTCGATCTAAAATTAAATAAGTGGCACATGTAAATCCTCAGTTCCAGCGATGGCTAAAGCAGTGTACGATCTTGTGTAATATTAGAACCTCATATGTAAGAATATATCCTCTCGGTTTCTGTATTATCTGATTTTTAGCTCAATTTATCAAGGTGGGCTGAAAATGCACGTGCATTTCAGCGCAAAATATAACTTCGACGGAACATGAGATGATGAGGCCCTTCAGGATATGAACGTAAGATAAAAAAGAATTTATGGCAGTATAATATGCATACTCAAATAATACCTAAGCGAGATGTATCAATCACTAGTTTTTCAATTCTTAATTGCTTCAGATTTCTTGAGTCTGGGAGGTAGCTTCGAGATATCTTAATACCAGCCTGTCATGCTTATGTTAGCCATCTGTAGTCAGTATCGATCAGAATTCACTGATCGGAATCAAATATATATAACGAAATTTGTTACACCGATTGATCAAGCCTGATCTGCTTAGGCAGATCTCAGTGTCAAAGTTTAGCTGATTGACAAACCGATTCTTGATCATAATAAACGTCATCACTATAGATGCACAGCATAGCCGATCTGGTGGATAGCCGATCTTGGGGGGGGCGAATAGCGGGGGCGGGGTAGGGGGAGTAAAGAAATGCGCTCTTTCGGGGTCGAAATGACCCCTAGGACAAAATGGCAAAATGAAATAGAAAATAACCAAAAACAAAAAAAGAAAGTGACGGACCTATGCTAAAATAGCATTAAAGCAGCGTCATTCCGCAGTTCCTGCTCTATTTCAAGCGCGTTAGAAGAAAATTATCAATTTTCATCCATCTTCGGCCATCATTTAGCTTCATTTCCACCAGAAAATTTCCCATTTTTTCAATCTGGGGGTATCCCCATCCCCTGGGCATGTCCATTCATTACACGCTTTCTGTAACTATATATGATGTTGTTTTTCCTTGGATCGGACTTTGAGGAAGCAAAAATTGCAAAGTACTAAACAGTTCCAAATTGCGCACAACAGATGTGGCAGCGTGTTCTGGGGGTTCAAACCCCAGAATCTGGCAAACCCACTGAATTGGCCCTCGCGTTATGCCATTCTAGCCGAGTTAAATATGATGGATTGTTAATTTACTTGAAAAATATTAGTATCATTTTGTGAGATTTTTACGCTGTTTCATAATATATTAATTTTCGCATAAATAATTTTGTAAGAGCTGAAAATTAGTATTAAGCATATGCATAAGAATGGAATGGCATGAGTACAATAAATGAAATTAATAGAATTTAGTTGATCAAGACAAAATCTATCATAATAATGTAAATCTGGCTGATTTGAGCTTAGATGAAGTTTTAAAGGCAAATATAAATGTAACAAAAAAATCGCAGATGTACATAATAAACGGATCGGCTACACAACGCCGTGCACGGTAAACGTATGTGAGCAGCAGCAAAATTCTGGGGGTCCGATGACGCCAAAGTGCCAAAAAAGCACCGAAAATTCAATTCTGGGGTCTACCGATATAGGGGAATCTTTCAAATTCTGGAGGGTCCAGCCAGACTCCTTACGCCCATGTGTGACGGTGACGCCAGGATTAGATATTTAGCGTTTTCGCTATTTTTTGCTCAATTGATCACACAGAATTCGGTTGCTTGATGTTCATTGGTTACTAATATGCAATAATAGTCAACTTACGCTTTTGCCCACTCTGTTTGTAATGACCATACGCGCACGTGTAAGTCCGGGAATCTAGACCCCTTCTATCGAAAAACTAAAGATTTTCAGAGAAAAATCAGGCAAATAGAGGCTAAAAACGGATGAAAATCGAAACTTACCTTTAAAAGTGCTTGAAATTGACCAGAAGCTGTTGACTAACACAGTTTTTAAACTGTTTCAGCATTTATACTGGTGTACGTCGTGTTGGCTCAAAACCTCGATATTCGGCTTTTCAGACCCCCCGTCATTTCAGGGGGTTCGATGACCTTCAATTTTTTGCCAAAAACGGCCAAAAAAACAAGTAAAAACGGTCAAAAACTCAACTTTTTTTAAAAAAACGGAAGGGGAAGTCGACAATTTTATAATTTTAGGTAGGGGATCCTTCCAAAAGCTTTCTCCCCGTTACATGTACGCCCCAAAGATCGGTCATGCTGTTCACCTATAATGCTCATACGATCATTCTATCAAGTCACTGGTAACGTCTAATGGCATATACAGTAAGCTGACATGATGCTCAAAGTGGGAATATCAGTCTTAGAATCGATCGCCTTACATCTCGTTGAAATGGAGAGATTATCAGATTACGCAAGCCTTCCCCTCACAATTTGCCTTTTTGAATCATGACTACGCAATTTTTTTAGCTAAAATGTATTACCTTTTAAAGAAAGAAAAATACTGTACAGGGTCAATTTCATTTAAGTTTTGTAGATTGATTCAACATATCTGGCGGGATAGAAAATGGTGTCTTTTGTTACGATTTTTGGTTATTATCGTATATATTCTCAAATTTTACCAGCTTTCTCTACTACTTGAAAGTCATCTTTTTCCGACAGAAATATGTTTTTGTACCGATAAACATCTTAGTGACTCTTGAAACGAAATCTGGAGTTCTCTTCAATGTTCTTAATTTACATATTAAAAAACGTCGACGCTTCGCGTCAAATCGAATTTGGGAAATATAGCAGTAATTCAAGTAAGCATTCGTCTGCTAAATTTTACAAGTAGTCTGGCGCTTCGCCCCAGATATCCACTGAATTAAAAAATTAACGTTTTTTTGCTCAAAATTTACAAAAATTAGTGAATTTCGAATAGAAAATTTTCAGTGAATTTTCAAATAAAAAATGAATAGTGAATTTTTGAACCTATTTTTAATCAATCGAGAGAAAGTTGGGGATACCGCCATACATGTGCAACATAGAAATCCGGCGGGTCTACCCAAAAAATTTCTAAACACGCTTTTTTTGGGCTAAAAATGGGTACACATCTAAAATACTGCTTTGGCGTTGCAGACAATGCACGTTCTGTCTAGAACATAAAAACATTGAAAAAATTCTGAAAAAATTCCAAAAATCCGAGTAAATTGAACAAATTAAGTGGAGGTACCGAAAATTTAACACTTTTGGGCCAAAACATAGCTAAAAACGCTTAAAAACATCCTTTCTACGATTTTTTTTGGAAAATCGACAATTCTGGGAGACAGGGGTCAGTTATCATTCTGAAGGAAATCCGACCCCGACCCCTCTCAAGATCATGCATGGATAGCGCACCCTCAAAAATCCTGAATTCGTTGCTTAAAAGGCACCTAAAACAAGTCGGAGCACAAAATCGAAAATTAAATTAGTCGAACAGCCAGCTAGATGGTGTTTAACTTAATTCGAACGAGCAGAAAACATTCCATAATACATTTGACCATTGTTTTTCCATTTATATTAGTCTATTGCACTCATAAGTTTATATCTGAGCTTTCAAATTTTGACTCCCTGCACAAGAGAATTGTAGTCATTCGAATTTTACACTTAAATTATTTCAAGAATACCACCATAATCCAATCATCAGGAATCAATGGGCTCAAAGTAAGAAAAAAATCAGTGGAGCAATATTAATTTATTTGAAAAAAGTGAATTTTGAAACTTGTAAACGAAAACAAATGATCAAATATGAGCCTCAGTCTAAAGTCCACAAAATTGAAAACATATTGTCTAATTACATTTCATCTCAAAGCATTTTACCGATTTGCTTCAAGCCATCAAACTGCTTTAAGAGCTACTAATAACTGTTTTCATGCTGTACATTGTATACATGCATATAAAAAGGGCTGATTGATACAGTATAGCAGTGTTAGCAAAAGCCAAACGGAAAAAGGAGTCAATGGATAGGAGCCGTTAAGATTGAATAAGGCTTCAAGAGAAAAGGTGGCCTCCTTCAAACAAAATGGTGAGCAAAGTTGACGTCGCTGACTTACATTTTATTTCCCAGCTTATTTATCAATTCATTCACACTTACATGCGTTTTTTCGACTTTGATGCTTTCGAATAATGAAAATTAAATAAAAAAATATGGTGCTCTGCAGACATACTCAGCATGGAATTCTGGAGAGGGTGGAGCCACGGTTTTTTTTGTATTGGTCAAAGATTTCTCCCGACGTACAAAGACTTTTGGGGACCGTCTTTGTACATGTACAAAGATTTTTAGGGAGACAAAAACTGCAAAAAAAGGTTTTGAATTCGCAAAATTTTTGGCGCTTCGCGCCGAAATGAGTAATTGTGTGTTCTAAATATCTTTATAATGTCAGAAATTGCATTTTGAAAGGAAAAATGTCAACTTTTTCGGTGCTTCGCGCCGTTTTGAAACAATTATTAGTGATTTTTGCCCTCAGAAACTCAGAAATTAGTTAAAATACACAACCAAAGGTCCAATAAGTCTGTTTTTGCCAAACTAAAATCGCTATTGTACCATATTGTAGTACCCGAAAATTTGTGTGTACGACATGTACAAAGACTTTTAGGAACCATCTTTGTACATGTGCAAACGGACCTTGTACAAAAAAAACACTGGGTGGAGCTTAAAATATTTCGTAATTACCTTTTTGGGCTGTCAGAAACATTGAGTTTGCGTCAAAACGCCATTTTTTCGCCTTGCTGACAAATGCTCCTTTTTAAAAGAATAAAAATTATAAAAAATCTTGAAAAAAATAAGAGGAAATCGAGTAAATGTAACAAAATAAAGTTAAAAATGAACATGTGGTACCAATCAGTGTTTTTGTACGAAGTCCTTTTGTACATGTACAAAAATGGATCCCCAAAGTCTTTGTACATTTTGCACATGCGAATTTTTGAATACTATAATACTCGTGTGTTCAGCAGTGCTTTCAGAATTGTAAAACAGGGTTTTTCGACCTTAGAGTGTATTTTAGTCAATTTTTGGGTTTATGACAACAAGAAACACTGAAAATTGTCCCAGAATAGCGCGAAGCGCTTGAAAATTTGACATTTCTCCTTTCTAAATGCTAACTCTGCCATTATAAAGAAAAATAGAACAGACAATTACTCATTAGCGACGAAATATTTTCGTCATCCCAAAAATATTTGTACGTGTACGAAGAGGTCCCGAAAGGTCTTTGTACATCGGGAAAAATTTTCGCCAAATACCAAAAGACCGTGATGCGAAGCGCCGCAAATTTGATAATTTTGGGCAAAAGATCGATAAAATCGCTTAAAACAGCACATTATCTACGGTTTTTCGGAAAATAAAAATCCTATTGTGCGTAAAAAATTTTATGGGAGCCTTCACTGAATCTATGAAATTACCTGCTGTGCTTGCAACTGGTTAATATGGCAATATGGATCGTTTGGGTTAACAGCAACCGCGAAATCGCCAGTAGTTGCGTACGGAGGAGGAAAATAGGGAGGTTGAAAATCAGTGGCTGTCACGTGACCAAGGCGGCCGGGAGCGAATCCTGGAGGAATACCACCAACCCCAGCACTGCCACTAGTAGTAGCTAAATCTCGGCGATCCTGAAAAACGATAAAATAACTGATTTTTATAAATTCAGAATCGTGGCTAATTGTGACAACATTTTCTCGCAAAAAATTAAACTTATACAAATAACTACATGCTGAAAAGGTCTGCATTTTTCATTCAAATATCTCATGGGTTTTTAGGCATCATCGACTTCTAAAAAGATGCATTTTTTATACTCAGCGATGAGATTAATGAAGTCTTCAACCAATCGATAACTAGATACGTAGCGAAATTCTGAAGTCGCGATTTATAGACAACATTCATTAGGCAACGCACGCATGAAGAAAGTTTGATTTTGTTCGATTTGAAAAGTCTTGGCAACGACAAGGTTCAGCCAACTTGACATTTTGCAGTCGTTTTCCATAGAAAAAAATCGAAACCTTTTAGCAAGAATTAAATTAGCACGCGAGCTAAGCGGATTAGCATTTTAGCTTAATATCGTGATGTTTCCGATTTGCAAGTCAGCCGGGTCTGATAAAATATGAATTTATTAAGATACCAAATTAATATAAAAAAGACAAAATAAAATAATAAAATTAAAGAATACATGGCGAAATTAAAAATGAAATAAAATAACTAAATAAATGTACGAAAGTTTAAAACTAAAATAAATAAAATAAATAAATAAAATAAGAAATGAAATATTGACAAACTACGAGCAACTACGAACTGAAATGCAGTCGTTGAGGGAAACTTTTTGAATTGTTAAAAGGCGCTGAAAAATTAAAATTTCGAGGGTTTTTAAGCAGAAAGCTACTGCTAATATGTAAATCTGTAAATCGAAGCAACGGTAATCACGGAAACATAATTTGCATCGATCAATAAACTAACCGGTGTCAAAAACTGGAACAATAGTCAATCAAGAGCGGTTCTAATAGACTAGGGCAGTTGCACCCTTTCACATTGACCGAACACCAGACATGTAACCTCCGAATTTGGAGAGGGAGTCCCCGGCAGGGGGAGGTAAATTACCATCGATTTTTAATCAAAAATGGCGAGAAAGCATTCAAAAATGACTAAAAATGCAATTTATCCTCAAAAATGAGGGAAGAGGGTCAAAATTTTTTGTTGGGAGTACGGAGGGGCCCACCGAATAGGGTGGGGATCCCTAAAACTCCCGCTGTTATATGTATGCTCGATACAATTCGACAGGTTAATAACAAATAGATTTTTAAAATGATTTGTAACATGATTTTTGATTTTTTCGGTGTGATGGCACAGATAGAATTTCTTTGAATACTTAACTAAAAGCTTATATTGTGTCTGAGAAAAGCGCTTTTGTATCGAAGGATTGATTGATGACGGTCAAAAAAAATTTCTGGGCGGAACTTGCAGATTTTAACGTACCTTTTGAACTTTCAGCAAAAATATGTTTGACAACGCATTTGTTCCGAGCACAGGACAAGCAATTTAGTCGTGTTAATTTTTCCTACAACTGAAATTTTCAAGTCATGAGAAGTTCGAAAGATTTCTGCACTTAATTTTACCTCCGAAAACCAACGAAAAACGCAATTTTTGCGCAAAAAAAGATTTCTGGAACTTTTTGATTATCATTTAGATAGTTGGCACGTCGCCCTTTCCGATTATCGTGGATCCATCAATAATACATCATTTGTATCTACTTATGAAAATTCAAGAACACTTTTCGAAGCATGATCAAATTAAATAGGTTCTCATTTGCCATTCCTGCGGTCCGTAAGCTGCAACAAATTTCATTCTTAAAGTAGAATGAAAGAAAAATGGCAGAAAACGGGGTTTTAGTAGTTCTGGTAATGCGATAACATAAAGTTCAAATAAAAATTCATGAGCTTATCAGTCCAGTCCAATATAACTGACAGAAGAGCACCTAATTATAAATAACTAGATCTATATGAAACGATATACACATGAATGTCACTGTATGCTGACATCTCGTGCACACATTATATATGCTTTGACAACTTTATTCATCCCGTCGAGGCAAGTTAAATATGGAAAAAAGGAAAAATCGTTTCATTTTTGAATTATAGCATGTAAGCGAAGTGTCAATACAAGTCCTCTAAAGCTTGTTGATATATAAATCCCACCTGATGAGGCATCATAAACTGTGCATATTTTCGAAGCATTGTTTTTCTTGTATTAGGTCCATTTGCGCGTGCATACAAAGATCACATTCAATTCGAAAGCCTCAGTACGCTGTACGTTTTGTGCATAGTGGCTGTGCTAAAGTATAGCTGTGCTAAAGCAGCTTTTTCCTACCTTCGCTAGTGCGCTTTAGCTAACTTGCTATGAAAAGCAGCTAAATTTACCAATTTAGGGCGGACTGCCAGTAAATCTGGCGTTTTAAGAATCGAACCCCTAGGGCCGTATTCACAAAGGCGATTTCGCATTAAATCGATTTAAGTTGGGCATTTAAATCGTCTTAACTTGCTAAATCGTATTCACAAAGGTGATTTAGCTTAAATCGTTTTGAAAATCACCCCTTTTAAATCGAAATTTTAAATATACTGGAAGCAGGTTTAGAGCTTGATTTAGGGCTGTCTTTTGTGTTGTTTGCGACATTGTTTGATTATGGAATTACTAGACCTTTTCGACAACTTTGATAGAATAGAAGAAATAGAAGAGAATCATTGGATCAAATTCAACGGCAAGTGAAACAACGCAACAATCCATTTATTTCTGACTAGCTGAGCTACCCGGCGTTGCCCGGGCTAAACTTAGGCCTAATAGCTATATGGAATTGAGATGTCTCTTGTATTTTTTTTATTTTTCGGGACTTTTGATGTTTTTGGGATATTTCTAAAAAAATTGTTGGTAAAAACCATAGTTTATTTTTTGGATTTTTTTAAATGTTTTTTTGTCAACAACTTTTTTGATCAAATCCACATTTTCGACGTTACAGAATGGTTTTGAAACTTCTTTAGCCAAAATCATATTTTTGATGCTTTGGGTTGTTTTGAAAAAATTTTTGGTCAAACCATATTTTTGATGTTTTGAAAATTTTTTATTTGTTGTAGCATTTATGTCTAGCCAATGCTTTTGAATTGCTTTCCATGTTTTCCAATATTGTTGCACTTTGACGAACGCATTCAAGTGAGAAATACAATTCCTCAGTCTCGAAATTTGGTTCCCTAGCTTTAGAATGACCCGGCATATTGAATTCGCTTGTGGAAGTGTATACGTAAATCAGCAGTATCCATCAAAAGTTTCACTCCAGACGCAAATTTTTCCACTTTCTAGTGCAAAATACCAAGAAGACAATACGGAAAACCTTTCAAAATTACCTGTGTACATATTTTTTTGTTTGTACTCGTACTTTCATTATCTCTTGTTATGCAGACAGTATTTTTTATGCACTTTAAGTCGATTTAGTTAAAATATTGTTAAATCGCCTTTGTAAATACGATTTATCCTTAAATCGTCGTTGCCTTAAATCGATTTAAATCTCGATTTAGTATAATCGATTTAAGACCTTAAATCGATTAAAGCTAAATCGCCTTTGTGAATACGGCCCTTACTGATTTATTTTATCTAATGGCCACAAATACGATTTTTGTACAAGAATGTCGATTTTGAAGAAGTCTGATGACAGATTCCCTATCCGCCAATGAATGATCGAAGCATAGTAATTTCATGGTTGCACGAAAGTCTAAAGAATTAACTCACAAACTCAACCAACTTTTGCCTACAGTACACATGTGTTCTCGTATATGTATGTACTTTCATGCAATCTCTAGATAGCAAAATTGTGTTGAAATAACACGGCGCTTTTGTTCTTTGAAATAGTGTTAAGCAGTGAAAAAATTTTGCTGGTCAGAAAATTTTTAAAATTCCCGTCCTTTCAAAGTCAATTTTGACATTAAAGGACACAGAACACAAAATTACTCATTCCGGTCAGTACGAGAAATTTTTCGAAATTTTATCCATTTTTACTGTTTTTTTCTATCACCCAAAATGTAGAGATAGAGATAGACAGTCCCAAAAATGTCTTTGCCCGGCTGTAAAAAATCTATCGAATTCACTGAAGCGTTAATACAACAGTATTGACATTTCATGTCCAAGAGCTGATAACAAGAAGTTAGGACTTTTGAAAATAACCCCCTTCATTAATTACTCTAGTCCTTTGTCTTTCAATGTACTGCCGAAAACAGTAAGATGCAGCTAGTGAATAGACATCATTGCAAGCCTTGCTCTTGAAATTAATACTATTATGTCTGATCTTCGAAGCATGAACAACAAAGCAGAAAAGAACTGAAACATGTGGAAAATCAGGACAAGATTAGGGCTAAAAACGAGTGAAATAAAGATATTTTGCAGGTCAGGCGCTTAAAAGAATCATTTGACTATTTAAGCCGGGGGTGGCTTTCTCCCGTTTTAGCATTTTAAGAAAATTTATGAGACGTGATTAAGGTTTCAAGATTTATAACTTTTAACTAATGACTGAATAGTCTTTGCAAAACAACACGGGAGCGAATGGACAAAAAAATAAGCTTCGAGCTTACGTATGTGAGGTCTAAAAATATACTTTTATTAAAAAATTCATTAAATGCGGCAACAAAAGTGTATATCTTCGTATCTTGAAATCGGTTTCACAGTTTCAAACAGCCAAAATCCCTAAACATCATTTGGGAACTTTCTAAGAGCAGACTGTCATAAAATGCAAATCATGGCTTAGATAGCAGAGAAAAAGCAGGTATTCACGACTGCGCACTTTGGTATGAAAAATACTCGTTCAGCAAAAATAAAGCTAATCGAAGCATATGTCAAACAACAATAAAAATGGCTGCAAAAAACTTTGCATGATTAATGGAAAACAGTTCCCTATACCAATTATTATATGGAAGTTACAAAGTCAAAGATACATACAAGAGAGATGCAAAATTTAGGGCAAAAAAGTGTAAAGCAAGCGCATTTTTTAAAGCAATGTCAATAGAAGCCGGCAAAACTATATTATTTAAAAAACAGTCAGCTTCTGCAATGCGTTGATTCGTGAACGAAATAAAAAGATTTATAGAAAAACGAATCGAGAAACTTAAACATAACAAAGCAGGCTGAAAACTCACAATGAAAAAATTTACTGAATTGTACGAGTCAGACAAATTATTTGACTTTAAAGCGGAATGGTCATTGGCTATTCGTTTGAATTCACATATTTTTTAAACTGAATCTTTCACATATTGATTTGAGTCGCAAAAAGTCAAAAAACATTTTGATCCCGCAAAACTTAGCGTACAATTCTAAAGGCGTTACTCTGAACGATCTTATTCGATCAAGAGGCGAACTAAAGATGGCGGTACGGAGGGTAGCAGCATACGAGGGCGTAGGGGTTAGACTTCTCCGCCAGAAATCCGAATGAACCCCTTCCTCTCCCCAAATCGATAGACACAAGAACTCTATTTTTGGCATCTTTTTTGCGATTTTTTCTACTTTTGCCTCATTCCAGATGCCCAAAGTTTGATCGCTGCCCATATTTGGGCGGCAGCCCCCACCCCCACTGACCCAACAAGGTTGGCAAATGAGTTTTTGATATTGTGTATCAAAATTTCCAAATTTTCCAGCAATGCTTTCCGATGGATGTACCTAACCTACCTGAAATCCATACTTTTGCATCACAATATAGGTTTTTGTAACATGCGAACGTTTTTATCACTTTTGAAGAAGCTGTTTTTGTAGCAAACAACAATTTCCCACTTTTAGCCAAAATTCTAAGAATTTTCGACGCTTCCCGTCAAATGCTTAAACTGGCTAGTGTACATTGCTTTGAGTTTACAAATAGCAGAAAATAAGGCTAATTCAAATTTATGCACTAAGCCGTGAAATTGCCGAAATTTATAGAATTTTTTAGGAATTCGTGCCAAAAATGAATTTGAATCAAAATCTATAATGCAAACCGACGAAGAATGTTATTTTACGCGTGAATAACGAATTTGTGGACCTGTTGTTGATTGACTGGGAAACATTATAGGTACCGCCTAATTTTAAATCCTCCATTAACTCGACGTATGATGTATTTGCAGAAATAAATTCACTTAAACGCGAAAATATGCACAAGAACCAATGCTTAGATAACACGAAAGCATGTGAATGACTAGATTTTATGAGAAAGTTGAGATTGAGGAGCGTTTTCCAGGAAAAAATGAGTGCGACAGACGGATTCGGACGCCGTCTATTGAGTCAAAGACATGAATTAGCTGGAATTCGGTACGACAAAGTCCCTTAGGCGAAAAGAAAATTGAAATTTGGATGTAAATGTGTAGCTAAGGTTCAACCTCGGATAAGCAACCTACAGTATGATCGCGGCGCTGCCAAAAAAAACAAATGTTGTTTCGGCTAAGAAACTCTCGGCTCTAAATAGCCAAAATCTAAAATTCCCAGAGCCGAAATTCTCTTTAAATGAAAGAAAAATTTTACGACCTCGGCCGAAACCGAAAATGGATGGCAATTAACCGTCATAATCAGCCTACGATATTATGATGCGGTTTATGCACAAACTACTTCAGTCGCGCGCGTGGCTCGATTTTATATTATGCATTACAATTCACCTCCATCATTTCGTAAATAATATGTACGTTGACGCCAAAATCGCCTCAAGCCCAAATCTGCACCGCCGGCTTTTCTAAAATTCTCGCACAGTTTGCTTTGTCAAAAGTCCGGCAAGTTCAAAATCTCGCGCGCGATATGTACTATGTATGCCCCAAAACGATGCCCCTGGCTCCTTGTTCTTAAATTTGGGCGCAAAAACGGCCGCCCGAGGTGGGCCGCAGGGTTGATTTGGTGTGGCGAGGTGGATCCTCTGCGTTGCCAAATTTACCTAATTTCGGTACAACACGGGATATCGTAGTCGTTCTAACGTATTCTTTAACGTTTTATTATTCGATTGATTCAATAAACGCCGTCGACAATGCAGTCGTTTATTAGGCACCAATTATTTGAACAGTGCGAGATGCGCAAAAGCCCAAAAGGATGGCCCGGGGTCACGCCGATGGTCTCGCGACTAAGCTTCGTTGTTGCGGTTTCGATTTTGAATCGGTGCTGTTTTCCGACTAATTTATTCGGCTCGATAAATTTTAA
Organism: Mermis nigrescens; assembly: GCA_036768485.1. Classification (NCBI taxonomy): domain Eukaryota; kingdom Metazoa; phylum Nematoda; class Enoplea; order Mermithida; family Mermithidae; genus Mermis; species Mermis nigrescens. The sequence continues at coordinate 99,237 of JAVLUZ010000041.1, read as the reverse complement.
AACAACTTTTAATGTGTATAACTCGCGGCCACGAAAACCTGATATTCTGTCGATTTTTGCGGGTTTGAATAAATTTGCGTGAAAAAATGCCCGTCGGTCAAAAGTCTCGGCCAAAATCGCGTTATGAATTTATAATATGTAAAGTAGCCCCGGGTAAAATACGTTTGACGAACTCTCTCTTCTTTCGTTTGGCGTATAAAATGACATAAAATCCAATTTTAGGACACTTTATAAAAATGCGATCGTACGAAATGGTGGCGCAATTGCCGAAATTCGTTCGGACCACTGCGTAAACGTTGTACGATATATTTTGGAACTAACTGGTGAGCAAAAATAAGCAAAAAAGTTTTTCCTCCTTCCCGGGATGATAAAAGTGGAGTGTTGTACATAGAATGTCGAGCCGTTGGTGCGCGCAATGAAGAAATCGTGGTACCTTCCGAAATTATTTCTTAAGTATGCAATTTTATACGTTGTATACTAATTCAGCATACTGTAGTACAATTTATGTAGGTATATTTTGCGTTAAAGGCCAACTTTTACCGTCTTAACGACGACTGCATGAACCGGAATTTCACGCCTAAACATTTAACGACGTTTAGGGTTGGTCGCTCGCGATGGTTTTGTATACAAAAATTATGCATGATTATCACTTAGTAGTGTTTTTAGCCCATTTCTTACAATTACGTGTAAATACAGTACGCCTGACGCTACGTTGTGCGTGCGATTTAATCCTAACTTCTTGAAACAGCGAGCGTAGACTACTACTGTACTAATAACGCCAAAATATCGTGCGCGCCGAACTGGCCCCCGATGCCCTTTAGATTCGACTACCCCCGTAGTATATGGCATATTATTCGTACATTTTCGCCCATTTATAAATGCCAAAAAATTTGGAAACTAACGTACCCCAAACAGTCCATAAAAGTTTTCCAACGAGCATTTCGAATATGGGTTATTCATTTATCGTCTTGTTCGTTATTTTTGCGCCTTAGAAGGCGTCCATGAGATTTACGCAGCGCTTGCTTCGTTTTATAAAGATGGCGGCCTACATCATCGATTTACTGTTATGCGCGCGGGTCTCGAAACGAAAATCGTTCTTACCGTAAAAACCGGTACGCGCGCCGTATATTCATGCGTTTGGACCGTATGACAAATTTTCCACCCCGTTTGCCCCGGGCCATTTTTTCGTCCATTTTCCTTACCGAGCTCCGTTTCGTGCGAAAAAATCTAGTTTTCATGGCGAATAATTTTAAGGACACATGCATGATGCATAGGTACGTAGAAATAATGCCGGTTTTACGGGAGATACATACCGTAACTCCGGTGCACAAACGAATACATGAGTAATCTAACGGTCGGTTTATGTAGTTAGAATTACGTTTATGGCGAAATAGAACCTTGCGAACATTTTCTTTTTGAAACGTATGGGTTTTTTTTGGAAAAGGAGCGAATTTTGTAAATCGAGCGTAATATCGTTCTTTTTTCGAATAATGGGCGATTTCGACTGTCGGAAAATTACGAAATGACGCGAAATTAGTACCATTCAGTGCATACAGAAATGCATAATTGAGGGACGCAAAAGTTCACAAAGTTTGCGACGTTATTCGAAATTTACGGATTATAAAATCAGGACTGCGAATGAATACACTCGTCTATGCAACTATCTTTCTGTTTCTGTAAGAAGCAAATTAGCATGTCGATGTTTTCTCCTTAACTTAGACAAAATCATGCACATTAAAATTTTAAAAAACGAATCTTTTAGCCTGATCAATCGGTTCCAATGAATATAATGAATATAAAACAATCAATGGAAATGAAAAGCTTTTGAAAGTAAAACGGAATATAGAAGAATTGCTTTGCGCACATGCAATTTATCGTGAGACTATTACTTCCAATGAGAAAAGCAGGAAGCAAGACCTTTGAGTAAAGTCGAATTACCAGTGAATTTATTCGTGAAAATGTTTTAGTGAGTGATTAGTTAAGAAGAAAATAAGCAATTCCCGCAAAATACGAAGCAAAGTTGATGACGGGAAATAGAAGAGAATTAAATTTTCGGCGAAAGTGCTAAAAATCACAAATAAAGGTATAGTTTTAACGTTATACGTTATCTGCAATCCTTAGGACCTTTTGTCTTAGGGCTTTACCCGCAAATGCAATAATATAATTGAGTTTTCTGTCTTCAGTAATTTTTTAATGAAAACCAATTACCTGAACGTTTTATTCAAAAAATAATTATTATCCAGTAAAGTAAAATTGTGTCCGAGTTGCCTCAGTGAGATCAAATGGCGGTAAAAGCATTTTCGAGAATGGGTGTATAAGAAGTTGATTGTAATGTGTGATATGTTAAATAATCTTACATTCTTTCCCGAATCATTTCCATTCTCGCATTGTTTAAATGCTCCGTCCTCCTCTGGTACACTTGGCCTTGAGACTGTTAGATACGGTATGTTAACGACCATTGAAAAATGCCAAAAATGATGGAAACACCGAAGAAATTAACAAAAAAACGGGAATGTAATCATTATCCGTTTCCTTGATACGTATATAAACGTTTTCTTAAAAAATATTTGGCGTAAAGTTCATAACAATATGAAAAAATGACTGAAGCGATTCAATGCCTAACTCGTTAAAACGCAATCCTTAGAATTATGGCCGAAAAACCGACTTAATTACGCCAAGATGTTAGGCAGGAGAAAATGGATCGGCTTATAACTCATCCGTAAAATTGATGTATCAAAAAATACGCAGCCTCTAGTCGTCCCTTTTACCTACTGGAGCTGGAATTTACATATACAAGCCGTGCACGTTGTGTTCCTTTTCCCATTGTTCAGATAATTGGGCCCGGGGGTCGCACGATAAGACGTTTTTCGGAGGCACGCATAAAAGATAGATAAAAAATGGAGCCAGCCAATGGGAAGGAGGCGGTTTATTTTTAATAACGTGCGACATGAAAGACGGGCTGCCAAATTTTTACGGTAATTAGTCAGCTTCTTGATTAGGGTCTACTCCCGATTTCGTAATGGCATTTACGCAAGAGAAACAAGACCCAAAATTCCCGCCCACTGTGAAATAATACGTCGATTTTTCGGCTTTTCGCCCAATATAAACTCGGTGGACCGTTAAATTCGATTGTTCGAGCGATATTTCGGCGGATTGATGTTTTTCCGAACGCTTACCGTAATCCTACACTTTTTGTTTATTAATAACGACTCACTTATTTACATAAGCTCTACAGTATGCCTCACTACGTCTATACTTTTCAATGGTCGACTTTTAGGCGTATTTTGAGCATGCGTGCGTAAATTATCAAATTTGTATAAAGTGCGCACTTGTATAAGTAGAGCGTGGACGAATTTGGCGAGCTACAGTAAGCTGAGAAGATTTGCGAGGCGGATGCGTTGCTCTAAGAATGAGTAAAGACTTTATGAGCTACAGCTTACATTGAATGTGACGATGCCAAAAACTGGAAAAAATTTTTCATTCGATACGACTAGCGAGGCAATCTCGCGTCTACTAACAAAAAGTACAAAAAATGCAATATTTTGATGCATTGTCGTGGATTAACGGATTGAATGAGGCAAAATAATAAGCGATTTAAACCCATAAAAATTCTCGAAGCGACGTTGAAAATAGATAATTTACATATGGGAAATTATGACAAAAAGTTTTTCTTGCGAAATATATTAATTAAGGCCAAGTATTTACAGTAAAAACTCTGCACGTAAAGATTATACCCTAAAAAACTCAAAAGGACGTACTCTTACGTATTTAGTTAGATCATATACTATGTATGAAAATTAATATAAAAAGTATTTCTTGCGAAATATCTTAATCAAGGCGTATTTACAGTAAAAGAACTATGTCCGTGGTCAACAAAGACTAAAATCTCTAATTAGGAAAATTAGATACGCAGCGGAGGCCCGGCCCGACTGACTACTCCAGAAAATCTGTGTCTAGCCGATCAAGTCAATTTGATAAAATGCACTTCAGGATGTGCTACATATTTCTTTCTACTGATGTATTAAACAAAGATGGATTATGAAAAAATGACAAAAAACGTCAAAAATATTATTTTTGACGCATATATTCTAAAGCCCAAAAATGGCACTGTATAAAAATTTTTGGGGATGACCCTAGCACTTTTACTCTGTACATGCAATGAGCAAAAATACTAAAGAAAACAAGCTTTCACGATATTTTAGGCGGTGCAAAGGCATGCTTTGTTGAGGCTCGTGAACTAAATTTTGCGAATGCGCAGTTTATAATCAGGCCCGCATCCAGGATTCGTCTGAACTGAAAGTACCATATACATCTGAGAAGCTTACGAGTATTTTTTAAAAATCATTTTCCGACAGTTTTCAACATGATTTATCATTAAAAACCAGCTTTTCGAAAAAAGTTTACGCTTTGCAACACCTAGCGACCACAGATGCGCAACATGGTCGATCTGGGCGAGGGGGGTCAACCGGTCTGAGGAGAGGGGTCAAAAATTGAAATTTTTTGGGCCGAAGTGACCTCAAAAACTGGTATAAGCGCTAATAGCGTTAAAACTAAACACGTTTCTGGTCAATTTGAAGCACTTTCAAATAAAATTTTCAATTTTCATCAATTTTTAGCCTTCATTTTGCCTCATTTTCCCCACAAATTTCTCTATTTTCAATTCTGGTGGGGGTCTAGGTCCCCCAACGCCCACGTGCATTTCTGCTAGCGTAGCGACGTGGTAACGAGGCGCTAAGCGCCATTTCTCTAACTGAAAACGATTTATTAATTTCTATCCATCTAGTCGTTGAAAATTAAATTCTTAGGCAATCACTCACAAATCAAATTGTCAAAAATTATTTTTGAATGTTATATAAAATCAAACTTTGCGCGATCATAAAATGAACGTTGTAGTTTTCTTATTTTTACAGTGCTATGAATTACAGTTGAGTCTGAGTTAAAATTTCCAAAAAAAGTTTAGGAGCGCCCAATGTTTTTCTGAGAAGATGTGTCTCGACCTATTTGTTACAGACGCTCGATTTTCCGTTAGTTTTGCTCGCCTTTCCTTTTATGAATACGTCTTGCGTAAGCACACGAAACGCAGTATGCTTTGATCAAAAACACCTTCGTCGCCCTGCAAATTTACTATATCTTATCACCATACATGTAAGAGCTGAAAAAGTTTAGGCAGGGAGTTCCCGGACATTTTTAGGGGGGGAGGTGGTTAATGAACTCCAGTTTATAGCATAAAAACACCTAAAAACGGCCAAAAAATTAAATATTATTCAAAAATCTGTGAGGATGGGCAGATCAAAAATTTTTGGGCTTTGGGAATGAGCATGGGACAACCAACTTCGTATGGGGGTTTCCCACCCCCTACAGCTGAGTGCAACTTCTTTTATTCGAAAGCACCTTCATCTAACTATCACTCGCTTAATCAACTTTACAAGATTTATACTTCTGACAAATAATCAAGTCTTAATCAAAACTTGCAGGTTTTGGCACCAGTTTGAAATTTAAAAACGTATCGTGGTAAAAACTTGCATGATTGCAGCTCTGACAGAAAGCAATCCTTGATTCAATATGAATTCAATGCAGAAAGTACATGTACTGAATCTCGACTTTTCGCTAATCTGCAAATTTTTAGAGTGTAACTGCTTAAGTATTATTGCTTGTCTTAATTATAACTTAATGTATTCATCATTCCGCTGGACAAATCTCAATAAAACAGATTTTATAGATTATGTGAAGCTTACATTCACAGTCCTTTCTGACAACTTTTCCAGCCAAATTTATCGCAGCACTGCAAAATTAATATGATGAATACTGCTTCGAACTGCATTTGCTCAATCGCAAGAAAAGTTTAAAAGGCGGAACGCTAAATTGCTATAAAAACGAACGCACGAGCTGTTCGATGTCGCAGATTAAAAACTTATCTTTTAATTTTGCTCTCGTTGCCAAAAACGTGACCCCTGGCGCACAATTTAATGACAGTCGGGCGATTGCGCGCCAGAGCTACGAATCATACCGAATTTACCTGCCAGTTATTCCGATCCAAGGGCAAAAATGACATCATTCGAAATCACCAAAGGCTATGAGTAGGTGAACTAATATGAGAAACGATGTTTTTCGCCTAGACTTTAATAATAAAAATTTATATCCGATAAGCGACGCTTTTGACCCCTGGGAAGTCGCGTTGGGCGTCTCCGGGGCAAGGCGCCGGGCTATACAGCGTGCGTTGCTCAACTAGGACAAAACGAACCGAACCTCGAAAATACTGTGAGGGCAAAATTTTACAGTAATCATGGCGAGATTATATATATATATATATATACTTCCAGAAAAGCTCGATTTCGCCGCGGGCTAAGTCTTATGAAATAAAATTCTCTATAAGCTCTTACGTGCTTGATAAAACACAGGCCAAATATTGGGCAGCTTATGAATTAGTCCTCTTTTTGAGCAAGCTAGCATTAGCATAGCCCGGAGCTACAGTAAGCGAGAAAGCTTCATAAAACGAAACGTGAAAGCTCACTCGCGTATTTGCTTCTTAATTCGACAACGATGGGCTGTCAGCTTAGGTTAAAGCCGCATTATTATAACTATTATTCGTGTCCAAAAAAGCCCGCGGCTGCTCCCGTTTATTAAGAGAAGCGACGAAATGCGTAATAAATGCAGCGAAGTGGGATGGGCGGTAAAAGGTTGCTTAATTGATTTCGCATTATTTAGCGCGTTGGATGGATTTTAATCTACTTGAAGCTTTATATTTTGCGCTTGTCTTACCTCTCGCTTACTTACTGTAATTTCTTGTACATATTAGAATAATAATGATGACGTACTACGCGAGGCATTGAAAATTATTAATCTAAACGCGAGCGCGAAAACGCGATGTTGACTGGTCAACAAGATATTGAAATATTCGTATACATTTTTCCATTTTCGTTCGATTTCGCTATAAATTTTTTATAAGCAATCAGTATATGAGGTGTCGATTTTCCGTCAACGCAATTAGGTTAAATTATCGATAGTGTTTTATTACGCGGGGTAGTCTTAATCACACAAAGGCGGAGTGGTTCCGAGGGGCTTTCATCCTTCTTCAGAACTTGATAGACTTGCCCACAAAATCGATAGACTCTCTCAAAATTGAATTTTTTGCATGTTTTTCGGGATATCTGCCGGTTTTACACCAACCAGACCTCCAGAATTGGACTGCGGACCCCACAAAGTCGATAGACCACCAGTGTTATATTTTTATGCTATTTTTAGCAATCTGGCCCAAAATCGGACGCAAGGATTTGGCTGCTGCCCATGTATGACCTTAATTCGTATTTTTATATTTAAAAAAATTTATATTCGAAACTTATTTTAAAAAAATTCGCTTACGCATATATGTAGGTAAACGTGCTCACATTATTAAGAACCGGAATACTGGCATTTCGCTAAAAATTCACAACTTGATTTTGTCTCTTATACTCGTATGTTAGTTCTGTCAGTTCTAGCGAACGACTCGTAAAAGAATCAAATTTAACTTATTAAAACAAAATCACTGCTTTTTCATATTTTCTATAATTTTTATTTTTTGCTGATTTTAGTTGAAATATACTCGAATTAATTTGGTGTTAAATATTTCACCTTGAGCAGAAAAACAAATCAATTTTTAGCAGCGCGAGTATATTTTGAAAGTTATGATTGAGCATAAATCGTGTTGATCGCTCAGTTTTAGCCTGGTTCAGGATAACAGATTCGGACTTTCATTTCCTTCACTGTTTTCCCAGTGCACTAAGATGAAGAAATCAGAAAATTCAGCACGCCTTTCATATTAAAAAATTCCATACCTAGAATATTATTACCTATGAATTCCAAGCTAATTCATTTCGTCAAAAATCCACTTTCGCTCGATTATAAATATAATTAATAATAGCATGATAATTTTTTTCTAATATATATCAAAAAGTGTTTAATATAAATTTCAAGATTTTTAGGCGTCTAACGATCTATAAATAGTGAATAAATGCAGATACTCGCATCTTCCAACGTACTTTTGTTTCATGATGTTCTAACCAAAGAAGAGGCCTCGCAGACAATCCTTACCTTATATTAGGTAATTTTTCTGAATGAGGGACCTGTTGTGCTCGGTTAAGCCGCCTCACGCAAGCAGGTGTTTATCAGAAAGCCCGCAAATGCATCGGAAAAACGCTAATCCGGCCTCAATACGCGGCTGAATGCGAATGGTAAACAAAATGTACAAAGCGCGACCTACGAAAAAAGCCCAATTTAGCGGATATTAAAACATTTAGCCTACTGTTTCTCAGACATGAAAAATTAATCCACGTGCTGTGGCTCTTCATATTTGGTAAATTATGCGTAAATAAGCAGCGAATGTAATTAGAACCAGGAGGATTGCAGTCAAAAATGTTTGAAAATCGAGATTGCATCGGATTACTTTGAAACGGAATTTATTTACGGACATTGTAAACTTTTAAAGGCCTAGGGAAGCCATCTTAATTGTAGGAGAGCTGACTCAAAAGTGAGAAATGCCTCTTAGTTCAGAGACCGAGTTCAGCAGAAAAACGTGCACAGCAGTGGTGGATCCAGGCTTTTCTGACGGTGGGGGGCGTGGAAACTCAAATTTCCCTATTAGGGTCAAAAATTATCCCTCAAATTCGTCAATTATGCCTAAAGTAGCGATTTTTGTCGTCGCTATGCAGGCAGAATTATTTCCGACGCCAAAAAAGATAAAAACTTTCTAAATTTCCCAATGGTTTCCTTAAAAAACCAGCAAAAATCGGCATAAAGCGCCGAAAAAAAATCAGTCACACAAAAATTATTTTTTTAGAGTACCAAGAAAGTCAGTAGATGTCATTAATGAGTACTAACCTGGCGCAAAGCGCCAGAAGAATTAGAAAAATCATATTAGAATAGGCTGAAATCATCAAAAAATACACATCTCTTCTTCGTTGCATTGGGTCCAAATATTTTTCGCGGCCTCCCCACCTCTAAATCCGCGCTTGATGCACAACATTGTTGCACTAGCATTCTATCAATAACAAAGCTCCGGGTCTTAAATTTCATTTTATTAATTCAATTAGGTATTCAAATTCTCGAGTTCTGTCCTCCATTCTTGAACCGAAAGTTATAGAAGAAGACTCATTGCGTCCTTAATTAGGCGTTATTCATTTGGTGGGACCTTGTATTATAAAAGCGCTAGAAATTATTTGTATTAATAGTCTTCAAGCTAATTAAACACCCGCAACAATTTTTCAGACTATATTAGTTCACAAGGTCTCGAGACTGATTTCCAGAACCAGGCACACTGAAAAACTATTTTTATGACTCTCCTAAATCGCAATATTCTTTGCAAAAAAAGATGCAGGGCAGAATTTTGATATGGATTAAAGCCAAAATGATACCACAATGCGATGTAAGATCGGGACGCTTTTTCAGAATATTGAGTTACCGAAGATAAAATTTTCAAAAAAGGCTTTTTAGTGTCACGTGCCACTAAGGTTTATAAGATGACAGTGAAAAATATATCGCGAGACGTCGTAAACTTTGGAAGCCTCAAAGAAGGACGACGGACTTGAGTAAAGCTAAGCAAAATGTGAAGTGGGTAATCAAAAAAATTCAATGTAAACAGTGGCGGATCCGAGATTTTCCTAAGGGGGGGGCGGGGCGGACTCCTGACTTGGGCGGAAAAATTAGCCGTTTTAACCAGAAAATCGCTAAAAATTGCTTAAAAATCCTTAATTTTGCGCACTATTTTGGGCCAATGGGGGGAAACCCGCCCCCCCTAAATCCGCCCCTGAATGTAAAGTGTCAAAAACTTTAAATATTTCAACTGAAATAAAGGATAAAATATGTTCCTTCAATGCATTGCAGAAATATGCTAGACTGTAAGAGCCAAGAAATCTTGGCTGCGTACGAAAACCGAAAAAACTTTGAATCTATATTTACTTTCTATGAATGGAGTCGTCTTTTATGTAATACATGCCAAAATTTTTCTGGCCAATTTTTATTGAGCAAGTAGATTTTTCCGAACATACGAGAATAATCATTTTATCATGAGAAAAATGCCATAAAAACATTATAATTGCACAAGTAATACTTTTATTCCTCTAGTAATTGATGACAAGCCGCGAGAGATATAAATCCGACGACGACCAATGCGCGAGGTAAAAGATTAAGCGAGAAAATCAAGCACTCTTCTATGGCAAGAATAGTCGTACAAAAGGTGCTACGCATAAATATAGGATACGGCGCATTTAATTTGAAATAAAAAATTAGGGGTGACAGGAATTTCTAAATCACAATTTGATCGAATGACCCAAAAGTTACCGCAAAGTTGAATTTTTGTATTCTAGCAAAAGAATTGGTAAGAATTATTTCATCAAAATTATTTTTTCGATTGGAGAAACCACACTGTACTAAAAGGCAGAAATCGTACTCAACAAAATTGTGTCAAAAATCCGATTTTTTTGGAATTTAGCACGCGCAAAAAGGCATTTCTTCAGTTTAACGAATATTTATCAGATTTTTATATCCGCAAAATCGATAAAGTTGTATTAAAAATTCAGTTTTCTGGCTGTCTGTCGATTTGGGAGGACCTTCCACTCCCATGTATGGGGACAAACATTGCATGACAGTGGGGACCATAGATGAGCAGTGCCCAAATTGAGAGGGGGGTCAGGAGGGTCAAATCGCCAAAAATGTTACTAAAAATTGAATTCTGGGGGTCTAAAGTAATTTGCGAGGGGTTTTTTAACTTCTAAGGGCGAGGGTACTAACCCCCTCAACCCCCACGCCCATGCGTGGTAAGGACATAGCTGAGAGAAGTAGTTCTGTTAAATCGGAAAAAATCGACTTTTAATGTTGCTCTGTATCCTTCTTAACGTGTATTTGGGGTTGACCCCAAAAACAGGAGCGCTAGACCCCAAAAGACTTTGGACAGCAATGCTTCTGTGCTTCTGAATCATATTCGACTAAAGATATGGCAGGTATGACTTGATCCACGTAATTTCACCATTTCTCATTTTATCTGTTTTAAAATTAGTTTTCTTGCAGTCAATTTCCTAAACTCCACCGCAGGCCACTAACGTACGGTAAGATATTTTTGGGGGAGTGTCAAGTAACCAATAATATTAGCCTAAATGTCGAATCTTCAATCAAAGGCTTCTTAAGAAATTGATTTGCTCCCGGAACTTTTAACGTCGTCTTCTCGGTCTGATTTTTCCAAAGCCGCTTTGGCATCAGTAATAGTTTTTGCCGTCGATTGTTTGCCAGTTTTATTCAAATTAGTTAAATATTCGACTATGACTTTTTGGCTATGCGCCTTCTGAATCAAACGCTCTTTCAGCTTGAGCCTCTCTCTCCTTATTAATTCAGCGTAAATGGAAGATAAGGTAAGTCCGGTAAGTAGCTAAAATAATTTGCATAAAATAATTATTTAAAAATAAAATAGTTTTGCATGATTCAAAAACAATACGTAATTATAAAAATGAATAAATTAATTCAAAATCAATAAATTACTTCGTGAGAGTGAATATATAGTTTTTCAGAATAAGCTAGATCAAATCAAAGTCGATAACAAGCGCTCACTTTAGAACAATCATTGGAGCACAAAGGTAATTTTTTTTCGATAAGATTGTGGAATATGTGAAAAACTTTTCGACCTATTTTTTATATTTTAAGTCCAATTTTCAGGAGTGCCAGTTTGGCTAACCACGATTTAGGGAGGCATGCAAAAGTATAGTCAACCTTAAAGTATATACCATTGTTCGGCGATGCTCAGTGAGAACAATGGCGAGGTTGGACGAAGGTCGGCGCATGTCAATAAATGAGAACAAAAGAAACTGGGTCGCGCACACACCTGGGCGTAGAGGGGTTTGGGGGTATGCACCCCCCCTCCCCGAGAAACCAAAATACCCCCCTCCAGAAATCAAAATACCCCCCCCCCCCCGGAATTCAATTTTTGAAATTTTTTCTCTCGTTTTTTCGCAATTTTTTGATGCCAATGGATAGTGCTCGATGAGAAACGTCGAAAAATGTTGTTTTTTTCGTCATACCACCATTTTTAGACCATTTTTTGACTTTCAAAAAATTTTGCAACCCCAGAATTTTCTTGCTGCCCACGTATGGTCGCGCATCCGCGATTCGGGCTAATTTAGCATTCGATTTCAAACTTCGAATTCGCACAATCATCGATATTGATTGTTACCTTCAAATTCAGCGCATTTTTTGCAGCAAAATGATATAAAATTTAATTGAAAAATATTATGTTTAAAAATCACTTTTTATTAATGTACGCACTCAGAACTAATTAATCGAAATTGTTGTCAACTAACAGCTAAATTAGGAATCATTATCATAAATTTCTGTCAGATTATTTCGGCCAGGATATGTACTGTCGATTTTATGACATCTTGAGGCGTAGCCTGGATTTTGGTTCGGGGGGGCGTAAACAAAAATTTTTAAGACTTTTTCAGCATTGAATGCCAATAACGTTATGTATAGTAAAACTGAGTTTTTTGACCCTTAGTAGTGTAGCCTAGTTAATTTATGGGTTTCTGACGATCAAAAATACAAAAAGTGTAAAGCGGCGTGAAGTGCCGAAAACTTTTGAATTTCTACCGTTTTCATGTAGAATTTACGGCCTTTCTATTGACAAACACTTCGGAAATCATAAGTGGCGCAAAGTGCCAAGAAATTTAGTCATTTTCCACCGCCCTTAACATTTTGTAACTCTATGAATGCTAATAGTCTGACAGAGCAGAAAATTATCAAAATTCGTACAAAACAATGTGACAGTTCAAGCTTTTAACAGGAAAACTGCGAATTACTAACTTTGTCTGAAGATATTTTGAGTGATTCAGGCTTTTAAACGCAATGATGGTGATTTTAAATTTTAAATTTTATTTTTAAAAAAACGCAATGATGCACTGTAAACTCAATTTATACCGCTTAAATCATACAAAACGATTAATTAATACCGGCGCGAAACGCGGGAAATTTTTAGAAATTCCTAGCCCTTTTACCTGGCTTGTTCTCCCTAAAATATCGTTGCACGTGTACAACGAGATTTTACGGCTGCGGAGGTCTGGGGTGGTGCGCTCAAGCGTTCCCAGCGGGGTCCGGGGCAGAGTCCCGGAAAATTTTGTGAAAAAAACATTTTCATCATAAATAGTAACATCAAAATTTTCGCGAAATCGGCCAAATCTCGATTCTGAATCAAGCACAAAAACACTTAAAATTGTTGAACTCCTACATTGCACAAAGCATCTGAGCTGAAATGCGTTTTTCGACCACTGCTAATTACATAGCGCAGCAACGGGTCGCTGCCAATAAGACATGGAAAAATGCATCAATGAAAATTTTGTTCTTACCTTATTCAGGCCCATTTGTGGCCTTCTTATTAACAAGATGCAATTTAGAAAACAGGAAATGCGCAAAAAAATAAGAAAATTTGGCCATTCCTTTCATTTAAAATAGGATTATGCGTCCTTGTAAAGAAAGACAAACAAAGCAAAGAATAGACAAACTGGTACACAAAATACAAACAAAGCAGAGAATAGACAAACTGGTACACAATCATTTTCGCACTTTTACTATTATGCTCAACAAGCATGCGCAGTTTCATTCAACGAACAAATAGTGCATTAAATTACTAAAGGAATGTATAGTGCTGGATTATTTTAGCTGATTCAAGCTTCTAAATTAATTGGATCTATATAACAATAGATAATAATGACTAGGCGCGAAGCGCCGAAAAATTTTGACGTTTTTGCCTTTTTGAACTCAGTTTTCTGGACACACATTATTGCAACAGAAAAATCAACAATATTTCTGAAAAAATTTCGGGGGGGCATGTGCCCCAATGCCCCCTGGCTACGCCTATGTCTTGAGACAAAAGCTCCTCCAATAACAAAAATGAATGTTTACGACAAAGCAGTAGTCAGTCTCATTTTATTCCTAAGTGCATATTATGTGTGCGGCAGCCATGGATTTTTTGCAGAGTATTACCCGTATGAGAGCAACTCTAATAGCTACTACTACAGTGCATAGATTTTTGATAAATAGTAATCAAGAAGCAAGAAATTTGAAATCGAATGCTAAACTAGCCCGAATCGCGGATGCGCGACCCGAGTTTCTTTTCTTCTCATTTAATGACATGCACCGACCTTCGTCCAAACTCGCCATTGTTCTCACTGAGCGTCGCCGAACAATAGTATATACTTTAACGTTGACTATACTTATGCATGCCCCCTAAAATCGTCTTTAGCCTAAAATTTTTTTCGGTTCGAAATTTTTTTCTTTCTATTTTTCTTCTTCTTTTTCAATTCCTAAGCAAGCTGTCATACAGAGACAACAACCAAAATCTGGTGGATCTGATGAAGAAAAAATGCGACTAACGTGCCAAAACTTAAATTCTGGGGGTTGGTTGCATTCTGGGGATTCTTTAAATTCTGGGGTTTTAAACTTCCACGCGGTCAAACAGATAAAGCGTCTTGTAAAATAATGCAATCTAATAGAAGCGTAAATAATCCAATGGTCCATCAGTTATTTTCTAAAATTTGCTGCTAAACAGTCTAATAGAGTAGACTCGTCATAAATAGGGCAGCACCTGAATTCTAGGGGTTTAAAAGTTTTCAAATGTCAAAAATGTCGAAAAATTTATTTTAAGACAAAAAAAACTATTTTCGGCGTTTCTTTTGAACTCTATCTATTGGCATCAAAAATAGCGGAAAAAACAAAAAAATTCAAAAATTTAAGTCTTATGCTTACTACTGGATTTGGAGGTGGGGGTTGGGCTATTTTAGATTCTCAGAGAGGGTCTAACTTCCATAGTGCGGTTCTCGCCTTTTCGCCAACAATTAATTTACATTCCATTGTTTTTTCTTCAATACCCATGTTCCTTCAACGCGAGGTCTCAAAAAGAGGTTAAGAACAAGTAGAAAACAAGTTATTTAATCATAAAAAACTAGGAGGATGAATCAAAATTTAAAAAAAAATTCAGGCCCAACTCAAATTTAGGGATTAACGACTTTATGTCTAGAAACAGTATTTATCTTTACCCTTCCTAACTCACTTTAACTTCGAGGTTTACTACTCGAATTGCCATCGAATCTATCTTTACCGAGATTTAATTCGCTGATTTTAAAATAATGATAGCTTATCATTTTTTGAGCCTATGTTGCATTTTGCATTTATCAGGTTTCCAGAACATTTACCTGTACAATTAATAAAACCTTTGACAAATGTAAGTAATCGAATAAAAACACCATGAAATTAAAGAGTATTTTCTAAACAAAAAAGATCAAGCCGATCATATTTCAAAGAACAATGAGTGCTTCTGTCTTTGTTATTTCAAATTTGATGACTGATCTCAGTCCAAACATTGCTCGGAAAGATGACAATTCATCCTACTTGTATAACCGCAAATAAATACGGTTTTTATTAAGTTGATTCCATATTTTGTTAAGAATTTAGCTTCTATAGTTAATTCATTTCAAAACTGTCGGTTAAATTTATTTATTATGCGAAACCTTTTTATAGTAAAAACACCAGATGTGACTTCTTTAAATAATTAATCTTTTGCGAATTCTCATTTAGTCAACAAAATTATATATTTACTTACTTTAATTAATTTCGATTGCTTTTTCTTAATAGCTTACCAGTGTCATTGAAAGACCATAAAAGACCTTGTCGGTCAAGGACAACCTACCGTAAACCCGCGTTATTTCTTCAACGCAATTCTGCGAATCAAAAAACGACAATACTTACATTCAAATTAGATTTTAAAAATTCGAACTGAATGAAACTACTGAATGAATCTCATTGATTTTTATCTATTAGCCAGAGTAAGGACAGCTAAAAGCTATTTAACTTCGTTTCGAAAAATCGGAACAAAACTCATGCAACAATTGTGAAAAACAAGCTTTCATAAGGCTCAAACAACATACGAGCACATTGCTTACAAAACCAAACCAACTAGATTTGCATTATAATTTTTTTATTTTTCCGGATAACTCATGATTATAGTTTCACCCGCATTTATATAAATGGACATTTTCAATCTTTTTGACGATTTTCACTCATTTGAGTGAGTTTTTATTTTTATTTTTATTTATTTTGTTTTATTTTTATATTTTATCGACTACATCCATTACATATAAATATGCGTGCGTATATTTTTATAGCGCAAGCTTCAAAGGTTTTAGGCAACTACTGCCAAAATAAGTATTTCTATTCAGAGCAATAATCGAAGACCACGAAATTATCCCTTTGAGGTGGAATGCACGTATGTCAAAATGTTTGCTAAACTTCTTTCATCTAAAGCCTCAAATCAGTCTGTTTCGAACATATTTGCGTTTTTCATCCAAGAATTTTCCTAAAACTTTAAAGCAAGACTTTTTATAAGAAAAAATAAGTTGATTTATCAATGAATGAGTCAATTTATCAATAAATACCGCATATTGTCAGCTTTCGGCCACTAAAAATTTATAAAACTCATTGCAATTTTTTTCAAAAATCGACAACATAGCTATTTTAGTTATTACTAATCTTAAAGTCAATAATGATCGAAGGTTGATATTTTAAATTTTAATCAACCTGCATGACATAAACATAGATTGGCCAAGATTAAAAATTAGCAATAGCCATTTTTCATTGATATGACGACGGGGCACCGACTGTTTCGGAGTATTTCATCAAAATTGATTATTTGAAAGCCGAGAGTCGAAAAAAGGAAATGGATTTTAAATTCATCATGGATTAAAAATTTGTGGGCACAATTATTATTCAATTTCCTTTTCAAATTTTAATTTAATTTTTAAAGTTAATTAAAAATTAAAAAGTAAAATTATAAGTTTCGAAAATGAACAAATTTTAAATGAACTCTAACTCCGTACGTCTGTGAATGATAACTATGTATAAAATCTGATCAGTAAATAAAATGTTAGAATTGGACGAATGAGTTATAGTTTAATTGTGTAAACACCGATTCTGCTTACAATCTTAAAAAATGTAGACGAATTGAAATCGCAGAAAGATGGCTCTCCCGGGCAGCAGCTTAAAGGCAATGAAGATCTATTTGTATATTCAGCGTCAAGCCAATCTCTGTACGAATGGACGCCACAGCATTCAAGCTGACGAAAAAAACATCAAATTGAATTCATAGGGAAAAATAACTTATGATCAAGACAATAAATAATAATAATACGAATAAAATTAGCGCAAGATTAAAAAAGCATAAGCCAGCTGTTTTCATGAGCAAAGAAAAGCTCTTGAAAAAGCCAAAAATGTGTAAATTTCTCTAGACCTCGGCATAAATGCACATGCAGAGCGTGGCTGATCTGCGGGGGGAGAGTGAGCCGGTCTGGGAGGCTTCAAGAATTAAGGTTTTCTGCTATATAGCGCTAAAATAGTGTGAAAACTACGATGTTGCACAGTCTCTGGTCAATTTAAGGCACTTTTGAAGAAAATTTTTGATTTCCATCCATTTTTGGCCTTCATTGTTTCTTATTTTCTGCAAAAAAATTCCCATTTTTCCATTCTTTCTGTCTACATTCCCCAAACCCTCTCACATGCATGTCTGGTCCATTTATCACGGACATAGATGCACAACATGACCGATATGGGGGTCAGCCAGCCTGATAGGAGGCACACAAATTGAAATTTTTGGGCGAAAATGACCCCAAAAATTGGTAAAAACGCTAAAATTGCGTTAAAACTACGTTATTACACATTTTTAGAAAATTTAAAGCATTTTTAATAACTTCTCAATTTTCTCCCATTTTTGGCCTTCATTTTGCCTCATTTCCCCCACAAAATTTCTCATTTTTCCATTCGGAAAGTCTCTAGACCCCAACCTCCTAACATGCATGACTGGTAACGAAATCATTGGTGTCCCCCAGCCATATGCAAATAAGGTCGTACAGTATTATATAAGTACATTCAGAATTCCAAAAAATGTCCACTTTTCTCTGAGATTGATTTGTTTGAAAATCATAGTATTTTCCGGTTGACCATGCTTCCAGTCTTGTTAAGTCTTTTACTTCATCGATATCACTCCTCAGGCGCAAACAATTTTATTGCTTAATCTATTCGCTTGTCACCGTTTTACGAGTACCTATTTATTTTTAATATTTCTATTTTTACTTAATTTTTATGTCTGCTTTAATACATTTCCTTTGACCCACACTTAGATTTTCCATTATTCGTCTTATTAAATGAATGAAAAATTCCACTTGTGCTTAAGTATACTGAATAGGATAACTTACTTTCATAATGTGCTTATCTTTTTTTAGAATTTGTGTAGCAGCTTGTTATTCAGGCATTTTTAGCCGGTTTATGTAAAATATACCTCCCTCTCGAACTAAACAAAATTACAATTCCGATAAAGTATAAACAATGTCATAAGCATACAGTAAATCCTGAATTGAAACTCCGATATTTCTAACAAACATCTTTATTTTATTTAGCAGGTTAAAATTTTAATCTGTCAGACCCCTAAAATTTGGGTCCTGTCTACATACATTAGAAAACTAAAGAGGGAGTACAGGAAAATACATTTCTAAGCATACATGGACAGCAGACAAACTCTGGGGTAGGTTGTTTGGGCTGGGGTGTGAAACTAGCAAAAACTCCGAAAAACATGCCAATTAGTGAGCTTATTCAAAATCTTTCAGCAAAAAACATGAAGTCCGGACAGATAATTCAAAGTACAAGAAGTTTGGATAGAAACCCAAATTATCCATAATGAAAATCAAATTTAAACGAAGATTAAAATATGTGTTTAGAATGGCTACATTAAATTTGATACAAGCATATGGGAAGTAACAAAATTCTAAGAGTGTGATGAAGTTAAATTGTCAAAAAGACGTTATCAAAATTCAATTCTGGGGGTCTGTAGATTCAAAGGGGTCTCTCAGATTTTGAGAGGTCCGAACTCCTCACGCCCATGTGTAATGACAAGTAGCTTACAAATAACTTACTGCTTTTTGTAATTGATCCCATCTTTGACGCGTTCTATTATCGCTGTCATACAAGCGTAAGTATGTGCTCAATCTATCAGAGACACTTCTTTTTAGCTAATGAATAAAGTTATGCGGTTTAGGGTAAAAAAGTGGTAGATTTTATTGTCCAGCAAATGCGAAATAAGGAGACATACAGGTATATAAAACGAATTAGGACGATATACCGTCAAGATAATCATGACAAATCAAGTAATAAATGAATAAATAATTAAACAAAATAGTTATTAATTAATAATAAGATAATTAAGTAATTGATTGATTGAAGCACGACACAAAAATCATGGTCTCGTGACTGAAAAAGTTCTCGCGAATGAAGAAATGTTATTGAATTTGCTTGAAACATCATCAAATGGATTACTGGCGGTTATTAGAAACATTTCATAACACGAAATACAAAATCACTCGTCTATAAATAGAAATATGCGAGCGATTGAAATCACATGCAAATATTTTTTGAAGTTATTAATCAATATATATATATATATAAGATTGAAATTTATATCTATCTCATTAACTAGTTTGAGGAAAATCTCTGATCCTTTTTTCTGCTCTGATGAGTCAAAATTAATTACGAGTATAAAGGTCTGCTTATATCAATAGATATATTTCCAAACATTGCTTTAATCTAGCTTAGTTATAAAAATAGGTAAAACAGAAGCAAATAAAAAAATCTACTGAAAGCAAAAACATACATGTATGAATAGATTTCCGAACCGTAGGGAAGAATACAGAAAGTAGCAAAGTGATGCAAGTTTTGATTCTTTTAGAAAGCATTTCAAAAATTCGAAAAACGAGCCAAGAATAAATTTCATTGTGAAGCAGATGGAAAAAATTTTTAACGGTCAATGCTTACCATAACTGACTTCTAAATGTTTGTGACTGGTTCATATCTGAAGAATAGGTATTTTTCTTGAAAAAATAAAAAATATTTCAATAGGCCAAAAATACACTTTCTTCAGAAATGCTTACCATAGTCTGATCGGTCAGTTTCATGCTAAGCATCACCACTGTGATGATCAAGATGAGGACCAGCATAAGTGTATACTGCAAAAATAAGATTAAACTTGCTAAATACAGATAAGGAAAACATAACATTAACAATCAAGAAGTATGAATGCTGCGGTCGATTGAAAACTTTTGACCGTGAAGAAGGATAAAGTGTGAAAATTCATTGTAAGAGTAGTAAAAAAGACGAAGGAATGAGACTCTTCCAGAAAAAGCTCAATTTTTATGAAAGGGTAATTAAGACATGCGTGATTTTCTTTATTGCTGGAGCTATTTCGTTTTTGGATTGAAAACCCACAGATTTTCATACGAAATCTACTGATTTCTCTTTATTTTTAACAAGTTTTAATTTCGTCTCTAATTCTAGTTCGCTTTTTTATTCAAGAAATGAGGCATCATCTGAAAACTTATGGTAATCGACCTCACCACTGTTTGATTTCCGTCTATCAAAGCAAGCATTTCTATGCATATTTTGAAAATAGTATTTTCTGCATTTTTTATGCATCGCTACAGATTAAAAATTTGAAATACAACTCGTTTGAAAGTACAGAGTCAAACTGACCCTAGGGGAGTGAATTCTCTACGCTTTCTTTCTGTTCTCGGTTCGGGTCCAGAAGCGATAACACAAAAATCTCATTTTAATGTGTCATATGAAAGGATAGAAGATGGAAACTTTTCCAATTACTAATTCGGGTACTATACTAAGATAAGGGTTTATGAATTTTGATTTTTATTTTTCTATCTCCTCATTTTTTAAATTGAAAAACTTGACCAATGCGTACGGATAAGCCCCAACCAAGGTGAAAAATTACCACAGTTGAGTGCTGAAGATCGATTTCAGGCATTTCCGCAAAGCGTTTTCATTCTTGTCCGTTTTCAGTCAAAGTTTGCCTTTTCTCCTTACAAAAATTAGCTTTAAGTCCTTCTGAAGGGTCTAAAAACCCGATACTTTTCCGTGAGCGTCGGTCTGGTTCTAACTTTCATGAATCTAGCTCCTCTGTGAAATGTGTGTTCAAACTAGCAGATTTGTATGTATTAGCTGTATTGACACGTACATGGGTAGCAAGAAAATTTTGGGGGGAGGTGGGTCAAATCGCCAAAAATGTTACTAAAAATAGAATTCTGTGGTCTACAGGAATCCGCGGGGGATTTTTCAACTTCTGCGGTGGGTCTATACCCCAGAACCCCACGCCTATGTCTGGTCCTGACTTCCAGAACCTAAGAACCGAAAAAAATCAATAAATCTCATTGAATTTTTGGTGCTAGTTTTGGCGATTTCGCCTTATCGGACCCCATAGAATTTAGCCGTTGTCCATGTAAGACTACTACTAACGAAATACGTTGACACCGAAGGCACATACCAGCACAACGCCCTTGTAACCACGACAAATTATGCAATAAAAGCCCCACACGGATCCTGCCATGAAAACGGCCGATGCGCCTAACGTACACGCAGGTTCGACGATAGAAAGTATATAGCCGTACATGCGTAAATCGTCATAAAATACCAATGTAATCACGTGATTGAATGCAATGATTAGTGAACAAAGCTTAAATTATAAAACGAGGAATAAACTGCTCACATCATTATAGTAAAACATAAAATTATTATTAGAGATAATTCCTGAATTCTGATACCCATTGAAATTATGCAATATAAAATCAACTTAAGAGAATAGTAATTCTTTTTTATTTATTCTCATATTTTACCTAATTCCGCGAAAAGGAAAGCTTAATGGTTTAAATAAAATTCTATCTTGAAGCATTTCTCGACGGCATTTAAAACTCGCGGAAAAAACGAAGACACTTTGAAAAATTCAATACTGCATCAAAATGATTAACCCACGCGTTCCCGTGAACTAGGACGGCGTCCTAGCCGATCACTTTTTTGTGATTTTTTTCGTTGTATGTTTTGTATGACTACAAAACTTTGTCTAGCTTCATTTTAGCCATAGTTACATCATTTGAAATGTTCAAGCTAGTAAATAAAATTATACATCCTAAAAAATTAGCATATTTTCATGATTATCAGGTAAAAACTTAAATTACAAAAAAAGTTTTGACCAATGATTGGTACAAGATTGGTAGGTTTCTACTTTTTATTCACCTGCTACAGTCCTAAAATGATATTTTAGTCAACTAAAATATACCATTTGCATTTATTTTATGCATGTTCACCTCATACCTATGCTTAAGTGTAGTACCACTTTTTAATTATAACTTCTTACAAAGTTATTTCAGCGAAAAATGACAAACATATTCGGAAAGAGCTTAAAAATGACAAAAACACACGGGAATGCGAGGATTAACTTAATATGCATATGCAGGGCCGCATTTAAGGGCGGCGGCCGCCCCTAAAAGGTTATCAACGGAAAGATGGAAAAATCGAAAGTCTTTGTCGTAAATCTTAAAATTTTCGGCGCTTCGCGCTGAATGTGAAGTTTTTTCTATCATTTTAGCGCAAGTGCGACCGTAAGAGGGCACTTTTTATAGCCTTTTATGTAGATGAACAAAAATTTTTTCAAAAAAGTTCGAATTTTATGATCTCAATGGAGCATGTCAGAAAAGGTCAAAAAATGCGGTTTTTGCGAGCAATCCCGATGAATTTTTCGATATATGTGACCAATTTATGTTGGGTCCGTCCCTCCCTCCTTAACTGAATCCTGGATACAAGCACACCTAGGCGTGGGGGTTTGGGGGTATGCAACCCCCGAAACCAAAATACCCCCCCAGAATTCAATTTTTGAACTTTTTTGTTTTTTCGCAATTTTTTGATGCCAATGGATAGTGCTCCATGAGGAACGTTGAAAAATAGTGTTTTTTTCGCCATACCATCCATTTTTAACGTCATTTTTTGACCTTAGAAAAATCTTGCACCCCACTCCAGAATTTTGGTGCTACCCACCTATGGTCATGGTTTGCGATGTGCGTACCTGTTTATCGATTTAGTTTCATTTATAAAAAAATGCATGTGAGCATTAAACGGGCATCTGAAAAAACTTGGCAGATAAAAATTAAATTGAAAAAATAAATAAAAAAATTCTATCCATCTAAAGCGAAAATTCATCATCGAAGCGAAATGTCTTAAGATACTATTTAAACATTTTTTGGCGATTCATGCTTTTGAATCCTTTTCAAATATGGATTTGGATGTCGACTTTATTAGTTTTTCGTGGAAACTCGACACGTTTCAAGCCTGCAAACGGATATGAAATAGCCCCTCGCATCAACAGAAAAGTTATGTATTTAGTTTGCATTTAAAATTGAGAAATCGCGAAGCCGAGAAATTGTAAAATTGTCAAACAAAAGTCGAGAACTTTGGCGACATCACCGACTAAACCGGGAAAATCGGTTATATTTCTCACTCAAATAATGAGTGATGACGAGTTTACCAACATGGCCAATTTTTTGTCTTGAAGCGCGATATCGCCGATTTTCTCGGCGATATCTCCGATTTTTCCAATTCAGTCGGTCAAGTTGCTGATGTCCTCTCAAGAATAAGGTAAATCGGCAATAACGAATTATAATCTGAGATTACAAACGCGCTTTATTCTCACTTTTATTACCTAAAGGTACGTTTATTCCTTAAAAGCGTTTGCTTGAATGATCAAAAGTTTTTTTTTAAATTTTTGGATGCTTGGTTTTTTTTTCTGGTAAACGCCCATAATAAAAATTTTAATTTGCCAGATCATACGCTTTTGATTCAAAATTATGCATTTAGTTTCTCATGGGCACTGAGATAATAAGCGTGCAAGAATATACCTATGCACGTATATACACGTTCGCTTACCAGAAGCACAACGTCAAAGACTATAAGGCAGTATCTCAGAAAAATCATATTTGGTATTAGCCTGCGGAAAAAATTGTCCATGCTTCCGCGAATATGCATAATTGATGGTAATTGACCTAAGTAAAAATAAGAGATGCGCAGATCAGCGCAATTTTTTTCTTAGGCGAGTGTCAATGACATAGTGTAAACAGACAGATAAGATTACATTAAGTATGCAGGTATAAGTACCTCAAGTGTATTTCACTGAACCATGCGCATAAAAACAAATTTTCAGCGATCTAGTGAGCAGGCACGCTGGCCGTTCTATTTTGGGGTGACCGACACCAATTTTGGAGGACTAAGCCCAAAAAAGGCCAAAAATAGCACAAATTAACATTTAAAAAGTCATATTTTCCCGATTTTTCTGAATTTAAGGGGGGGTTCGGACCGCCCTTATTCCCCCCAGAGCTACGTGCCTGCTCGTGAGAGACTACAAAAGTGGTTTTCAGGCAGCTTAGTGTGATACAATTTCGCGTAGTAAAACTTCATTAGCTTATCTTGATTTATGCAGAGTATCGGCGTGATTGCTGCTTCAGTTTAAACCACTTTTGTAATCGATTTACAAAGAATCAAAAATTGTGATCCATGCACAAGGTTTCGTGAAACAAGCTATAGAAATGCTACATATGTACCTACCTACTTACTGACGTACATAGGTACTTATATTACAAATTCACTATTCCAAAGGAAAAACTCGTGTCGCCAAAGGCACTCAGAAGCGCCGTGCTCACACGTGCAGGTGTATACAAATGTAGATGCCTCTGTTTGTGAAGGTATAGTCTGTTTTATTTATTCGAGAGCTTTTTAGTCAATTTTTTCAAAGGTTACAGTAAGCAAAACAAGACGAATTACTATAATTCGGCTGATCAGCTCAGTGAAGGCCAGTGGCTGGAATTCTTTCATTTTCAATTCACTAATCCGCCCATGTAAATTTAATTTAAGCATTTACTTAAGAGTCAGTTTCTGAAAGGACCACCTTAACCTTACGTAAGTGAAAAAGTAATTTTTCTAAATTTTAACGTATATTACACAACTTTTTACGCCGATTCCGAATCTGAAAACCGTTTTACACAAAAATGATTTTTTGCTGACTTATAGGGGTGTAAAGTATTACAAATCGGAATATGTGCCGATTTTCATGTTGATTAATATTTTCCAGAATAATTAACATTTTTCAATGCAGTTTTTTTAATCACAGAAGATCAAATGGACTTTACAAAAAAGTATAACAAGTTTTCCCACGGGATACAGCAGCCAATAAAAGTCAAAAATATGAATTTTTGCACTTTCAACATTTTTACTTTTTTAGCCATAAGTCCAGAGTGGTCATACAGAATCGAAGCTTATTTCACCACAATATGTGCCACCTATGTACCCATTTCTGTGTAGGAAAATGTAGGATATGTGATGGATAATTATTGACCACTTTTGACAAACGTGAAATTAACTCATGTGTCCAAATTTCAAAAATGATACATTTGTGCTTCAAAAAATTTACCGTTTCGATCTATAACTCCAGAACTGTGAAACATTGTGCGACTGCATTATACCACAGCTTGTACCACCTATGTGCCTAAGTGCTTGCAAAAGATCATGCGTATACCTTAATTGGTTATTGACCATTTCTGACAAACAGTAATTGAACTCAATTGGTCAGAGTCAGAAAAAATCATACATGTGTGGTACAAATAACTTTCCTTTTGGAGCTGTAATTCGGAAAATAAAATTCATCTTGTGGCCACATTACACCACAATTTGCACTATTTATTTGCCTGATTATATGCAAAAATCAATCTATATATGTTTGATATTTATTGACCATTTGTGGATCAACGTAAACTTAGCTCCATTGGTCAAAATCAAAAGTCATACATTGGTGCTTCAAAAAATTGTTCTTTCGGCTCTGTAACTCAAGAATTAGGACATATCTTTTAACCGCATTACCACAGTCTCTACCATGTATGTCCCTAGTTGTACATAAAAAAATCATCTGCATATTCTACGTACTTATCTGTCAGCCATATTTCACAAGTGTGAACTTAACATAATTGGTCAAAGTAAAAAATGCCTGCTTTTTGTTTCAAATAATTTTATTTTCTATTTCTAACGAGAAGTAAAATCTATCTGGTGACCATACTACGCCACGGTTCGCACTATCTATTTGCCTAATTGCATGCAAAAAATTCATACATATATGTTTGATTATATTTATTTAATATTTTTACCTGTATAAAATCCTAACATAAAGGAATATGTTTTATATCGTCAAAATTCAATTGTCAAAACATTCTGAATGAATCAATGTATCTTCAACGTCATCTGCCTCATCATCTAGAATTTGGGTCTGGTTGGAAAGAATCTCCTAAGCAGTCATCTTCATCAGTTTCAGTTGGGACAATTGCTTCTATTTTTCGAGCTTCCTGCGACCGAAATCGTGCAGTTTGCTGCCATGATAAAAACTCAGATTGCTCGAATTGGGGCAATCTTCGCATTTCAGATTACAGTCTCCCTTGGATCGCACTTTCTTCGAGTCTTAATCCCATCATCAAATTTTTTAAGCAAATATTGGTGCTGGTTTTCTGTGAATGCATTACAAGATTTTTTTGCTTTAAAGCCCAGCCAGTTGGTAATCTTTGGATTGAATCATCATCTGCATACATCTCCCAGAATTGCTGCAAAACTTCATTTAGACTTGGAAGCCGAGGCATTAGCTGCCGATTTTCAATTTGTTTCTTGTACCTTGTGATAGCTGCATCACAGTCGCTCAGGCTGAGAATGGTGATTTGCTAACTCTATGTGATTTTCAAGGGATCGATGTTTCTGAAATGATTTCACGCGACCAGGAACAGTACAAGTAAACAGTTGCAAAGATCTTGCTGAGCTGTCTACTTCTGGTAAAACTGGCACAAATGTTGATGTTAACTGGTCCTTGTCATGGGCTCTTCTAGGATGAAGAAACAAGAAACAAATTGAAAATCGGCAGCTAATGCCTCGGCTTCCAAGTCTAAATGAAGTTTTGCAGCAATTCTGGGAGATGTAAGCAGATGATGATTCAATCCAAAGATTACCAACTGGCTGGGCTTCAAGGCAAAAGAAATCTTGTAAAGCATTCACAGAAAACCAGCGCCAATATTTGCTTAAAAAATTTGATGATGGGATTAAGACTCGAAGAAAAGTGCGATCCAAGGGAGACTGCAACTGAAAAGCGAAGATTGCCCCAATTAAGGCAATCTCAGTTTTATCATGGCAGCAAATTGCACGATTTTGGTCGCGGGAAGCTGAAAAGAGAAGCAATTGTCCAACCGAAACTGATGAAGATGACTGCTTAGAAGATTTTTTCCTACCAGACCCGAATTTAGATGATGAGGCAGATGACGTTGAAGACACATTGATTCATTCAGAATGTTTTGACAATTGAATTTTGACGATATAAAACATATTCCTTTATGTTTGGATTTTCTACAGGTAAAAATAATAAATAAATATAATCCAACATATATGTATGAATTTTTTGCATGCAATTAGGCAAATAGATAGTGCGAACCGTGGCGTAGTATGGTCACCAGATAGATTTTACTTCTCGTTAGAAATAGAAAATAAAATAAATTATTTGATACAAAAAGCATGCATTTTTTCACTTTGACCAATTAGGTTAAGTTCACACTTGTGAAATATGGCTGATAATAAGTACGTAGAATATGCAGATGATTTTTTTGTGTACAATTAGGGACATATATGGTAGAGACTGTGGGTAATGCGGTTAAGAGATGTGTCTAATTCTTGAGCTACAGAGCCGAAAGAAAAATTTTTTGAAGCACCAATGTGTGACTTTTTGATTTTGACCGATGGAGCTAAGTTTACGTTGTCCACAAATGGTAAATAAATATCGAACATATGTGGATGAATTTTAGCATATAATTAGGCAAATAGATTGTGCAAATTGTGCTGTAATGTGGCCACAAGATGAATTTTATTTACCGAATTACATCTCCTAAAGGAAAGTTATTTGTACCAATGTATGATTTTTCCACTTTGACCAATTGAGTTCAATTACCGTTTGTCAGAAATGGTCAACAACCAATTAAGGTATACCATGATCTTTGCAAGCACTTAGGCATAGATGGTACAAGCAGTAGGATAATGCAGTCGTACAATGTTTTACAGTTCTGGAGTTATAGATCGAAACGTTAAATTTTTTATAGCACAAATGTATCATTTTCGAAATTTTAACACATGAGTTAATTTCACGTTTGTCAAAAGTGGTCAATAGCTATCCATCAGATATCCTACATTTTCTACACAGAAATGGGTACATAGGTGGCACATATTGTGGTGAAATAAGGTTCGATTCTGTATGACCATTCTGGACTTATGGCTAAAACAATAACAATGTTGAAAGTGCAAAAATTCATATTTTTGACTTTTATTGACTGCTGTATCCTTAGGATGATCTGGTAAACAAACTTTCTATACTTTCTGTAAAGCCCATTTGATCTTCTGCAATTTAAAAAAATTGCATTGGAAAATGTTATTATTCTCGAAAATATTAATCAACATATGAAATTCGGCACATATTCCGATTTTTCACACTTTACACCCCTATAAGTCAGCAAAAAGTAATTATTGTGTAAAACGCTTTTCAGATTCGGAATCAGCGTAAAAGTTGTGTTATATATGTTAAAACAAAGAAAAATTATTTTTTTGCTCGCGTAAGTCACTATTACAGCAAGGTTATTCTTACAGACATTGACTCTTAATCAGTGCTGGGACATACTACAGTAAGAGCGCTGAATAAAAAGCTATCGGCTGGAGTCGAACCTGAGTTGCTTCGACGACAAGCAGACGTTTTACCACTGAGTGCGGGAGTTTGCGGCATTTTTTAACATTTTAGTCTATTGTGCTTAAAGTGTCAACGTAGGATAAGCTGAATGCGCGAATTTTATCTGTAAGTTTATTGATCTACTGGAAGACGAGAATAAATTATGTCGCAAAACTGTTATTGAAAACCTCATATTTGCTACGTTGCTACGTAGTTACAGTGAGATATAGCGACCTACAGTGAAGAAGAAAGAAAGTTTACTGTAGCCTCCAAAAATACTTACTGAAAGAGCTCTCGTATATGAAACAGACAATAGATTTTCTCTGGAGCCTATCTTTGCGTAACGTCGTATTTATAAACTTATAGTCTGTTTCACATAAGTTTAGGCATAAATTTTAAGAATTTTTTTGAAGCAATCCGACGGATTACAGTAATTATATATCAAATCAATGCTGTAATCGCAATGTGTAAGCTTATTGTCAGACATAATTTTTATAATTTATAATCAAAATTGTGTGAAACAGATAATAAGTGGATAGAAATCTACCTCAGGTAGGCCTGCTGACCCTATCGGCAGGTAGATAGAGTCCGTTTCATTTAACTTCAGGGTTTTAAAAAAATTTAAAGTGCCTACAAAAGCGTTTTAAACTAAAGCTGTAGTTGTGATATTCTACGGTATATCGAGTTGTTGTGAGACGTTTGCCATTGTAAAGCCTCATTACCGCATCAATATTTTAAACCTCTTTTGTAGCCTGATTTATGCGGATTAAATTCAGAAGAAAAGCGCACACTTAAATGAAATAGTCCATAAAGTGCAAATCCTATAGTTTGTTTCATTTATCCGAGAGATTTTTCGAGCAAATCTTTTCCGAGGCTTCAGTAACTTTATCTTCCCTACTTACTGCAGATCATTTAGAGATCCCTGTAGCTACATAGGAAGGAAGGGTTTTTCAATTAAATTCTTACGGCACAATTTATTCTCGTCTTCCAGCAGATCATGCAACATGCGGATGGATTTCGCGCATTCAGCTTGTCATAAATCATCGACCGTTAAACACAATAGACTATAAAAAACCATCGCGGAAAACTTCTGCTTAGCGTAGATGGTAGAACGTCTGATATCGTCGAAGCAACACGAATTTGATTCCTACTGCAATATTTTCATTTAGCGCACTTATTGTACATAGTATGCCAAGCACTGTTTAAATGCTTGAATTAAGTCTAATGGACGGTTTAGTGCATTAAAAATGAAGAATGGAGGCAGGGCCGTGCTTAGAGGTTTAGCGGCCCTGGGCGAAACTTATTTTGGCGGCCCCCATAATTTTTAAAACTGGTATTATAGGCATCATAATTATCACTTATATATATCCTTTACATATGTACCTATATGATCGCAGTTAGCATCTTACTGTAAATTTACTAACAAAATATATTATTTTTAGTAGGTATCGTATGTTTTTTCTCAAATAATTTACCTATTTCGTGAATGATGACGTGCTTTATTACAAAATAACTTGCCTAGCTTTCTTAACGTTGGTCAATCAATTGCAAAAAATCTAACGAAGATGATAAATCCTTTTCAATTGAAATAATCGCTAGTGCACTTAGACGAGAATCAGTCATAGTTGACCACAAATATGTCTTTATTAATTTCAGTTTCGAGAAGGAACGTTCTGCTGAGGCCACAGCAATAGGTATTGTAAGTAAAATTCTGAAATCAGGTTCGGAAAACATCCTGAAAGTCATTTGATAGATATTGAAGAGTAGCTAGTGGCGAAGTTAATTCATTTGGACTTGATCGAGCACGAACTTTTAGCTCAGTGTACATGTCTGGTCCATGTGCATGACTTCAGCGATTCATCATCTTCCCATGTTTTTAGCTGGTATTCGTGGATAGTGCTCAATGAGAAACCTTGAAAACGGTAGGTATATCTTAGCTATACAATCATTTTTTAAGACCATTTTTCGACCTCTAAAAAACCTTGCACCTACCCTCCCGGGATTTTGTTGCTGCCCACATATGCTGCGGGGGTCTTAGGTGGCGCGGTCAAGCGTTCCCTGCGGGGTCCGGGACAGAGTCCCTACAAATTTTGTAAAAAAGCATTTTAATCTCAAATAATAACGTTAAAATTTTCGCAAAAACGGCCGAATTTTGGCCCTGAATGGAGCTCAAAAACACTCAAAATTGATGAACTCTTACATCTCACAAAACTTCTGAGCTGAAATGCGTTTTTCGACCTCTGCTAATTACATAGCGCAGCAACGGGTCGCTGCCAATAAGATAAAGAAAAATGTATAAATTGAAGTTTTTGTTCTTAGTTTTTCAGGCCCATTTGTGACCTTCTTATTAAGAAGATGCAGTCAGAAAACAGGAAATGCACAAAAACATAAGAAAATTTGGCCATTTCTTTCATTTAAAATAGGATTGTGTCCTTGTAAAGAAAGACAAAAAAGCAAAGAATAGACAAACTGGTACACAATGATTTTCGCACTTTTAGTTTTATGCTCAACAAGCATGCGCACTTTCATTCAATGAACAAATAGTGCATTAAATTACTAGTGATGTGAAATGCTAGATTATTTCAGCTGATTCAAGCTTTTGAATTCATTTGATCTATGGCTCGGTGCAAAGCGCCGGAAAATTGGACATTTTAGCCTTTTCGAACTCAATTTTTCTGGACACACATTATTGCAACAGAAAAATCAACAATATGTCTGAAAAATGAATACAAGTATAGCTCAGTCAGCGTTCTCTTAAAATGCAAGTAAAGATTTTTAACTGACTGGGTTTGCATTAGAACGTCGAAAAATCGATCCTTTTGGACGTATGTATCGAATTATTGTAAGAGGGCCGCCAAAAAATGAATTCTATACGGCATGCACTACAACTTTTTTAGCGGCCCATAATTTTGGCGGCCCTGTGCGGCCGCACAGTTCACACCCCCTAGGCACGGCTATGAATGGAGGCCGCTCGCCCCACTCAACTTTATTGTCGAGTTATTTTTTTATAGTTAAAAAAATTTACTGAGAAAAGCTCTCGAATAAGGAAACACACTATAGCTCAAGGCAGGTTTTATGAATACGACCTCAAGATGCTCAGAACGGAATCGCAACAAAGGGTCAATGAATTATTTCGCATCTGCGCATCGTCTTGATCAATAAAGCTGCCATTTATGCACACCTGGGCGTGGGGATTTGGGGGTATACACCCCCTGAGAAACCAAAATAATCCCCAGAAATCAAAACACCCCCAGAATTCAATTTTTGAAAATTTTTTCCGTTTTTTTCGCAATTTTTTTGATGCCAATGGATAGTGCTTGATGAGTAACGTCAAAAATGTTTTTACGCCATACCACCATTTTTAAGGCCATTTTTTGACCTTTAAAAAATCTTGCACCCTCCAGAATTTTCTTGCTGCCCACGTATGTATTCATGTAAGAATGCATAATCTTTAACGTTATTTTGAACTTATTCGTTTTGGCAACGGAAGCTTATTGCTCGAAACAATTTTCCTTTGCTTATGCACTCTGGGTAGAGGTAAATACCTGCATGTTTGAAGGTGTCTTAAATGCTTCATATACAGTAGGATTAAGATTGGAAATCAATGCCTTAAATAAGAGAACAAAGTGCAACCACCCCTCATTAGCCAAAAAATATTTGGCGAGATAAAGAATGGATATGCAATTTACAATGATTTTTGGCCGTCACCAAAATTTCTCAAATTTTTCCGGCGCTACGTGCCGAATGATACCTCTTAATGACATTTATTCACCTTCTTGAAGCCCTTTTCTGTTCATGTAGGTTTTAAAACAATTTCAACAGCAGGAACAGCTATTTTTGCAAAGCTTTCTTCTATTTTCAATTGAAAATTTGGATGTTTCGCATCAAATGCTATAAATACAGGAAATCAAGGAGTAAATCATGCTTCTTTAGTCTGTTTCAAACGACTTCGGTCATAAATTTTGAAACTATGTATCTCCGACAATAAGCTGACATATTGCGATTATAGCATTGATCTGATATATAATTCTCGTGACCCTCGGCTTAAGATTCATTCATACTTCACGCAGCATCGCGTCGCAGGATAATATGGCGTGACTTTTTCTAAAAATAGCTCACCTTGCGAAAATCGTGCGAATGAACGTATCGCTTGATTCATTCATACTTCTTGCGAAACATCGCGTGATAATCCGCTAAAATCGACGCATCGCGTGTTACATTCATACTTGCTGCGAATCTTCGCATATTAGGTTTTCTTGCGATGCTACGTGTGATTTTTTCTGTGAATTTTGCGAAATATCGCACAATTTTTTGACGCATTTTTTCTTAGTCCCTCTCTCGACTTACCCCATCACAAGTTCAACGCATTGTCCAGTTGATACGAATAGGTAATGGAGCTAAATCAGTTTAAAGAAACACACAAAAATCTGGGTTTAGTATAAAATAGCCAAGAAGGTACGAAAAATGTTGTTCTGTGGTTCAAAAAAATCTGTGGGAATTTATCAAATTATGATGGGGAAATCGCATAAAAATTGATGAAATTTTTTGAGGTCTATCATTTTGGGGTTCTTATAAGCGTGTGAGACATTCTGTTCTAATGTGGCTGCAAATAAATTGCTAAAACAACCGTGAATTAAAGTCAGTTTTAGGCTGCTTACACAGACGTTTCACGATGAACGGTAATCAGGGGCTGAATGATAGAGACCGCTTTTCCGAAATAAAAGGATTATTTTTCATGAAAAAGGAATTCAAAATTTTTGAAGTACGACAAAGCGCTGAAAAAAGTAGTACGCGCACTTAACAATCACAGAACTTGTCGCCCAATTTCTTACTTTTTCTATAATTTTTTATTTTAAAAGTTTGGGCTTGAATATTCCAAGCATGTCAAAATTATCTGACTCTTCTCGCTGACTTATTTTTAAATAATAATTTTGCGCAAACTTTCAAAATCTAGCACAACGAATAGTACTTCGAATTTTTTTATGATGAATTTGGTTAAGCTGAAAATAACGTTCTTGAAATTTTGCCTTCGTCCTTACTCGTTTATTCTAGAAATCAAACCTGTTTTTACACAGTAATACACCTCCGCTTTAAAAATCTAACCTCGTTCACTTTATTCATCATCATAGGTAGCGCGATAGCGCTACCTATAATATACTTGGCCATCCTTTTTTCTTATATATTTTTCACAGCGAGTGCAAAATTTGTGTCCCCCCCTCACAGCTATAACGGCACACATCTGAGAGGTGCGGTTTTTTTTAAGGTAGATAATAAAAAACTTAGTGCCCCCATTTTTTCTTGTTTACACTCAATACCGAGCGCGTCGTGAGTGTGTAAAGTTTACACCAAAAATTCAAATAATTTGCGGAGGACCAATTTTTTTTAAAAATGTTTTCCCTAATTAGTGGGTTACGAATCTGGTCTTAAAATTTCTTTACACTCATTGGTTGTTGCACAGGAGTGTAAATTAGACGGTTTTTACAGTTTTCATGTGGCCAAGCATATCTAACTCAGTTTTACATTTTATGCAGTCTGATTGGTTTCAAAATGTAGACCAGGGAGACTTTTTTATTTTTTTTTAAAAGTAATATTCTCGAATTTAGAAGCGGTTTATTGTAAAGAGTCTGGGACAAAATAAAATTTTTCCCAGCGATATTCTCCACTTGGTAGACAAAACGTGGTAACTACCCTTAAAATGTGCCTCGTCTTAAGCGCTACACGTCAAAATTTATTTAGTTTCTTTACAATCAATATTGCGTCATTAGTGTAAGTGTAAGCTTTACACTGAAAAAATTTTTTCCGCCTGTAGCGTCGTGGGTGATGAATTTTTTTAAAAATGTTTTCCCTAATTAGTAGGTTACGAATCTGGTCTTAAAATTTCTTTAAACTCATTGGTTGTTGCACAGGAGTGTAAATTAGACGGTTTTTACTGTTTTCATGTGCAAGAGCATATCTAACTCAGTTTAATATTCTATGCAGTCTGATTGGTTTCAAAAGGTAGACGGTTATAAAATCTAGGAGACACTTTTTTATTTTTTCTTAAAAAGTGATATTTTCGAATTTAGAGGCGGTTTATGGTAAAGAGTCTGAGACAAAAAGTATTTTTTCCCTGCCATATTCTCCACTTAGTAGAAAGAACGTGGTAACTATCTTTAAAATCTGCCTCGTCTTAAGCGCTACACGTCAAAATTCATTTTGTTTCTTTACAATCAATATTGCGTTATTAGTGCAGGTGTAAACTTTACACTTAAAAAATTTTTCCGCCCAGAGCGTCGTGGATGATGAATTTTCTTTAAAAAATGTTCTCTGTGAGGTCAGAATAACGAATCTGACCTTCAAACTTTTCTACAATCAATACACAGTACCAGGGGTGTAAACTTTACACTCTAAGGGATGAGTAAAAAACATATTTTGTCCAAAATTTCTCTACTTACTTTTTCGGTTATGAGTTAAGATTATTTAAATATATAAAAATAAAGTAACTTTTAAGGGCTACACGTCGAAGCAAAATGCGTTCAAAAAAACGTAATATTGAGTTGTTTATGGGGGTGTAAACTTCGAAATCTGAGGTGTTAAATGGGCGAAAAAAAACAGGTTTTTCGTATTTAATTGATAAATCATATCTAATATTTTGTGGAACATAAGTTTGGCACATACAAACGTACTACAATCAAAGGGCTACAAACTGGCCCAAACCGAATTTATTTACACTCAATGAGGCGTTCGGTTCAGATTTTTTAAGTTTACAATGTGATGGACAGTGAAAAATACGTGTTTGTCCATATTTTTGTTCGCCACCCCTTAAAAAGTACTTTATTTTTATCCTATTCGACCTCCCCCGACTTCTGAACAGAGAAAATGGCGAACAAAAATATTAACAAACATGTATTTTTCACTGTCCACCACATTGTAAACTTTAAACATCTGTAAATAAATTCGGTTTGGGCCAGTTTGTAGCCCTTTGATTGTAGTACGTTTGTATGTGCCAAACTTATGTTCCACAAAATATTAGATATGATTTATCAATTAAATACGAAAAAACCTGTTTTTTTTCGCCCATTTAACACCTCAGATTTCGAAGTTTACACCCCCATAAACAACTCAATATTACGTTTTTTTGAACGCATTTTGCTTCGACGTGTAGCCCTTAAAAGTTACTTTATTTTTATATATTTAAATAATCTTAACTCATAACCGAAAAAGTAAGTAGAGAAATTTTGGACAAAATCTGTTTTTTTACTCATCCCTTAGAGTGTAAAGTTTACACCCCTGGTACTGTGTATTGATTGTAGAAAAGTTTGAAGGTCAGATTCGTTATTCTGACCTCACAGAGAACATTTTTTAAAGAAAATTCATCATCCACGACGCTCTGGGCGGAAAAATTTTTTCAGTGTAAAGTTTACACCTGCACTAATAACGCAATATTGATTGTAAAGAAACAAAATAAATTTTGACGTGTAGCGCTTAAGACGAGGCACATTTTAAGGGTAGTTACCACGTTCTTTCTACTAAATGGAGAATATGGCAGGGAAAAATACTTTTGTCTCAGACTCTTTACAATAAACCGCCTCTAAATTCGAAAATATCACTTTTTAAGAAAAAATAAAAAAAGTGTCTCCTAGATTTTATAACCGTCTACCTTTTGAAACCAATCAGACTGCATAGAATGTTAAACTGAGTTAGATATGCTCTTGCACATGAAAACAGTAAAAAACCGTCTAATTTACACTCCTGTGCAACAACCAATGAGTGTAAAGAAATTTTTTCTGTTGCTTAGAGAAAGTATGATTTTCAGCAGATTTTGCGACTTTAGGTAGATTTTTCCTAGTCCCTCCTTTTACATCCTTAATAATCCACAATTCCAAGTATATTCATCTTTTTTGTTCCATCGGAGCATTTTTCTTTGCTAGTAAGGAATTTATTTTGAAGAATTTTTCATCATCCTCTCGAATAATGTAAAAAAACTCATATGACTGACTAACAATGCTCGATATTTTGAGATCTTTCTGCTAACAAGCTCGTAGAGCATGCGCAAAACGATAAGCTTGAATAATGACGTGTTAAAATGATCAAAAATTAAGTTGTATGGTTTTACTGATGACAAAGATCATACATGTAATGGTTCGAAATTTAGGGAGGGGGGTCCCGGTCCAATTTTTAGAAGAGGGTGGAAGGGGGTAAGTGACCTCCAATTTTCGACCAAAAACTATCAGAAATCCCAAATTCTTCCTAAAATCGGGGGAGGGGTCAAAAATTTTCTGACTTTTTCAAATTTTCGAAAATTTTCTGACTTAAAATTTTTCGACTTTCTCTAAACCCCCTGTTACATGAATGACAAAGATACTATTTAATCGACTTTATAATTTATGTAGACGTGACGATGAACCATGCATGCTATACAATCAGCCATGTATGTTACACTCCTTGAAGTATATGCAGTACGAACATGCATTCGATGTTTGCGCCATTTACATAATGGCCGAATAGGGCCGCAAATCGTAAAAATTAACATTTCAATCGGAACTGCGTGTACAAACAAACGCGAATTAGCGTCAAGCCCCAGTTTTGCGAACTCGCGTCCGCCGTCAATTTGTTGCTAAAAAGAGTACTTTTGACACTTTTTGCGCAAAAACACGCGATGAAGTTTGAATTGCAACGCGAATTATCGCACGATGAAATTTCTGGATTGCTCGATTTAATCTGCGTTGCGATTTTCGCAGGAAGTATGAACTGAAGAATCGTGTCGCAGAAAATCCTGCGATTCGCGCGAAAGTATGAATTGAATTTGCGTGCAAATCTGATCCTGCGAGCTGCGAGCTGCGATTTTCGCAAGTTCGGCACGATGCGTGGAGTATGAATGAGGCTCTACTGTCGTCTAAAATTCTTAGAATTTATGCACGAAGTTATGTGAAGCAGACTATAGACGTCTATCCGCCTTAATTTCATAAATTTTCCGGCGCTTCGCGCCAGACTTTTGTTAAAGTCGAAGAAATTTAATGATTTTTTCGCACAAAATTGTCGAAAATTTCAAAATTTTAAGAACAAATATTGTGTCAAAAGTGATTTTATGTAAAAATATACAATGTAAAACGCCGAAAAAACGCTATTTCGTGCGTTAAGGGCAAATTTTTAGACCCATTTTTGGCTGT
The DNA here is from genome assembly GCA_036768485.1 of Mermis nigrescens. NCBI lineage: Eukaryota > Metazoa > Nematoda > Enoplea > Mermithida > Mermithidae > Mermis > Mermis nigrescens. Next base: position 61,428 of record JAVLUZ010000041.1, on the reverse strand, counting down.
TTTTGGAAAAGTTGGGATACCTCCCCCTTAGGAAAATTCAAGATCCGCCACTGAATGCAACTGAGTACAATCGTGCTGATAGCAACGCTATAAGTCAGTTAAAAATAAGTTTCAGTTCTGCTTACTTCAATCTGGAGCGAGTGGGCGGGAGAAACTGCCTTGTTTTGCTGATGCTGAACGAAACAACATACCTACATACAACGCTGCACTACATGGATGCAACCGCAGTGAGAAACTTCATTTTTTTGCTTGTCGATAGTACCTAGCACGCGTCGCGCGGTGACAGTGCAGCCTGCGTACAAGCGTCACTGTTTCCTGAATCCTTTCACTCAATTAGTAGCATAAAGGCTAACGCATAAATAAGAAATGGGTATTCCATCTGATTCCGAATTTTGAACTTACGAGAATGGCGGATAGAATAGCAGTCGTAAGTGATTTCGCATATTATTAATTTCTGGACGTAACTTAATACGTCCCGTGTCGTACGGTTTTTCCTGTTTATTTGATTACCTAACAATAACAATTTACAAGTCGTGCCCTAACAATCTCGTAGGTCTAGCCAGAAGTTGGGCATTTACGCAATTTGGAAGATACGGCATCTCTAAAGAAAAATTTTCCCTCAAAATTACGAAATTAGGGTGAATCGAGGCTACTAAGATAAAGCAAAAGCCCTTTTTTGATTTTATATCCCAAAAAAATCGCCACAACCTGCAGCACTCATTTTCTGAAAATTAGAATATTTTCTTATGGTTAATTGATTTTCTATCCCCCAACGGGCAACGAGTAATTAGGTATGCTATTTTCACATTTCAGAATTTGGTTCACATGATTGCTGCAGTACGTATACTTGCACTTCTACAGAATAGTAACGTACCTTCGTTGTTAAAATAATGAATAATCTTTTTATTTCATCCTGAAAACTCAGACTTAGTTTATAGGTATCAGCTATTTATGCATTATCGCCTGCTAAATAGTAGAGGCCATTGCATTAAAAAATGAGACTTTCACTATTATTACTGTGTTTACCACTGTTGATGACGTCATAACAGATACTGTAGATTCTGTAGAATTATTAATTCAAAATTAAATTATCAATTAATTTATGAATTATTTTGTAATTCTGCTTAATTCTCATAATTCTTATTCTGTAGAAGTACCGGTATACTTTTTATTTAAATTTCATGTACGCTCTACTCAAATTTCAGCGAATATTTGTACACTAAAAATAAACATGATATACATTTGAATTTGCATTAATTGCTTATTTGGATTGCAACGGGCAATTAAGGTAGAACAGCATGATCAGTTCGTTGAATTTAGCCAGTCTATTTTGAAAAATGAAGTCAAAATCCTGTGCTTCCTAAAATTTAAAGTCTTGCTACCGCTTTTTCAGTGCACTGGGTCAAACAAAGGTATCGGATTTGCCATCGTGAAAAACTTATGCCAGAACTTTGGCGGAATCGTCTATCTAACAGGTGATATTGCTTTTACATTATGCGGTACCGCTAATAACCTCGAACGTTTGGTTTCTTTTAAATATAGCGCAATGCGTATCTGTGAGGAAATAAATCACCATAAAACAGAAGGGTAAATTAAATTATTTGTAAAATTAAAAAAATTAATACGAGTAAGTAATAAATTCAAAAAATAATTAAATCTAAATCAGCGCACCTGTCTACTGATTTATTGTCTGTTCTATTTGTCTTTATCATGACTAAAATTGCTTAAAGCAAAAGAGCCAAATTTTTTGGCGTTTCGCGCCATATTGAGGAATTTTTAGTATAATTCGTCGTCAGAAACCAAAAATTGTCTAAATGGCGCTGCTTAAAGTCGAAGAACTTAGTTTTATCAAACAGGAAGCGTTACTGTACCAAGTACCCTGAAATTCATCTCTTTAAAATGTGCAAACTTATTTGGGGACTATCTTTGTGTGTATGCATGTATATACATGTGTACCTATTCTCAGAATGATTGGAAGACGTGTCAACCCGATCAAGAAGGCGGTCAATTCACGAAGATAAAATGGTCCTAAAATCGATATAAATGTTAGAGTAGAGTAAAAACTATCTACTATTATAGATGGTGGTAAATTTCAAGCATCAAAAAAGTTTCTGTTGGTGGCCTTAATGTTTTTTAATTTCCCTAGAGAAAGTTTTACTTTTAATCTTTTTGAGGGTCCACTAGATAGGCCTTATTCCCTTTTGTGCTTATTTGCTCCCTACTCGTATTTCTTTACATATGATGCTAAATCATACATGTAACGGCTCAAAATTTTTTGGGCGGGGGGTCCAGGACATTTTTAGAGGAAGAGGGAGGGGTTAATAACCTCCGAATCTTGTCAAATTCGATTTTTTCGCGAAAATCGGTGGGGGGATGGGGGTCAAAAATTTTCCGACTCTAAGGGTTTGGGGGGCAATCGACTCTGGGTGGAGGCATAGGTGATAGGTGATAGGTGATGTAGCGGTGGTACCTCCTATGAGACCCAAGCACGCAGGCTACAAGCCCATTGTGCTCCGCGGAATAGATTATCATCTCACCGAGTTATATCAGCAGTACCTCTTTAAGAGCCCTGCTGGATACCAGCGGTATCACGTGAGTGTCCCGCTGGAAAAATTAGCCGACTGCACGAAGAAAGAACCCACAGTGCGTGGTTTCGAACCTCGTGCCCGCAACTTGTAGTTAAGATCGTTAACCACTAAGCCACGGAGGCTTTGGGTGGAGGCATACATGATCTGGGGGGTTCGGGGGTTCTTATCACCTCATAAAAAATTTTCACGCCCCTCCCATTCGCAAAAATTTTTTTATCCTCCTAGAATTGGCGATTTTTCGGGAGTTTTAAAATTTTCTAAAAATTTGTAGAAAAGGTGCTTTTTTAAGCGTTCTTATCTATCTATTTGCTCATAAGTGCCAAATTCTCGGCGCTTCGCTCCATTATACTCATGTTTTGACCATATTTTGTCCAATTTGTTCGATTTTTTTGGATTTTTTTGAAATTTTTAAAAACGTTTTTATGCTCTAGAAAGATAGAGTATCGTCAGAAACACTGAAAAACGATGTTTTTGACGCGTACCTACCATTTTTAGGTCCAAATAGGCACTTTATAATTTCACCGGCCATCCCCGAATTCCCTCACTGTGCATGTATGTGGGGGGATCCCCCTCTACCCCTGTTACATGTGTGTGCTAAATCATTCGATATACTAAGCAGCTTCATTAGCTTGTTAGATTTGTTAGATTATGTAGTGAATAGTCTTTAAGCAAGAAATGCAGAACTTGGTAACAAATCGCTCGAATCGTTGAAGCAATCGTTGCAAAGTAAAAAATGCAAAGAATTGCGTTTCCATCCGCTTGACATCACTGACAAAACTTCTGTCGTTCAACTAAAAGATTATCTGTTGAAAGAACACGGCGGTTTGGATATTCTAATTAACAATGCGGGAATTGCTTATGAAGTAAACCATAAATAAAATATACATGTAACGGTTCATACAAGAGCATGGGGGTGAGGGGCAGTGTTTTTTGTACAAGGTCCGTTTGTACATGTACAAAGATGGTCCCTAAAAGTTTTTGTACATGTCGTACACACAAATTTTTGGGTACTGTAATATGGTACAGTAGCGATTTTAGTGTGGCAAAAACAGAGTTGTTCCACCTTTGGTTACGTATTTTAGCAATTTCTAGGTTTCTGAGGGCAAAAATCAGTAATAATCGTCTCAAAACGGCGCGAAGCGCAAAAAATTTGGCATTTTTCCTTTCAAAATGCAATATCTGAAATTATAAAGATTTATAGAACACACAATTGCTCATTTCGGCGCGGAGCGCCGAGAATTTTGCGAATTTCGAACCTTTTTTGCAGGTTTTATCTTCCGAAAAATCTTTGTACATGTACAAAGACGGTCCCCAAAAGTCTTTGTACTTCGCGAAAAATCTTTGCCGAATACAAAAAAACCGTGGTGAGGGGGTGGTATTACCTACACCCTGAGCTTTGAAAAACTGATAGCTATAGAGCGATTTTGGCCGAAAAACCATTGCTGTATAGCCTTTTTTGGGCTCAGAAAATCAGCTATACAGCCTTTTTGGGCTCAGAAAACTAGCTATATAGTCTTTTTGAGCTCAAAAATGCTATTTAGTTGTGTTTTCTGAATTTCAAAAGGATATATAGCTATTTTTCGACTCCAAAAGAGATTAATAGCTATTTTCAGTCCACAAGGCTTTATAGCTGGTTTTTTCAGACCAAAAAGGCTGTATAGCTAATTTTCTGACCCCAAAAGGGGTATAGAGCCGTTTTTACGAAGCACATAGCTATCTAGCAATTTTTGGTTTCCCAACCTCAAAGGTTTGACCTTGGCACCTATGTAACAGTTCGAAATTCAGGGAGGGGGTTCCCGCACACTTTTAGGGGAAGGGGTAAATGACCTTCAGTTTAAGGTCAAAAACGGTCAAAAGATGCCTAAGAATGACAAAAGGCAAAATTTTTCCAAAAAAACCGCTGTGGGGTCAAAAATTTTCTGACTTCGTTGGGGGACGGGGGATGTCCACCTTGAGTAAGAAAAATCCCCCAAACCCCCACCCCGGTTACATGTACGATCATAAGCATACTATTTTTACAAGCGAATCAGCGATACTCATTCTATCATTGTACAGATCAATTATATGTACATTCATATTTTTGGAGTTTTGGTCGAAACAGAAACAGTGCGTTTTTAAGGTATTAAAAAAGAACATAAGAAAGAAGATTAAAAAACAACATAAGAAAGAAGCAAAGAAAATAGTGAAGCGGAAAATAAAAGATGAATTAAAATTAGAAAAAGGCGCAATTTCGCTCTAAAAATATAGAGTAGTATCGCCAGCGTTTGAAAGAGCTTTGGCGACAATTGATATTTATAAAAAAGTAAATAGACGAGTAAATTCCTCGCAAATTATGTAATGTAAATAAATTAATAAATTACTAAATTATTTGGAACTCGAGCTTTTAGATGACATTTAGCAACATTCTATTTCTGGCAGTGAAACGTTTAAAAATGACTTGAGGTTTTGCTTTAAAGCCAAGGGTTATCTCCACACATGGGCGTGGGGGGTCTGGGGGGTCTGGACCCCCCCAGAAACCAAAAGACCCCCCCCCCAGAAATCAAAAGACCCCCCCAGAATTCAATTTTTTGAAAATTTTTTTTGTTTTTTTTCGCAATTTTTTGATGCCAATGGATAGTGCTTGATGAGAAACGTCGAAAAATGGTGTTTTTATCGCCATACCACCATTTTTAAGGCCATTTTTGACCTTCAAAAAATCTTGGACCCCCCAGAATTTTCTTGCTGCCCACGTATGGTTATCTCGAGACATGCGCAGCATGGGAAAGGGTGAGTGAAATTTTATAGTGTCTGTTTTGGACCTAAAAATAGTGAGTATACGTAAAAGCATCGTTTTTCGGCGTTTCTGACGATACTGTATCTTTATAGAGCATAAAAACACAAAAGAATCTCGAAAAATATGAAAAAAGGCAAATGAATTGAACAAAATACTGTTAAAACATGAGTAAATGGCGCGAAATGACAAAAATAAAACATGTTCGAGCAAATAGATAGCTAAAAATGTTTAAAAAGCACATTTTATTAGACTTTTCAGGAAATTTTAGGAAACTTGAAAAATCGCGAATTCTAGGGGGATGGTGAAAAATTTTCTGGGAGGTGGTGAAAATTTTTCTGAAGGGGAACTCCCAAAGTACTCCCCAAGATCTTTTTCGGGAGTAAGTTAGTTAGCCGACTTTCATGACAGTTTTGAAACTTACGTCTGAAATCAGAAATTCGGGAAATCTTTCCTCGTTTTTTGTGACTAAAATCTAGGCTCACACGATTTTTTTTAAGGAAAACTTCTAATCAACACATCTTTTACTTATTCCTTTACTTATTCCTAATCGAGAATTCAATTTAAATAATATAATTTAATAAATATTAAATTATATAAAAATTTAATATAGGTATGATAAAAGTTTATTAGTTCCAACTACCAAGCACTGCCTAGCCACTATTGCAGTAGTTAGCCAGAATTATAAATTTGATTTTTAGCTAAGAGGCTCTAAAAACGCTAAAAATATCAAAGCATGAACAGTGATTACCGTTAGTCACGACCGAGGATTGCCTCATATGCTGAAATTTTGATTTTTATTCGATTTTTGATTTATTTCTGATTTTTTTGTTACTTTTATTCATTTGGCTGTTTAAAAAACGTGTAAAGAATGGGAATTAGGGGGGGGTAAATTAAACAAAATTCAGTCCAAAAATGAGTTGGCTAAGAACGCTTAAAACAACACTTTTTCTACGAATCTTCTTATTAAATCGCGAATTATGGATAGGGGTGAGAGAATTTCTTAGGGAGGAGTGTAAACCTCCCGACATAATCCCAGATCATAAATGTTCTCTTACACTAAAAACAAAGAATTAAAAGAATACAGAATTTCATTACTTGGCATAATTGACTCAATGGTTCTGATCGAAGGTTCAAACTCCAGTTCTCGTGAAAATTTTAAGTATGGCTTCAATCAAAAAATTTTGACCGGCTTTAAATTGTTTAATATTCAGCTTGCCACTACGGCCCCATTCAGCGAAGAAGCGCAAGTGACTATAGCTACGAATTATACCGGCACGAAACAAGCGTGCGAAATCTTGTTCCCAATTTTGAGACCGCACGCTAGGTGAATCGACTGCTTCATAGTTCTATTTTTTGTACTATATTTTTACTATTATATATATATGTACATCTGGCCATCCTTTTTTCTTATATGTTTTTCACAGCGAGTGCAAAATTTGTGCCCCCCCTCACAGCTATAACGGCACACATTTGGGAGGTGCGGTTTTTTTAATCGATGGATAATTAAAAAATTTGATGCCCATCTTTTTTTACACTCAATACCGAGTTAGCAATGAGTGTGTAAAGTGTAAACCGAAAAATCAAATAATTTGCGGGGGGCCAATTTTTTTAAAATGTTGCCCCCGAGCTGTAGATTACGAATCTGACCTTAAAATTTCTTTACACTCGATGGTTGTTACATAAAAATGTAAAGTATACGGGTTTTTCACTCTTTGCTTGTTTTAAACTTATCTAACTCAATTTTGGCTTTTGTGCAGTCCAATTAGTTTTATAATGTAGAGGGTTACAAAATCTCGAATAACAATTTTTTCTCTTTTAACGCAATATTGTGTAAAGTAGACGGTTTTTACTGTTTTCATTTGCAGAAGCATATCTAACTCATTTTTACATTCTATGCAGTCTGATTGGTTTCAAAAGGTAGACAGTTATAAAATTATGGGAGTGTTATCAATTTTTTTCTAAAAAGTAATATTTTCAAATTCAGAGGTGGTTTATTGTAAAGAGTCTGGGACAAAAAATTGTTTTTTTCCTGCCATATTCTCCACTTAGTTGACAGAACGTAGTAATTATCTTTAAAATATGCCTCGTCCTAAGCGCTACACGGCAAATTTTGTTTTGTTTCTTTACAATCAATATTGCGTTATTAGTGCAGGTGTAAACTTTACCCTGAAAAAATTTTTTTCGTTCAGAGCATCGTGAATGATGAATTTTTTTAAAAAATGTTTTCCGTAAGGTCAGAATAACGAATCTGACCTTTAAACTTTTCTACAGCCAGTGTTTGTTGAGATATGAAGAGCTAAACTTTGAATTATACCTACATCTTTTTTCTAATGCCGATAGATAACTTCGTATTGCATATTGTTTGATCAGATTTTTCTTATTTAAGAGGTTTTTGACTCATCTTTAATAAATAATTATTTTTATTATCATAAATGCACTATTCTTAGACTTCAGTAGAATGATGAATATTTTTCAATTATTGACTAAGTATTGAAATCCGCCGATATTCCGAATTGGCGCAGTGGCTTATGCATCCGTTCTCGCATGCAGATTCAGAAAAAGACTAGTGGGTTCGAATCTTCTGAATGCTGACTTCTTTTCATTCTTTTAATTCTTTTGGCAAAACCATGCACTTCATTTAACTTATTCATCTATTTATGTTCTGCAGCTGACACTTTTTGTTTTTTGAATTTCGCCTTAGTTCTTGAATGGGAGTGTAAAGAGTGCGAAAATCTGGGGGTAAAAAGACACATTCTAGTCGAGTTTTCGACTTGTTTATGCCTGCCAACAACTCCGGTTATAAGATTTGAGAAATTTTTTCTGACAGAAATGTACTACGGATCAAGGGCTATCCTGTGCTTGCCAGCAAACTTTTCTACAATCAATACGCAATTAGTACCAGGGATTACAACTTTACACTCTAGTGGGTGAGTAAAAAAACAGATTTCGTCCCAGATTTCTCTGCCAATATTTTCGGTTATATTTGGATGAATTGAATAGAATAGAAATAAAGTAACTTATAAGGGCTACACATCGAAGCAAGCCGCGTTCAAAAAAACGTAATATTGTGTTGTTTATGGGGGGTGTAAAGTTCGAAATCTGAGTTGTATAATGGTCGAAAAAACAGGTTTTTTTCGTATTTTGATTGGTAAATCATATCAAATATTTTGCGGAACATAAGTTTGGCACATACAAACGTACTACAATCAAAGGGCTACAAACTGGCCCGAACCGAATTTATTTGCACTCAATGGGGCGTTAGGTTCAGATTTTTAAAGTTTACAATGTGGTGTACAATGGAAAATCAGGTTTGTTAATATTTTTTTGTTTGCCACTTTCTCTGTACAGAATTCGGGTGAGGTCGGATAGGATAAAAATGAAGTACTTTCTAAGGGATACGCGTCACAGCGAATTGCGTTTGTTTACATCAATATTTAGCTTTCTCGGTAAATGTAAAGTCAAACAAATGGGGGAGTTTAACGTGTTTCTGTCTTGTTTTTTCTGCCAAGTTTTGAGTTTTGAGTCTGGACATAATCTCAAGTCTAAAAATTAACCAGAAACCAAATGTGATACGCCAGTTTGTTTGCACTCAACGGTGGTTTAACTAGGTTTACATCTGATATTTATTTGTCCTCGGTCCATTGTGTTGACTTAATTTTTTCATAAATGTTGATCGTAATATCACAGTAAAATCAGAATTACGAATCCGACTGAAATTTCCTTTACACGCTGTGGTTGTGTAAAGTTTACACTGCATATTAACTTTAGTTCTAGAGCCTTGCGGAAGTTTCAGTTTTCTGAAAAATGTTCTACGTAAAATCAGAATTGGGAATCTGACTGTTAATTTTCTCTACACCTAGTAGTTATGTAAAGTTTACACTATTCCATTTGTTGTTAATATGTAGTTTATACTACAAATTTATTTTACTTCCAAATCTGAGCGTTAGTGTTCCTTACACTTGATATTTGCGTAAAGTTTATGCTAGAAAACTTTGATCTGTTTAAATAATGTGAGGTTGTCTCGTTTAAAAAGGATAATGCTGATGTTAAGAACAACATTGTTTTCCGCGTTCTTGGATTGCTGTCATAATTGTGGTATGCTACTGTATGTGTTTACTGATTGATGTACTCAAATCATGCTAATTAAAAGTAGGGTACTAGCAAAGAAAAATGCTCCGATGAAACAGACTAAGAAAAATCGGATCTAGTATACAATTTACCCACCAGCGTTTTTTAGCCGATCCATAATGTATTGTAATGTGTCATGTGTAATGTATAATGTGTAATATGTACACTTTACACATTACACATTACACACTACACATGACATATTACGCAATGCACATTACACATAGCAGATTACATATTACACACTACACAAAAAACGGTGGTGGGTAAATTGTATACTAGATCCGAAAAATCTACCTAAAGTCGCAAAATCTGCTAAAAATCATACTTTCTCTAAGCAACGGAAAAAATCGGAGAATATTCTTCGGCCTCTGAAAAAGTGTCTTTTTTAAATAATGTTCAAAGTTTCAGATAAGAGTGTATAAACGAAATCTGTAATGTTTATTTTTTAAATTGCTGGCAAGTAGTAACGCTGACTAGCTTCGTATCCTGATCGATATAAAACTAAGTGGTATTGTATTTAAAGTTGTTTTGTTTTGTTTTGAGCATTGAAGCAAGCAAAGCAGAGGCCGATTGATTAGTGCACACAATCCTTAAGGGCATGCTAGTGTACCTACATTTAGTCTGTTTCAAGTCAATTTAAGCGTTTCCTACTGTTTTAAACCATTCATTTAATTGGCTTAGAAAGACTGTTAGTTTACTCAGCATCATTTCCCGTAGCTACTGCGTAGCTAATGTGCTGCTTTTTCAATCATTTTATGGTTAAATATTTATTTTAATCAGTTGGCCGCAGAATATACTTCGATTTTTTCCGTTGCTTTGAGAAAGTATGATTTTTAGCAGATTTTGCGACTTTAGGTAGATTTTTCCTAGTCCCCTCCTTTTACATCCTTAATAATCCACATTCCAAGTATATTCATCTTTTTTGTTTCATCGGAGCATTTTTCTTTGCTAGTATCATCATACCTGAGTAATGGTCTGCCTTCCCGATGATACCAGGAGCGAAAAATTTTGATTATTTGCCAGCATACATGCATAGCATGGGAATTCTGGGGGAATTATAAAGTGCCTTTTTCGGATCCAAAAATGGTAGGTACGCGTCAAAACATCGTTTTTCAGCGTATCTGACTATGCTCTATCTTCCTAGAGCAAAAAAACAAAAAAATTTCGAAAAAAAAATCAAAAAAGTCGGTTTAAATTGAATAAAATATGGTCGAAACATGAGCATATTGGCGCGAACCGCCGAAAATCTGGCACTTTTGAGCAGGTAGATAGCTAAAAACGCTGAAAAAAGCATATATTCTACAAATTTTTAGAAAATTTTTGGTACTCTCAAAAAAATCACCAATTCTGGGGGAAAGTGAAAAAATTTTTGCGGGGATGGAACTTTTTCTAGCGGGGTCCCCTCAAGATCACGTATGGTTGCCAGTTCGAAAAGGGGTTGTTTTATCTATGACCACCTCGCGGTTTTCAAATAAATAATGCGTTTCTTTGTGCAACGTTTGTATGTATGTTTACCTTTATTTCATCAGTCGAAATATAGGGAGTTTACTAGCTTTTGTAGTGCACTGAGTGCCTACAATTGATCTTTGGAGTGCGCGTTGTGCTTAGGTGTTAATAAATTTGTGTCTAAGTAGTAGATGTGATTTTTTAACGAAAAATTTTTTGTTGATACTTATAGCCTTGACCATTGATACCAAACGGCCCACCGCTGATACCGGGTTGAACCCATTGTCGAGGTATGCATATCATATATATAACGGCTCGAAATTTAGGTTGGGAATCCCGGCCGTTTTTAGCAGGGGGGACCTCCATTTTTTTGGCCGAAAATGATCGAAAAACGGCTAAAAGCGGCCAAAAAATTCATTTTTTTCAAAAATCGGGAAAGGGGATCAAAAATTTTCTGGCTCAGGGGAGATGGGGACGGCCAACCTCTGGTGGGGGTGCGGGGATTCCCCTATTTTATGTATGATTACGTGTTTAGTGAGTGGATTTATGATTTATTTTTAAATGAGTAGTTTTTCCAATAGGGTCGTTAACGTCTCCAGTACAACTGGACTGCTGAAGCAAGTGACCAGCGAGGAATTGCGTTCTAAATTTCTGTCCAAAAGTTTGACAGTTAAAGAGCTGGATAAGTTGGTCGACGATTTTGTCAAGTGATTGGTCTCTTTTAATTGTCTATTGTATTCTACTGCATTATAAGCATTTCTTCCAAAAGATTTCTTGCATTGTTTATTTTATGTTGTAATTTTTCTATTATATTTTATCGTTTTAATTAATTTTTTTATCTGATTGGCATACTTAGGCGACTGCATCGCTCTTTTTGTTAATTGTCAATAATGTTATTGATTTCTCATCATCTCCTCGACTCATTCATTTAATTTATTAATTATTTATTTATTTATTTGCTTATTTATTTATTTACTTATTTTTTGTTGATCTATTTATTTATTTATTCATTTACTTATTTAATTCATTTTACATTTATCGACTTTCGTATTAGGTTTGCTCAAACTGGAGACCACTTGAAGATGGGCTATTCGGGTTGTGCTTACGGCATGTCCAAAGTAGCCTTGACAGCGTTGACCTTTATTCAGCAGCGAATGTTCAACTCCGATGAACGTCCAGATTTAGTCGTCAATGCGGTATGTCAATGATTGAGGAAATGATATAAAAAATGGCCGGATGAACAAATAAGGAAAATCAAAAACTATGAAAAATTGTTTTCAATAATATAGTCATCTTATTTAGATTTATAAGACGGATTGCGGAGTAAGATACAGAAATACAGGTGGGGGATAAAGTTGGTAGTTCTGATCACTTATGGGAATGGGGGTCTGGCTGAAACCCCTGAGAATCCGGCGGATTCCCCCCCTCAAAAAAGTAATAGACCCCCAAGAATTTAAATCTTTGGAGCTACTTTTAGCTATTTTGCCCCATCATACCTCAGAATCTGGCATCTGCTCGTCTATGGTTCTGACCACACCTGGGCGTGGAGGGGGGCTTGGGGGTATGCACACCCCCCGAGATACCAAAATACCCCCGAAAAAACCTGAATACCCCTCAGAATTATATTTTTGAAATTTTTTTTTGTTTTTTCCGCAATTTTTTGATGTCAATGGATAGTACTCGATGAGAAACAATGAAAAATGTTGTTTTTTGCCACAGCATCATTTTAAAAACCATTCTTTGACCTTTGAGAAACCTCCATATCATAGTTTCCCAAAGTCGAAAGTTCAGGGGGTGAAATCCCAAAATTTAGGACCACTAGATTTAGAGTCTAGGTTTTTTTGCAGGTCGAATATGAAAAATATATAGCATGCTTTAATGTGGAAACTACTTTTTGTCCCATACCGACTAGTTTTGTCACCCTTGTAAGTAAAAAATATATAAATTCATCGGAAATTTTGACTTTTCAGATCATTTTTAGTTCATTCTAGGTATTTTATGGGTAAAAAGAGAAATGTATTGGTCGGCGCGAAGCGCCGAAAAAAATTTAATATCTTCGCTGCTTTTGTACCCAAAAATCACGCAGAAAATTTTTGATAGCTCAAAATCGTCCAACAGTGATTCAAGTCTCGGACCCTGAGGTGGGGTAATACCCCCTCACCCCCTATGGGAATGTGTGCTTCCAACCCTTCAGAATTTCGGTGCTGCCCACTTATGGTCCAATTCCGGGCATGTATACGTACTACGCTATCATTAGAATTAATGTACGAGTAAGCCTGTATGTCTCTCTTCCTACATAATAGTCATTCAAGGCACTCCAGCACAGATGTTCTTGAGACGAACTGTTTTTCTGGTAGTTTTAGGTGTTTTCGCGGCCCGCATCCAAAATTATGAGCCATTACCAGACATGTAAGGAATGGGAATAGCGGAAGGTGGCGAAATTTTAAAGCGTCTTTTTGGGCTGAAAACAGGTGGATACGCAATAAAAAAATTATTTTTTAGCATTTCTCATGATGCTCTATATTTCGGAGGGTGAAACACAAGCACGTAGCTAGCCGTCCTATTTTTGGGGGACCAACACCAATTTTGAAGGGGAGAGGGGTCCGGGGTCCAAAAAGGCCAAAAATAGCACAAAATAACGTGTAGAAAGTCCTATTTTTCCGGTTTTTTCTGAATTTTTGGGAATCCGGACCTCTATTCCCCCAGAGCTACGTGCCTGGTGAAACAATAAGAAATTTCGAAAAAATATCAGCAAAATTCGATGAAAGTGAGCAAAATATAGTCGAAAATGATTCAATGGCGCGAAACGCCAAAAATATAGAACTTTTGAGCAAACGGGTAGTTAAAAAGCCTAAAAAAACATTTTTTGTGCGAGTTTTTAGGAATTTATGTAAAATCGCGAATTCTGGAAAATGAAAAAATTAGGAATCACAAAATTACGGTGATGAAACCCCGCCCGCAAACACCCCAAGATCATGTCCCCACACCATAAAAAGTCGATCGTCTCCCGACCCAACCATACGAGGGGTGTTCCATAAGTCCTTAGCTTTTTAAGGCCTATTGCATTGAATGAATCATTAACTGTTGCTTCTTTTTAGGCATCATATATCATGGACGTTTACAAAATTTGACTCATTTGACTTGATTGTGTAAAGAGATATTTTGCATTTTGTAATTCAAATCTGTGATGACAACAAAAATTTGCATACTGAGAAACAATGTGCTATTCACTATTGAATATAACTGGATGTTAACTAAGCCGAAATTCGCCAAAATTCGCTGAATGTTTATGATGACAATGAATTACGATTATGCTGTGTTAATTTTGGGTAGCGCTCTCTAAGGCTTGCAGAGAGCCATTCCAAGATGACCTTTGTCCCGGGGCCTCAATGGAAGAAATGTTGAAACCTGAAAACATTTAACGCATAAGAAAAATGGTGGGACGCGGGCGGTGAATTAAGCGTTTCCCGGTAGCTTAGACCTTGGGTATATCAAAACCAACAGCCAATAGGATCTTATGAGATGACTTCGGCTTCTCCAGGGTTTTGGCCCACTCGATCCCCAAACTGTTGTCTCTTAACCAGAACTAGCGAAGTGCATCATCACGTTTGACTCTGTATTGCAGGTTTCGAGATGACACTGAGAATTTTATCGGTAGATTCATAACAGGGGATGAGTTTTAGACTTATTGATATAATTCGGAAAAAAACTGCAGTCCATGCGATGAATAGCAGATGGAATTTGACCCTCAGTGAGAGCAAGGGTGAGAAAGTCACCTGAGAGGTTTTGGTCACAACTTTTTGAGACTTAGTAATCAATTTACTACCACTGATGACTGAACTCAATGGGCATAACTGTGCCAATCTATAAAGCCAACTGCGCAAGCGCTTCACAGATAATAGACAAGTAAAGTTGGCCAATAGCTTTCTTTCGTTGTTTGACAATGCTCCAGCTCTCATAGCAAAAGTTGCCCTGGCTCAGCAAAACTTCTATAAGCTTGACCTCCAACCCTAGTCATTAGACCTGGCTACACATGGGCGTGGGAAGTTTGTACCCCCAAAAGTTGAAACCCCCAGTTTTCTGTAGACCCCCATAATTCTATTTTCAGTAACATTATTGGCAATTTGACCTATCCTGATCCTCGTAGCTTTTCCTTGCTGCCCACGTATAAACCTGGCCTTAACGTACTTTCATGTATTTTCAAGTCTAAAGTAGCACTTCTGAGAAAAAAGATTGCTTGATTTCATGGTAATGGTGTGATTAAATGTTCAACCTGTAAAGTTCAAGCAGATTGGTATAAGAGTGTGTAGGAGCCGCTGGCCCAAGAGCTAGAAGATATTTAATGACTAAGCTGAAGAATACAACGTGTGCTGGTTCCAAGCAATGGTCATTCTTAAAAAGTAAGGGACTTATGGGACACCCCTCGTACATGGGCATCAGCCAAATTTCGGGGGTCTATCGTTTTTTGGTAAGGGAGGGTTCGGCGGCTTCTGGAGAGTCTCTAGACCCCAGACTCCCCACGCCCATTTGCACATCCAACCACACGTGGGCGTGGGGGTATGCACCCCCAGAAACCAAAATACCTCCCCAGAATTCAATTTTAGAATTTTTTTCGTTTTTCGCAATTTTTTGATGCCAATGGATAGTGATCGATTAGAAACGTTGAAAAATGGTGTTTTTCGCCATACCATCATTTTTCAGACCATTTTTTGACCTCTGAAAAATCATGCACCCGCCCCCCAGGATTTTGGTGCTGCACACCTATGCTCCCCACCCCTTGAAGTCAGAAATTTTCGACCCTTACATTTTTGGCAAAAACATGCGTTTTTAATTATTTATAGGCGTTTTTTGCCCTCTTTGGCCAGAAATTGGCGGTCATTCCGACTACTCCTTCAAAATGGCCGACTACCCCATCCCAAAATTTTGAACCTTTACACATGTCTGCATATAAGCATATATGTAAGCAGGGGGAATGGGGGATACCCTCACTCAAAGTCGGGCATCCAACCTAACCCCCCAACGCCAGGAAATTTTGCCCACCCCCATTTTTGGGAAAAAATCGAATTTTTGGTCATTTTTAGGCGTTTTTTGGCCAAAAATTGGGGATCAGATACCCCCCCCCTAAAAATGGCCGTGACTCATACCTGGGCGTGGGGGGTTCGGGAAGTATGCACAGCGAACGATCGGGCCCAAAATTTGGCCGGGACCGGGACCGGGCTTTTGAGGCCGGGACCGGGACCGGGCTGAGGCCGGGACCGGGACCTTGTTATATAAATAATACGTAGGCCATGCATGATGTAGGCACAAATTGATATATACATTTGCACACTGAGACATCAGAAATCCTTTATTCAGAGACATAGTCAGGGTCTTAAATTGAACGATTTGTAACCAGTAACACGGAAACCAGATTTTAAGAACAACAATTTGTCAACATTATCAGGAGGTAGTGTTTTTTTGTACAAAATCCGTTTGTACATGTATATACTAAGATGGTCCCCAAAAGTCTTTGTACATTTTGTACATGCAAGTTTTTGTGTACTATAATATAGTACAGTAACGATTTTAGTGTGGTAAAACGGGGTTTTCAATCTTTGGTAGTGTATTTTAGCTAATTTTTACGTTTCTGACGCCAAAATTTACTGAAAATTGTCCCTAAACGGCGAGAAGCGCTGAAAAATTGCGCCGGAAAATTTGACATATTTCCATTCAAAATGCAAATTCTGCTATTTTAAACATATATAGGACAAACAGTTACTTATATCGGCGCGAAGCGGCGAAAATTTCCGGGAATTTTACACCTTTTTACAGTTTTCGTCTTCCCGTAAATCTTTGTACATTTTGCACATATAAATTTTTGGGTACTATTATATGGTACAGTAGCGATTTTAGTGTGATAAAAAGAGGTTGTTCGACTTTTGGTTGTGTATTTTAGCTAATTTCTGGGTCTCTAAGGGAAAAAATCAGTAAGAATCGTCTTAAAACGGCGTAAAACGCCGAAAAACTTGACATTTTTTCCTTTTAAATGCAATTTCTGCCATTATAAAGATATATAGAACACACAATTACTTATGCCGGCGCGAAGCGCCGAAGAGTTTTGCAAATTTAAGACCTTTTTGCAATTTTTGTCTTCCCAAAAATCTTTGTACATGTACAAAGACGGTCCCGAAAAGTCTGTGTACATCGGTAAAAATCTTTGCCGAGTACAAAAAAACTGCCAGGAAGCAGTACGCAAAATCAATAGGTCACAGTGATACGAAAGAAATACAGTGGAGTGGACATAATTGATTTAAACAAGAAGTTAATCACATAAGACATCGATCTTAGCTATTAGAACACGCAGTCACAAAATAGTGGCTAATCATTTGAGTGGAATAATATAAGATTGTATTTATTTGCTTGGACGAGTTCTTGAGTAAATTTTTGCTCAAGTAGAATAAAAAAAGCTAAGGCTACATTGGAATAGTCACAGGGGCATGGGTTGCCGAGAAAACTGCTTTTTTCTTCGACAGAATTTTTTAAGACAAGGCTCGAGTTCTCTTGAGCAAGCTATTATTAGCTCACTGTCACGTAGACAACAAATGAAATTTTTACACTTTTTGCATAAATTAATATTCATACCAATGTCACTTTATGCTGAAATGTGAGGATTGCACACTCTTATCGCGCTTAAGCGGAGTCTAGTAGTCAGTATAACAACAATTAATGCCATGGTTTTTTGAATACATATATCATTCCCATTATTTGCGGAAAAGTCGACATATCGGTATTTTAAAAAATTACATTTTATGCACGATTTTAATGCGCATAAATGCATAACATAAGATTCACGCGTCGAGATAAGAATGAGATCGGGGACATACGAATATAAGGAGTTGCATCAGTCCAAATTGAGTGCAAAATGGATACACGACAGTGCCTACTGATTAACGTGCTACAAAGGTTCAGATTATGTACGCATGTACATACAGCATTACACGCTTCTCTAATTTGGGAATTTGAATGCCTTGCATAATCTATAAGGCCCGGCCCAGGCCCGGCCGTTCTGAGGCCGGGACCGGGACCGAGCCTGCTAGGCCCGGCCGGGACCGGGCGCCCGGTCGTTCCTTGGGCACCCCCTATCAATTAAAATACCCACCCCCAATTCAATTTTTGAATTTTTTTGTTTTTCTTCGCAATTTTTGATGCCAATGGATAGTGCTCGATGAGAAAGGTTGGAAAATGTTTTTTTCTTCGCCATACCATTTTAAGGCCATTTTTCGACTTTTGAAAAAATCTTGCACCCCCAGAACTCTACTGCCACCCACCTAAGTCGGGACCCTCCTCCAATTTTGAGCCGTTACATGTATGCATATAATTAGTACAATTTTTGCAGTGTTGTCCGGGATACGTTGATACTGACCTGACGAGCCACCGAGGTCACCTGACCCCCGATCAGGGCGCCGAAACGCCCGTCTATCTAGCATTGCTGCCCGAAAATATTGAGCGTCCAAAGGGCGCGTTTGTTTATCTGAAACAAGAAACGGATTGGATAACGGGAGATTTTCTTCAAAATTCGCCATTTAATTCGTCTTATTTCTTTTTCCGACGAATCGTGAATTCTTTTTGCTGATATTCCGATGCATCAAGACACTAATGATTCCTTTTCGCTAATTACTCGCATCGATTTTTATCATTTTGATATTGATTTTACGTTTACTGATTTGTTTACGATTGTTTGGTAGGTAATTTCGTTTATCATTCGTATTTTTTGATGGTAATGATCGACATTGAATTCGACTGCTTGTTGGGTTAATGCTATTTTTAAAACACATTTACTAGTAATATAGTTATACGTTTTATGGGGGGATCTGCGTGGCGTGACCCTTAGTGGTTGCTGACCCCGCCAAATGGCTGCGTGCGACCACCAGGATTTTCGATTCACGTTTCTGCAATGCATTAGAGAAAATCGTGGTTTGCAGCAGCTGAAAATTATTAAGCAAAAAGACGCTTATGTTAGACTGTAAGAGCCAAGAAATCTTATCTGCGTACGAAAACCGAGAAACTTTGAATTTATATTCACTTTCTATGAATGAAGTCGTGTTTATGTAATACATACCAAAATTTTGCTGACTCGATTTTATTGAGCAAGTAGATTTTTCCGAACATACGAGAATAATCATTATATCACGAGAAAAATGCCATAAAGACATGAAAATTGCTCAAGTAATACTTTTATTCCTCTAGTAATTGATGATTTGATAAATATCGGAAACGACGCGTGTAATTTGAAATAAAAAATTATCGGTGACAGTAATTTATAAATCACAAGTTGATCGAATGACCTAAAAGTTACCGCAAAGTTGAATTTTTGTATTCTAGCAAATGAATTGGTAAGAATTATTTGAAAAAAAATATTTTTTTTCGATTGGAGTAAGCGCACTTCAATTAAAAGCAGAAATCGTACTCAACAAACTTTTGTCCGAAAATTCGATATTTTTCGGATTTAGCACGTGCAAAAAGGCATCTATTCGGTTGAAAGATTTAACTTATATCGTGAAATGAACTTGTTATCGAATAACGAATATTTATCAAATCTTTATATCCGCAAAATCGCTAAAGTTAGTACTAAAAATTCAGTTTTCTGGCTGTCTATCCATTTGAGGGACCTTCTACGCCCATGTATGGGGTCAAACATTGCATGACAGTGGGGAACATACATGAGCAGTGTCAAAATTCTGAGGGGGTCAGGATGGGTCAAATCGCCAAAAATAATACTAAAAATGGAATTCTTGGAGTCTAAAGTAATATACCGGGGTTTTTTAACTTCTGGAAGTGCGGGTACAAACCCCCTTCGACCCCCAACGCCCATGCGTGGTGGGCACGTAGCTGAGAGAATTAGTTCTATTAAATCGGAAAGAATCGACCTCTAATGTTGCTCTGCATCCTTCTTACTGTTAATTTGAGGTTGATCCCCAAAAACAGGAGCGCTAGAACCCCAAAAGACTTTGGATAGCAATGCTTCTGAATCATATTCGACCATAGATAAGGCAGACATGACTTCATCAGATCCCCGTAATTTCTCCATTTTTCATTAAATCTGTTTTAAAATTACTCTGCAATTTTGTACTTTTCTTGAGGTCGATTTCCTAAACTCCACCACAGGCCACTAACGCACGGTAGTATTGTTTTGGGGGAAAAGTCGAGTTAGCAATAATAGTAGACCAAATGTCGAATCTTCAATCAAAGGCTTCTAAGAATTGATTTGCTCTCGGAACATTTAACGTTGTCTTCGCGGTCTGATTTTTCCAAAGTCGCTTTGGCATCACTAATAGTTTTTGTCGTCGATTGTTTGCCAGTTTTAGTCAAATTAGTTAAATATTCGACTATGACTTTTTATGGAAGATAAGGTAAGTCCGGTAAGTAGCTAGAATAATTTGCATAAAATAATAAATTGAAAATAAAATAATTTTAAATGATTCAAAAATAATACGTTACAATAAAAATGGATAAGCTAATTCAAAAATCGATCAATATCTTCCTGAGAGTGAATATATACATAATTTTCGGAATATTTTAAACCCATTTTTTATGTTGAAGTCCAAATTCCAGGAGTGTAACTCAATTTTTTGGGTTTAAAAAATTAAGCATAATACATCTCACTTTTCTTTTCCTAAGCAAGCGGTCACACAAAGACAACAACCAAAATCTGGTGGATCTGATGAAGAAAAAACGTGACTTAAGTGCCAAAAGTTAAATTATGGGGTCGATCGCATTATGGGTTCTTTAAATTCTGGGGTTTTGAACTCCCTCACGGCCAAACAAACAAAGCGTCTTGTAGAATAATGCAATCTACTAGAAGCGTAAATAATACAATAGTGCATCAGTTATTTTCTAAAATTTGCTGCTAAACAGTCTAATAGAGTATACTCGTCATAAATGGGCAGCACCTGGATTCTAGTGAAATTAAAAATTTTCAAAGGTCAAAAATGTCGAAAAATTTATTTTAGGGCAAAAATATTATTTTTGGCGTTTCTTTTGAACTCCATCTATTGGCATAAAAAATCGCGAAAGAACGAGAGAAAAAATCAAAAAATTTAATTTCTTCGTCTACTACTGGATTTAGAGGTGGGGGGGGGCTTGGGATATTTTAGATTCTCAGGGAGGGTCTAACTTCCACAGTGCGGTCCTCGCCTTTTCGCCAACAATTAGTTTACAATTCATTTTTTCTTCTTAAATACCCTTGTTCCTTCAACGCGAGGTTTCAAAAGAGGTAAATAACAAGTAGAAAACAAGTTTTTTAATCATAAAAACTAGGACGATGAATCGAAATGTAAAAAACTTCATGCTTAACTCAAATTTAAGGATTAATGCTTCACGTCTAGCAGCAGTATTTATCTCTACCCTTCCTAACTCACTTTAACTTCGAAGTTTATTTCTTCAATTGCCATCGAATCTATCTTTACCGAGATTTCATTCGCTGATTTCGAAATAAAGATAGCTTATCATTTTTTGAGCCTACATATATTGCATTTTGCATTTATCAGGTTTCCAGAACATCCTTTTTTGGCAGACTAAGTCCGGTTAGTCCGACCTACCGGATAAAAGTTCTAACCCTTCCACGTTGTGCTGTGCTATCATTCATTCATTTACTGTAAGTACTAAATTGTATGTCGCGCCCGACATTCGACGTGCGTTTTGCAAGTCTCCCCTTCTCTTTGGGGAGTGTTGTTTGCGTTTAACGCCTATTTTCACGTTAGTTTTTCTTTTATTGTCTGATTTTCGAAGTGCGCTCGAAGAGATGTTTTATTTGTTTAGTGGAGGCGGAAAAAAACTGGTGTGGTTGTCAACCATACAATAGCTAATTAGCTGTCAACTCAACAACAGCTATAGTTAAGTTTACATTATCAATGTTTTTTAATAAAAGTATTGTCCCCAATGTCTACTGTCATTTTTTTGTGAGAACCTCAGAACATAATTGGCTGTATAAACATAAACAGTGTCATATTTTGGTTTCAAGACTAGATTTTGTTGAATTCAAAATTTTTTTCATATTTTGGGTTCAAGACTAAATCTTGGTGATTCATACGAAGCATTCAGAGCGCAGTTCTGGGGATAAATTCATGTGGTTCCATCCCATCACATCCCTTCCAATCTTTCAGATAAAAACCGTCACAGTTTAAGCGATGAGCGTATTGAAATGGAAATTTTTTTGAAGTTTAACTCTGAACTGTTTGGCCAACAATATTTGCTATTTTTTACTTGAATCCGAGTAGTTTGTTATAAAATGTATTTATAGTAGCATTATAATACACTTGGCCATCTTTTTTTCTTATATGTTTATCATAGCGAGTGCGAAATTTGTGTCCCCCTCACAGCAACAAGGGCATACACCTGGGGATGCGGTTTTTTTTAATCGAAGGATAATTAAAAAATTCGATGCCCGTCTTTTTTTGTTTACACTCAATACCGAGTTAGCAATGAGTGTGTAAAGTGTAAACTGAAAAATCAAATAACTTGCGGAGATCCAATTTTTTTAAATGTTGCCCCCGAGTTGTAGATTACGAATCTGAACTTGAAATTGCTTTACACTCAATAGTTGTTACACAAAAGTGTAAAGCATACGTGTTTTTTACTCTTTGCATTTCCTTCAGCTTATCTGACTCAATTTTGGTTTCTGTGCAGTCCGATTAGTTTTATAATGTAGAGGGTTGCGCAATATCTCAAAACAGAATGTTTTCTCTTTTGACGCAATATTTCTTGATCTGTGATCGTTTTAGTGTAAACGGTTCGAGACGAAAAACTAAATTTCTCCAACTACTCCGCTAAGTAGGCGGAACATGCTAATTATGCTTAAAATGTGCTGTGATGTTAGCGTTACAGATCCTAGTTTATTTTGTTTCTATACATCCAATATTGCAGTATTAGCGCAAGTGTAAAGTTAACACCGAGAAGCATTTTTCGCCCAGAGCATTGGGTATCAAACAATTAGCGGAGGGCCAATATTTTTTAAAAATGTTGCTCCTCAGTTGTAGATTACGAATCTGACCTTAAAATTTCTTTACACTCAATGGTTGTTGCACAAAAGTGTAAAGTATACGTGTTTTTTTACTCCTTGTTGTAGCACAGCTTACAAATCTAACTCAATTTGGGTTTCTGTGCAGTCCACTCAGTTCTGTAATGTAGAGGGTTACAATATCTTGAGGCCAAATTTTTCTCTCTCTTTTAACGCAATATTTCTTGATCTGTGATCATTTTAGTATAAAGGTTTCGAGGCGAAAAACGAAATTCCTTCAGCTACTCCTCTAAGTAGGCGGAACATGCTAACTATGCTTAAAATGTGCCCTGACCATAGAGTTACAGGTCCTAGATTATTTTGTTTCAAATATAAATCTGGCGCGAAGCGCCGGAAAATTTGTGAAATTAAAACGGATAGACGTCTAGAAGCATGATTTACTGCTTGATTTCCTGTATTAGTAGCATTTGATGCGAAGCGTCGAAATTTTCAATTGAAAATAGAAGAAAACTATGCAAAAATGACTGTTTCTGCTGTTAAAATTGTTTTGAAACCTACATGAACAGAAAATGGCTTCCAGGCAGTGTTTTTTTAAACAAGTTCCGTTTGCGCATGTACAAAGATGGTCCCCAAAAGTCTTTGTATATTTTGTACACACAAATTTTGGGTACTATAATATGGTACAGTAGCGATTTTAGTGTGGTAAAAACAGAGTTGTTCGACTTTTGGTAATGTATTTTAGCTAATTTTTGGGTCTCTAAGTACAAAAATCACTAAGAATCGTCTTAAAACGGCGCGAAGCGCCGAAAAATTTCACATTTTTTCTTTTGAAATGCAATTTCTGCCATTTTAAACATATATAGAACACACAATTACCCATTTAGGCGCGAAGCGCCGAAAATTTTTTCGAATTTCAGACTTTTTTTGCAATTTTTGTCTTCCCGAAAATCTTGTTACATGTACAAAGACGGTCACAAAAAGTCTTTGTACATCCAGGAAATCTTTGCCAAATACAAAAAAACACTGCTTTCAAGCAATGTTTTTTTGTACTAGGTCCGTTTGTACATGTACAAAGATGGTCCCTTAAAGTCTTCGTACGTTTTGTACACACAAATTTTTGGGTACTATGATATGGTACGGTAGCGACTTTAGTATGGTAAAAACAGATACCTTTGGTAGTATATTTTAGCTAATTCCTGGGTTTATGAGGGCAAAAATTATTAAGAATTGTCTTAAAACGGCGCGAAACGCCGAAAAATTTGACGTTTTTCCTTCCGAAATGCGATTTCTTCTATTATAAAGATTAGGACACACAATTACACATTTCAGCGCAAAGCGCCAAAAATTTTCGCGAATTTTAGACCTTTTTAGCAGTTTTTATCATGCTACAAATCGTTGTACATGTATATACAAGGACGGTCCTGAAAAGTCTTTGTACATCAGGAAAATCTTTGCCAAATACAAAAAAACCGTGCTTCAGGTCGCCAAGAAAGTAAATAAATGTGATTAATAGGTATCATCCGGCGCGTAGCGCCGGAAAAATTTGAGAAATTATGGTCACTGACGGCCAAAAATCATTGCAAATTGTATATCCATTCTTTATCGCGCCAAATGTTAACTTTCGAATATGATGGGGTTGGGACCGATCCTCTATTTTTTCCTTAGGCCCTCTTCGGTATTTAAAATATTTTTTCAGTTTTTGGGGGCTATAGCCCCCTAGTTCCCCTGAGACCGGCCATGAGTTCGTGCAAGTGGCTGACGTCTCCGTTCTCGCATGTGGATTTAAAAAAAGAGTAATGAGTTCAAATCTTCTGAATACTGACTTTTTTCATTTTTTTCAATTCTCTTGGCAAATCCATGCACATCATTTGACTTATTCCTCTATTTAGGTTAAGTGATCCGCTGGGTTCTTCATTTATTGTTTTGTAAAACTCCTAATTTATGTTTACTATTTTATTTTAGGGTCAGTATTTAATCATAGGTAGCGCGTTAGCGTGTACCTATAATATACTTGTGCACTCCCTTACGGCTATAACGGGACACATCTGGAAAGTGCGGTTTGTTTTTAAAAGAAAGATAATTAAAAATTAGCTGTCTGTCTTTTTTCTTTACACTCAAAACTGACTGCGTAAAGAAGGTGTTAAGTTTTGGCGTAACGTTATAACATATAGCGAATTTTGGGGTTTTTTTACTTTTTACCGGGCTTGTGGACAACTCAGTATTGACTCTTCAAACAATTTAATGGCATAGATTTGTAGAGGAAGGAATTCTACAGATGAGACTTTTTTGTTTTTTGAATTTTGCCCTAGGTCTCGAATGGGAGTGTAAAGAGTGCGAAAATCTGGGGGTGAAAAGACACATTGTGCTCGAGTTTTCGACTTTTTTATTTCTGCCAACAACGCCGGTTATGAGTTTCAAGAAATTTTTTCTGACAGAAATGTACTACGGATCAAGGACTATCTTGTGCTTACCAGCAACCTTTTCTACAATCAATATGCAGTTAGTAACAGGGGTTTAAACTTTACACTCTAGTGGATGAGTAAAAAAACAGATTTTGTCCAAGATTTCTCTGCCAACTTTTTCGGTTATGGGTTGAGATTAATTGAATAGAATAGAAATAAAGTAACTTCTAAGGGCTTCACGTCGAAGCAAGCCGTGTTCAAAAAAACCGTAATATTGAGTTGTTAATGGGGTGTAAAGTTCAAAATCTGTGGTGTAAAATGGCCGAAAAAACTGGTTTTTTTCGTATTTTGATTGGTAAATCATATCAAATATCTTGCGGAACATAAGTTTGGCACATACAAGCGTACTACAGTCAAAGGGCTACAAACTGGCCTGAACCGAATTTATTTGCACTCAAAGTTTACAATGTGGTGAACAGTGGAAAATGCGTTTTTGTTCATTTTTTGTTCGCCACTTTCTCTGTTCAGGAGTCGGGCGAGGTCGAATAGGATGAAAATAAAGTACTTTTTAAGGGGTACGAGTCACAGCGAATTGCGTTTCTTTACATCAATATTTAGCTTTTCCGGGAGGTGTAAAGTCAAAAAAGGGAGGAGTTGAACGTGTTTCTGTCTTGTTTTTTTCTGCCAAGTTCTGGGTTATGAATCTGGACATAATCTCAAGTCTAAAAATGAACCAGAAACCAAATGTGATACGCCAGTTTATTTGCACTCAACAGTGGTGTGAAGTGGTTTACATCTGATATTTATTTGTCCTCGGGCCATTTTGGAGACTTAATTTTTTCATAAATGTTGATCGTAATATCAGAGCAATATCAGAATTACGAATCCGACTGAAATTTTCTTTACACTCTGTGGTTGTGTAAAGTTTACCCTGCATATTAACTTTAGTTCTAGAGCCTTGCGGTAGCTTAATTTCTTTTCGAAATGTTCTACGTAAAATCAGAATTGGGAATCTGACTCTTACTTTTCTCTACACCTAGTAGTTGTGTAAAGTTTGCACCATTCATTTGTTGTAATATGTAGTTTATACAACAAATTTATTTTACTTTCAAATCTGAGCGTTAGTGTTCCTTACACTTGATATTAACGTACAGTTTATGCTGAAAAACTTTGATGTGTTTAAATAATGAAAGGTTGTCCTGTTTAAAAAGGATAATGCTGATGTTAGAACAATATTGTTTTCCGCGTTCTTGGACTGCTGTCATTATTGTGGCATGTTACTGTATGTGTTTACTGATTGATGTACTCAAATCATGCTAATTAAAAGTAGGGTACTAGCAAAAAAATGCTCAGATGAAACAAAAAAGATGAATATACTTGGAATTGTGGATTATCAAGGATGTAAAAGGAGGGGACTAGGAAAAAGCTACCTAAAGTCGCAAAATCTGATAAAAATCACACTTTCTCTAAGCAACGCAAAAAATCGAAGTATATTCTGCGGCCTCTAAAAAAAGTGTCTTTTTCAAATAATTTTAAAAGTTTCAGATAAGAAGAGTGTATAAACGAAATCTATAATGTTTACTTTTTTAAATTGCTGGCAAGTTGCAACTCTGACTAGCTTTGTATCCTGATTGATAGAAAACTAAGTGGTATTGTATTTAAAGTTGTTTTATTTTGTTATGAGCATTATAGCAAGCAAAGCAGGGGTCGATTGTTCCTACATTTAATCTGTTTCAAATCAATTTACGCGTTTCCTACTGTTTTGAACCAACAATTTCTTCAATTGTCTTTGATGCATCGATGTTTGCTATTTCATTCAATTGGCTTAGAAAGACTGTTAGTTTACTCAATATCATTTCCCGTTGCTACTGCATAGCTAAAGTGCTGCTTTTTCAATCATTTTTATGGTTAAATATTTCTTTTAATCTGTTGGCCGCAGAATATACTTCGATTTTTTTGCGTTGCTTACAGAAAGTGTGATTTTTAGCAGATTTTGCGACTCTAGGTAGCTCTTTCCTAGTCCTGCCTTTTACATCCTTAATAATCTACAATTCCGTTCATCTTTTTTGTTCCATCGGAGCATTTTTCTTTGCTAGTCATAGGTAGCGCGTTAGCGCGTACCTATAATATACTTGGGTACCCCCAACACCTGGGCACCCCCCCTACAGCTATAACGGGACACTTCTGGAAGGTGCGGTTTTTTTTAAAAGAAAGATAATAAAAAAATTCGCTGCCCGTGTTTTTTTGTTTTTCTTGAAACTCAAAATTGACTGTGTAAAGAAGGTGTAAAGTTTTTGTGTAACGGTATAACATAGGACAAATTTTGGGACCTCTTTACTGCGGCATGTGGACAACTGAGTATTGATGACTCGAAGGATTGAACAGAATAGGATAATAGAGGGATGAATTCTACAGATGACACTTTTTTTGTTTTTTGAAATTCGCATTATTTATCGAACGGCAGTGTAAAGAGTGCGAAAATCTGGGGGTGAAAAAGCACTTTTTGGTCGAGTTTTCAACCTTCCTATGTCCGATACTAACTCCAGTTACGAGGTTTTTAAAATGTTTTCTGACAGAAATGTAGAGCGGATCAAGGGCTACATTCTGCATATAAGCAAAGTCTTGTATGCTCTATGGTGAGTTAGATCCTGGGGTTTAAAGTTTACACTCTAGTGGATGGTGTAAAAAAACGGATTTTAACTAAGATTTCTCTGCCAAATTTTTCCGCTTATGAGTCAGTGCAAATCGAAGACAGCATTAATAAAGTGCCTCACAGGGGCTAAACATCGCAGCAAACCGCATTTAAAAAAACGCAATATTGAGTTATTTATGGGGGTGTAAAGTTCGAAATCAGAGGTAAAAAATGGGCTAAAAAACACGTTTTTTCCGAAGTTTGATTGATAAATCATGCCAAATAATTTTTGCAACAGAATTTTGGCACACAGGAATGTACTACGATTTAAAAGCTACAAATTGTACCAAACCGAATTTCTTTAAACTCAATGGGGAGTTCGGTACGGAATTTTAAAGTTTACAGTGTTCTAAATGATGGAAAATACGTTTTTGTTGCGTTTTTTGTTCGCCACTTTCTCCGTCCAGAAGTCGGGATAAGTCTAATAGAATAAAAATAAAGTGCTTTATATCGGGTGCATGTCAAAGCAAATTGTCTATACATTAATATTTAGCGAGTGTAAAGTCAAAAATTTGGAGTTTTAAATGCGTTTCTGTCTTGTTTTTTCTGCCTGCTTCTCCGGTTACGAGTCAGGGACACGTTTATCAAGTCTAGAAATGGACCAGGAATCAAATTTGATATGCCAGTCTGGCGCATATGTTTACACTCTACGGTGTTGTAAAGTAGTTTACACCAATTGTTAGTTTGCCCATAGAACATTATGTAGACTTAATTTTTTCATAAATATTAATCGTAATATCGGAACAATATCAAAATTACGAATCTGACTAAAATCTTCTTTACACTAGGTGTTTACATGAAGTTTACACTACGTATATATTTATCTTCGTTTTTGAGCATTCCTGAAACCTAATTTTTTCTTGGAGCCTAGAAGTTTTCAAAGGATCAAATGTGAGACGTCACGTAGGCGCGTTTGTTTACATCCAACAGTGATGTAAAGTAGTTTACATTCATTGTTTATATGTCCTCAGACCGTTGTAGAGACATAATTTTTTCATGAATGTTGATCATAATATCCGAGTAATTTTTTACACTGCATGTTAGCCTTTGTTCTAGAGCATTGCCAAAATCGAAATTTTTCCTGAGATATAAAAATTTACAGGGAATGAAATATATACGTCAATTGGGCGCGCTTGCTTACACTCAGCAGTATTGCAAAGTGGTTTAAACCTAATGTTTATTGTCTTTAAAACATTATGGAGACTCATTTTTCCATAAATGTTGAAAGAAATATCGGAGCAATATCAAAATTACGAATCCGACTAAAATATTCTTTACGCTATGTGTTTGTGTAAAGTTTACGTTACGTGTTAACCCTAATTCGATAGACTTGCAGAGACTTTGTAACTGAAGTCAAGAAATTTTCAAGGATTCATATGTGCGACATCAATTAAGTGAGTTTGTTTACCCTCAAAAGTAATCTAAAGTGATTTAAAAATTATGTTCAAGTGTCCTTAGATCATTGAAGAGATGTAATTTTGTCTTAAATGGGTTGCATTAAAGTTAAATCTCTCTTAGCCGTGTTTATAATATGTTTCACAAAATCTTGCACATGGAGAGCTATCGTTTAATTGATGTAAATTGCCTGCAAAAAGTGGTTTAAAATGAACCAGCAATCACACTACCGTGCACAGAAGTCGACAAAGATATACAGCTTTATTGTAATCATGTACATTAATAAGCCGTAAACTGTTAGTATTCTCTACACCTAGTAGTTGTGTAAAGTTTGCACTATTCATTTGTTGTTAATATGTAGTCTATACTACAAATTTATTTTACTACCAAATCAAAGCGTTAGTGTTCCTTACATTTGATATTTGCGTGAAGTTTTTGAATTTTTGCCGAAAATCTTTGCCTTCTAATTTACCAACATCCCGCCTTTTCCATTTTCTTGAAGTTTAAAATCTTTTATAATTCTCTCATAATTTAATGGTAGGTTTTAACTTTAAGTTTCTCTTGGTTTACAACTCTCGCTTAGCAAGCTCATTTTTCAAAACTTTTTCATAGTGATCAGATTAGTTGCGTTTAGTTTGGAATTGGTGGACGGTCGTTATTTTATTACTCGGCTTAAATAAACCAAGTGACTATCTTTTGATTATTTTCTTCATCGCAAATTCAAACACCCAATTTTCAATTTGAAAATTGACCCAATTTTCAATTTGAAAATTGATCCAATTTTCAATTTGAAAATTGAAAATTGGGTGTTTTCAATTTCAAAAGTCACAACACATGGTGCTTGTGTATTGATTGAGTGAGGATTTGCAATGTGAATTCGTTGGTTAAATTTTTGTGCTTGATTATAAGTGAACTGCACATTAAGAAGAAATAACTTAATGCAGTTTTAATTTGAAAATGGATGGTGTCAATAAGGTTGTCTTGTTTAAAAAGGATAATGCTGATGTTAAGAACAATATTGTTTTCCGCGTTCTTGGACTGTTGTCATTATTGTGGCATGTTACTGATTGTGTTTACTGACTGATGTACTGAAATCACGCTAATTAAAAGTAGTGTACTAGCAAAGAAAAATGCTCCGATGGAACAAAAAAGATGAATATACTTGGAATTGTGGATTATTATGGATGTAAAAGGAGGGGACTAGGAAAAATCTACCTAAAGTCGGAAAATCTGCTAAAAATCACACTTTCTCTAAGCAACGCAAAAAATCGATGTATATTCTGCGGCCTCTAAAAAAGTGTCTTTTTTAAATAATGTTCGAAGTTTCAGATAAGAGTGTATAAACGAAATCTATCAAGGTTACTTTTTTAAATTGCTGGCACCTGATTGATAGAAAACTAAGAGGTATTGTATTTGAAGTTGTTTTGTTTTATGAGCATTATAGCAAGCAATGCAGGAGCCGATTGATTAGTGCACACAATCGTTTCGGGCATGCTAGTGTATCTACATTAAGTCTGTTTCAAGTCAACTTACGTGTTTCCTACTGTTTTTAACCAACCATGTCTTCAATTGTCTTT
Source organism: Mermis nigrescens (assembly GCA_036768485.1). Lineage (NCBI taxonomy): Eukaryota > Metazoa > Nematoda > Enoplea > Mermithida > Mermithidae > Mermis > Mermis nigrescens. Next base: position 30,429 of record JAVLUZ010000041.1, on the reverse strand, counting down.
GATGCATCGATGTTTGCTATTTCATTCAATTGGCTTAGGAAGACTGTTAGTTTACTTAATATCATTTCCCATAGCTACTGCATAGCTAACGTGCTGCTGTTTCAATCATTGTTATGGTTGAATATTTATTTTAATCTGTTGGCCGCAGAATATACATCGATTTTTTGCGTTGCTTAGAGAAAGTGTGATTTTTAGCAGATTTTCCGACTTTAGGTAGATCTTTCCCTAGTCCCCTCCTTTTACATCCATAATAATCCACAATTCCAAGTATATTCATCTTTTTTGTTCCATCGGAGCATTTTTCTTTGCTAGTAATATATATGTATGCATGTATATATTCATTGATGGTTAAGTTCTTTTGATTGACTATTGAATCAGATCTGAACAGAAAAGCATAGAAAGTGAATACCACCATGTACACACCTGAGCGTGGGGGTTGGGGGGGTATGCACCCCCAGAAACCAAAATACCCCCCCCAGAAATCGAAATACTTCCCCCCCAGAATTCAATTTTTAAAAATTTTTTTCGTTTTTTTCGCAATTGTTTGATGCCAATGGACAGTGCTTGATGAGAAACATCGAAAAATGGTGTTTTTATCGCCATACCACCATTTTTAAGGCCATTTTTTGACCTTCAAAAAAATTTTGCACCCCCCCCCCCCAGAATTTTCTTGCTGCCCACGTATGACCATGTAGTAGGTACCAGCATTGTTCTCTGATTTTTTAACAAAAAGCCTGTCTAGGAATGTTTTCCCTACATAAATGATACTGTTTTTTTATCAAGGACTTAGTCTCTTTTTTAAGGACTATGGTACGACTATAGTCCTGATCCGAAGCAGTCTGGACTAAAACCTGGACTATAGTCCGGGAAGTCCTTTTTTGCGGACTTTTGCCAACGCTACCTGTACCATTAATAAAACCTTTGACAAATGTAAGTAATCGAATAAAAACACCATGAAGTTAAAAAATTTTTTCTAAACAAAAAACATCAAGCCGATTACATTTTTAAGAACTACGAGTACTTCTGTCTTTGTTATTTCAAATTTGATGATGGATCTCAGTCCAAACATTACTTAGCAGGATGACAATTCATAACTAATCTACTTGTATGACCGCGAATAAATTTGGTTTTTAAGTTGAGTCTATATTTTGTTAAGAATTTAGCTGCTATAATTAATTGATTTCAAAACTATCGGTTAAATTTATTTCGTGCAAGAAACTTTTTGTAGTAGAAACACCAAATATGGCTTTTTTAAATAATTCATTTTTTGTAATTCGTATTTAATCAGCAAAATTATATATTCAATAACTTTAAATAATTCCGATTATCTTTTCTTAATAGCTTACCAGTGTAATTGAGAGACCATAGAAGACCTTGTCGGTCAAGGACAATCTACCGCATACCCGAGTTATTTCTCAAACGCGATTCTGCGAATCCAAAAACGGAAATACTTTCAAATTAAAGTTTAAAAATTCAAACTGAATGACACTACTGAATAAATCTCATTGATTTTTATCTATTAGTTAGAGCAAGGGCAGCTAAAAGCTATTTAACTTTTTTTAAATCAGAACAAAACTCATGCGACAATTGTGAAAAACAGGCTTTCATAAGGCTTAAACAACATCGGAGTACATTGCTTACAAAACCAAACCAAGTAGATTTGCATAATAATTTTTTTATTTTCCCAAATCACGCATAAATATGGCTTTACCCACATGTATATGAATGGACCTTGCCAATCTTTTTGGTGGTTTTTACTCATTCGAGAGTTTTTATTGTTGTTTTCATTTATTTCTATTCATTTGTATTTTTTATCGACTACATTTATTACATATAAATATGCGTGCGTATATTTTTACAGCGCAAGCTTTAAAAGTCTTAGACACCTACTCACCAGAATTTTGGTTTTATTTAGGGCAATTATTGAAGACCACGAATTTATCCTTTGAAATGGTATGGAATACACGTATGTCAAAATGTTTGCTAAACTTCTTACATATAAAAACTTAAATCAGTCTGTTTCGAACAGATTTGCGTTTTTCATTCAAGAATTTCCCTAAAACTATAAATTAAGACTTTTTATGAGTAAAAATAAATTGATTCATCAGTAAATAAGTTAGTTTATCAATAAATACCGCAAATTGTCAGTTTTCGGCCAGTAAAAATGTATAAAACTCATAGCACTCTTTCGAAAAATCGACAACATAGCTCTCTCTTACTAATCTTTAAGTCAATAATGCTCGAAAGTTGATATTTTAGATTTTAATCAACCTGCATGACATAATCATAGATTGCCCAAGATTCAAAATTGGCGAATAGCCATTTTTCATTAATATGACGACGGGGCACCCACTTTTTCGGCGTTTTTCATAAGGATTAAATATTTGAAAGCCGAGGGTCGAAAAAAAGAAATGGATTTTAAATTTTCATGGATTAAAAATTTGTGGGCACAATTATTAATAATTTTCCTTTTTAAATTTCAATTTAATTTTCAAAGTTAATTGAAAATCAAAGACTAAAATTATAAATTTTTAAAAATTAACAAATTTTAAATGGACTCAAACTCCGGGCGTTTGTGGATGAAAAATAAGTATCAAAAATGATCGTGAAACAAAATGTCGGAGTTCGGCGAACGAATTTTAGTAAAAGTGGATAAACACTGATTCTGTTTACAATCTTAAAAATGTAGACGAATTGAAATCGCAGAAAGATGGCTCTACCGTGCAGCAGCTTAAAGGCAATAAAGATCTATTTGTATATTCAGCGTCAAGCCAATCTCTGTACGAATGGACGCCACAGCATTCAAGCTGACGAAAAAAACATCAAATTGAATTGATAGGAGAAAATAATTTGTGATCAAAACAAGAAATAATAATAATACGAATAAATTTAGCGCAAGATCAAAACAGTATAAGCCAGCTGTTTTCATGAGCAAAGAAAAGCTATAGAAAAGGCCAAAAATGTGTGAATTTCTCTAGTCCTGGACATTAGATGCACAGCATGGCTGATCTTGGGAGCGTCAAGAATTGAGCTTTTCTGCTGTAGTGCTAAAATAGTGTGAAAGCTACGATGTTGCACAGTCTCTGCTCAATTTAAGGCACTTTTGAAGAACATTTGCGATTTCCATCGATTCTTGGCCTTCATTGTGCTTTATTTTCCGCAGAAAAAATTCCCATTTTTTCATTCTTTTTGTCTACATCCCCCAAACCCTCTCACATGCATGTCTGGTCCTTCTATCACGAACATAGATGCACAGCATGGCCGATATGGGGGTCAGTGAGTCTGAAGAGGCACACAAATTGAAATTTTCGGGCCGAAATGTCCATAAAAATTGCTATAAACGCTAAAAGTGCCTTAAAACTACGATATTACACATTTCTAGAAAGTTTAAAGCATTTTTAATAACTTTTCAATTTTCATCCATTTTTGGCCTTTATTTTATCTCATTTTCCCCCACGAAATTTCTCATTTTTCCAGTCGGGAAGTCTCTAGACCCCAACCCCCTAACATGCATCATTCGTGTCCCCCAGCCATATGAAAGTAAGGTCGTACACATAGGCGGGGGGCACCAAAGTTCTGAGGGAGGAGGGGGTGCAAGATTTTTTCAAAGGTCAAAAATGCCTTTAAAAATGGTGGTATGGCAAGAAAACACTATTTTTCAACGTTTCTCATCGAACACTATCCACTGGCATCAAAAAATTGCAAAAAACGAGAAATTTCAAGAATCGAATTCTGGGGGAGTATTTCGGTTTCCGGGAGGCATTTTGTTTTCTGGGGGAGTGCATACCCCCCAAATCCCCCCATGCCCAGATATGGTCGTACAGTGTCATATAAGTACATTTAGAATTCCAGCAAATGACCATTTTTCTCTGAGATTGATTCGTTTGAAAGTATATAGTATTTACCGGTTGATCATGCTTCCAGTCTAGTTTAGTCTTTCACTTCATCGATATCACTTCTCAGAAGCAAACAATTTTATTACTTAATCTGTTCGGTTGCACTGTTTTACGAGTCTTTGTTTGTAATATTTTATTTTTACTTAATTTTTTATGTCTGCTTAAATACATTTTCGTTGACCCACACTTAGATTTTTCATTATTCGTCTCATTGAACGGATAAAAAATTTCACGTGGGCTTAATTATACTAGATAGGATAACTTACTTTCATAATGTGTTTATCTTTTTTAGAATTTGTGTAGCAGCTTGTCATTCAGGCATTTTTAGCCGTTTTGTGTAAAGTATACTACTCTCTCGGAATAAACAAAATAACAATTTCGATAAAGTATAGGCAATGTCATAAGCATGCAGTAAATCCAGAATTGGAACTCCGATATTTTAAACAAAAATCCTTATCTTATTTTGCAGGTTTGATTTTGATCTATAGAAATCGAATACTATGCACACCCAAGAATATACTTTTAAAAATAGTTTTTCCGCGATTCTTTACGCCAATTAGAGCTTGATGATTTCCGCTCTGACATTTCTGGCTTTTTCTGAACGTTTAAAAAATTTTAATCTGACAGACCACTAAAGTCCGGGTCCTACCTATATACGCTACAAAACCAAAGAGGGAGTACAGGAAAATATGTTTATAGCATACATGGGCAGCAGCCAAATTCTGGGGAGGGTGTTTGGGCTGGGGTGTGAAACTAATAAAAACTCCGAAAAACATGCCAATTTGTGAGCTTATTCGAAATCTTTCAACGAGAAATATGAAGTACGGACAGATAATTCAAGGTATAAGAAATAAGAAGTTTGGGTAAAAATCCAAATTGTCTCAGATGAAAATCAAATTTAAACGAAAATCAGCATATGTGCTTATACACTGAATACGATGGAATGGCGAAAAACGTATTTAAAATCCCATGACAGGCAAATGGGAAGTAATAAAATTCTGGGGTGTGATGAGGCTAAATTATCAAAAAGAAGTTCTCAAAATTCAATTCTGGGGTCTACAGACTTAAAGGGGTCAGAAACTGGGAGGTCCAGACTCCTCCCTCACGCCCATGTGTAATGACAAGTAGCTTACAAATAACTTACTGCTTTTTGTAATTGATCCCATCTTTGACGTTCCATTATCATACAGGCGTAAGTATGTGCTCAATCATTCAGAAACACTTCTTTTTAGATAATAGATAAAGTTATGCAGTTTAGGGTACAAAAAGAGGTAGATTTTGTCCAGAAAATGCGAAATAAGGTGACATACAGATATATACAACGAATTAAGACGAATGACAAAAGGACATACCGTCACAATAATCATGACAAATCAAGTATTAAATGAATAAATTATCAAACAAAATAATTATAAACTATTATTAAGATAATTAAGTAATTAATTGATCGAAGCCTGAGACAAAAATCATGGTCTCGTGACTGAAAAAGTTCTCGCGAATAAAGAAATGTTATTGAATTTGCTTAAGACATCATCAAGAGGATTACTGGCGGTTATAAGAAACAACACGAAATACAGAATCACTCGTCTATAAACAGAAATATGCGAGCGATTGGAATCACATGCAAATATTTTTTGAAGTTATGAATTATTATTCAGAAGATTGAAATTTAGTTAAATTAAGCTCGAAGACATTAATATTTAGGCGCCATTGACGTCGGAATAATATGAAATTTTATACCCCTGTTAAAGATGGTGTAAATATTTTGAGGAAATCTTAATCTAATAACTAGTTTGAGGAAAATCTGTTATCCCTTTTTGTGCTCTGATGAGTCAAAATTAATAACGAGTATAAACGTCTTCTTATAGCAATTGATATGTTTCCAAACACTGCTTTAATCTAGGTTACTTATGAAAATAGATAAAAGAGAAGCAAATAAAAAATCTATTGAAAGCCCAAACATGCATATACGAATCTCTTCGTATTAGACATGCAAAAAAGAGAATAACATAAGATTTCCGTACCGTAGGGAAGAATACCAAAGCGATACAAGTTTTAATTTTTTTCGACAGCATTTTAAAAATTCAAAAACGAGTCAAGAAAAAATTATCATTGTGAAGAAAATTAAAAAATAATTTTAATGGTCAATGCTTACCATAACTGACTTCTAAATGTTTGTGACTGGTTCATATCTGAAGAATAGGTATTTTTCTTAAAAGAATAAAAAAATATTTCAATAGGCCAAAAATACACTTTCTTCAGAAATGCTTACCATAGTCTGATCGGTCAGTTTCATGCTAAGCATCACCACTGTGAAAATCAAGATGAGGACCAGCATACATATGTGTGCATACTGCAAAAATAAGATTAAGCTTGCTAGATACAGATAAGGAAAACATAACTTTAACAGTCAAGAAGTATGAATGCTGCAGTCGTTTGAAAACTTTTGAACGTAAAGAAGGATAATGTGTGAAAGTTCATTGTAAGAGTAGCAAAAAAGAAGAAATGAGACTGTTCCAGGTTTAGCTCAACTTTTATTGAAAGGTAATTAAGAAATGCTTGATTTTCTTTATCATTTTGTTTTTGGATTGAAAACCCAAAGATTCTCATACGAAATCTACTGATTCCTCTTTATTTTTAACTAGTTTTACTTATGTATTTCTTCGTCTCTAATGCTAGTTGGCCTTTTTATTCAACAAATGAGGCATTATCTGAAAACTTATGGTAATCGACCTCACCAATGTTTGATTTCAGTCTATCAAAGCAAACATTTATATGCATATTTTGGAAATAGTTTTTTTCTGCATTTTTTTATGCATCGCCACAGATTAAAAAATTGGAAATATATCTCATTTAAAAGTACAAGTCAAACTGACCCTGAGGGAGTGATTTCTTCACGCTTTCTTTTTGTTCTACGGTTCGGGGTCCAGAAGCGATAACACAAAAATCTCATTTTAACGTGTCATATCAAAGAATAGAAGATGGAAACTTTTCTATACACTAATTCGGGTCTATACCAATATAAGGGTTTATGAATTTTGAATTTTGAATCGCTATTTTCTCATTTTTTAAATTAAGAACCTGACATGTGCCTACGGATAAGCCCAACACTAACATAGGTGAAAAATTACCACAATTAAGTGCTTAATGTCGATTTCAGGCATTTTTGCGAAGCGTTCTCATTTTTGTCCGTTTTCAGTCAGAGTTAGCCCTTTCTCCTTACAAAATTTTGATTTTCTGAAGGGTCTAAAAACCTAAGGCCTTTCCGTGAACGTCTGGTTCTAACTTTCATGAATCTAGCTCCTCTGTGAAATGTGTGTTTAAACTCGCAGATTTGTATATATTAGCTGCATTGACACGTACAAGGGCAACAAGAAAAATTTTGGGGGATCTCTTGAACAATCTCCCCGCCACCGTTTTTTGAGCGACGAAATAAAGATACAATAATCAAATTCTAGGTATGAATGCAAACAACCTTCATTGACTTCTGGAAAAATAATTAGCAAAATACTATGTAATCTGAGGTTTGCACTGAGTTTCAATTGTAGTTTACAACACGCTTTATATTGACTGAACTGAATTTATGGTTGTTGCCGGCTGGCTTCGTAATTCAGTTATCGATTTTTAGAATTAGATGGAATTTTACTGGATAAGTCGTCAGCTGTAAAATTTCTACAAGATCGCGGAATGGTCTATTTTGTCGTAATGGCCATGAAATGACCATTAGTTTAACTGATAAAATGGATCGTAACAGTTTGTTTGAAAATATAATAAAAGATATTGCTTTATTCATGCCCGCGCCGTAAATTCGCGAATTTATAAATGTGATCATAACATTCTATAATTTATTTATACTCATTAAATAGAGCTTAAAAACTTATGCGTGTACATAAAATTTCAATTTGTGAAATGTTTATATCACAAGAAAAACGGTGGGCGAAATTTTCTTTTGAACAATTTTTTATGTTTATTTAGTATCGAACTGTACACCGACGGATGTGCAGTTTAAAACAAAACTCAATTATTTTGCGGGTGTAAAGACATAGAGTCATAAGCTAGTTGTATGTGAAGTTTCGTTACTGCAGCTATTATGGATCGGCTAAAAAAACGGTGGCGGGAAAATTGTTCAAAAGATCCCTAATATAAGGGTTTATGAATTTTGAATTTTATATCTCTATTTTCTCATGTTTTAAATTTAGAACTTGACATGTACCTACGGATAAGCCCAAACCATAGGTGAAAAATTACCACAATTAAGTGCTTAAAGTCGATTCCAGGCATTTTCGCAAAGCGTTTTCATTTTTGTCCGTTTCCAGTCAAAGTTTGCCTTTTCTCCTTACAAAATTTTGCTTTAAGTCCTTCTGAAGGGTCTAAAGACTTAAGACTTTTCCGTGGGCGTCTGCTTCCAACTTTCATGAATCTAGCTCCTCTGTAAAATGTGTGTTTAAAGTCGCATATTTGTATGTATTAGCTGCATTGACACGTACATGGGCAGCAAGAAAATTTCGGGGGGAGGGGGTGAAATCGCCAAAAAATTGCCGAAAATGTTTCTAAAAATAGCCTTCTGTGTTCTACAATAATCTGCGGAGGATTTTCAACTTCTGTGGTAGGTCTACACCCCAGAACCCCACGCCCATGTCTGGTCCGAACCATACGTGAGCGTGGGGGGTTTTGGGGGCATGCACCCCCAGAAAGCAAAATACCTCCCCAGAATCCAATTTTTGAAATTTTTTTAATTTTTTTGCAATTTTTTGATGCTAATGGATAGTGATCGATGAAAAACATTGAAAAATTGTGTTTTTTCGCCACACCACCTTTTCTAAGGCCATGTTTTGACCTTTCAAAAAATCTTGCTCCCCTAGATTTTTGGTGCCGCCCACCTATGGGTCCGGACAACCAGAATCTAAGAACCGAAAAAATCGATAGATTTCATTTAAGTTTTGTGCTAGTTTTGGTGATTTCGCCTTATCGGACCTCATAGAATTTAGCCGTTGCCCATGTAAGACTACTACTAACGAAATACGTTGACACCGAAGGCACATATTAGCACAACGCCCTTGTAACCACGGCAAATAATGCAATAAAAGCCCCACACGGATCCTGCCATGAAAACGGCCGACGATAGGAATTATATAGCCGTACATGCGTAAATCGTCATAAAATACCAATGTAATCACGTGATTGAATGCAATGAATAGTGAACAAAGCTTAAATTATAAAACGAGGAATAAACTGCTAACATCATTATAGTAAAACAAAATTATTATTAGAGATAATTCCTGAATTCTGAGACCCATTGAAATTAGTACCGGTTCCACCATTGGTGGGGTAGAGGTGCTCTTAGCAGACATTTCTGCGAATAATCAAAGCCTGAAAAGTCTGAAACCCCTTCTTTGATAATCAAAGCCTGAAAAGAATGATACCTCCTAAAACGACTTGACGGATCAACCTTGCCACCCTTCTGAGCGACGAAAGTCTTGTAAGAGACGCCGCATACTTTGATTTACTTGTGATCACTTGAAAAGAAGCATTTATTTATACCTGCAAATTGGCATTTATACATTAAATACCATGCAGCACCTGAAGCAGCTTTTTCTATACCAAGAATTAATTTTGTAATTGGCTTTTGAGACATTGATTGAAAAGGAGCATTTTTCAGAATTTCTATTTATACCTGCAAAATAGCTGCGAGAGTATTTATATTAAACTATTTACACTACATATGATACAGCAACAATTTTTGTGATTGACTTTTAAGACATCTGTTGAAATGAAACATTTTATGCAAGTTTTATTTATACCTGCAAACCCGTATGAGAGTACTTACATTAAACTAATTACATTAAATACCACACAGCACTTGAAGTAGCTTTTTCTATATCAAGAATTAATTTTGAAATTGACTTTTAAGACATTGTCGCTTGAAGCAGATGTACACCCCCAAAAAACAGTGATACCTGGGTAATTTGAGGTCGCTGATCGCGAAAATTATTATTTTCTCATGCAGGAGCTAAATTGAGATACTAGTCAGCTACTTGTTACAATTCAGACTTAAGTTCAGCTTAGTTATGTGCATTGTTAATGGCGCTAGCACTGCCAGCATATAAGCTAAGCTTCAGCAGTGGAATGTAGCGAGTGAATCAAGCTGCACCCCTCTGCTTCAGCTTTAATTTTTTCTGGAACCATTATGAATCCTTAAAGCAATCTCCATTTAATAGCTAATTGCTAAAGCTTAGATAGCTGAGTTTACTTGAAACATTAGCTTAAAACGTTATTTTCCACCATCCATCACATTGTAAACTTCAAAAGTCTAAACCTAACTCCCCATTGAGTGTAAAGCAATTCGGTTCGGGCCAGTTTGTAGCCTTTGAATCTTAATACATTTGTATGTTCTGAAGCAGCTTTTTCTATACCAAGAATTAATTTTGTAATTGGCTTCTCAGACTTCAGTTGAAAAGAAGCATATTTCAGAATTTATATTTATACCTGCAATTCGGCTTTGATAATTTTTGTGATTGATTTTCAAGACATCAGTTGAAAAGAAGCATTTTAAGAATTTTTATTTATACCTGCAAACCCGCTATGAGAGTACTTATATTAAACTATTTACATTAAATACGATACAGCACCTGAAGAAGCTTTTCCTATACCAAGAATTAATTTTGTAATTGGCTTTTGAGACATTGTCGGCTGGAGCAGATGTACACCCCCAAAAACCAATGATAGCTGGATAATTTGAGGTCGCTGATCACGAAAATTGTATTATTTTCTCATGCAGGGCTAAATTAAGATACTAGTTAGCTACTTGTTACAATTCAGACTTGTGTTCAGCTCACTTAACGTACATTGATAATGGCGCTAGCACTGCCAGCACATAAGCTAAGCTTCAGCAGTGGAATGCAGCGAGTGAAGCAAGCTGCATCCCACTGCTAAGGCTTTAATATTTTTCTGGAACAATTATAAATCCTCAAGCAATTTCCATTTGGTAGCTAATCACTAAAGCTTAGATAACTCAGTTTACTTGAAACCTAAGCTCATGATGCCAGTGTCAGAATGAAACAACGTAAATAATTACTTATCTAACAATTAAGTAATTTGAGTTTTCAGTGGGATGGCTTAGTCGATAATGCAATTATTATCAATGAGAAAGTTGTAAGTTCGAGCCTCAGTGACTCAAAAATATTCATAAAGAAAGCGATAATTGTGAAAGAAAATGGCTAAAATCTGGATGGAATCATAATCAGATAATACCCACCCAATGCATAAGTAATCTTCATTTAGCTCATAGATAAAAAATAATGTAATATTCATGATCATGGTGACCTCAAATCACCTGGAAATCTCTAGTTTTCAGAATGTCATACATCTGCTCCAAGAATAACCATTTTTTCATTGCATACGAAGGTAAATACTTAAAAGTGGCAAGAAGTAAAGGAACTTATGTTAAATAAATGTTGCGTAAAGTACGATGCGCAAGACATTGAAGATTGAAAATTTTGTTAGGACAGCTATTTTAAATAACACAACAAAACATCACTAATAAAATGGCATAAAGAGTAGGTAATCTGCATAAATAACTTGAAAATTGCAGAGATAGTTCTTAGTTTTAATTCAAATATGTAGATACCTAATCTATGTAGCAGCTAGAGCGCATATGGTTTAAACAATAGACGATGCTGTTTCTACAACTATAAGAAACAATCATAATTTTACTTATAAAAATTAAAAGTCTGTCATTTTTGCTAACTCGTGGTATAAATAAATGCTTCTTTTCAAGTGATCACAAGTAAATCAAAGTATGCGGCGTCTCTTACAAGACTTTCGTCGCTCAGAAGGGTGGCAAGGTTGATCCGTCAAGTCGTTTTAGGAGGTATCATTCTTTTCAGGCTTTGATTATCAAAGAAGGGGTTTCAGACTTTTCAGGCTTTGATTATTCGCAGAAATGTCTGCTAAGAGCACCTCTACCCCACCAATGGTGGAACCGGTACTAATATCAGGCTTTTTATTAGATAACCGATGGTCACTAAAAATATTCCCAATGTATTTTCTAATCTTTTTTAAACTTAAAAGGTTGCATATGTGCACTTGCTCCTTGTTTGACAACAATTTCTTATTGATCAAGACGATGAATGGCCAACTCTATTTGTATGTGGAATATGCATATTGCACCTAAACTCCAAAAATTTAGGTCATTAAGTATCTGAGACAGTTGACCCATTTGTCTTAGGCTTAGCCCATGCGCTGACACCGATGTGAATGCACATAAATAAGCCTAAGCCTGGGAAATATTTATAAAATCACTGGTTGTTAACAATGTCTTAGGCAAGCTCAGTATTATATCAATTGTCGGCGTATGAGCCAAACCTGGTTTCTATAAACTGGTTTTAGCCTGGCTTACAGTTGAGCGCGACTTAAGCCTGGCTTATCGGTTTTGTAAAGTGCGATGTAAGCCCAAACATGTAACAGCTCGAAATTCCGGGAAGGAGGTCCCGGCCATTTTTAGGGATGGGGAATGCTCCAGTTTTTAGCCAAAACGGTCAAAAAACGCATAAAAACGGCCAAAAAATTTCGATTTTTTGTAGAAATCGGGGGGGGGTCAAAAATTTTCTGGCTTTGGGGGATGAGGGGATGTCCGGCTGTTGAGTGAGGGATCCCCATCTCCCTCTGATATGTATGTTTAGGCCTGACCTAAATCGGCAGCTCTGGATCATCCTGACTTCTGATCAGAGTTCGGACCAGGCTTAAGTCTGGCTTTAGCTTGACTAATTCGATTCGAATAAAAAAAACTCAGGAATGCTCAAAATACCGGTTTTTGCTGTCTTTTGATAAGCAGAATTATTTCTGATGCAGAAAAATTAGAAAATTTCGAAATTTTCCAAGTTTTTCTCGGAAAAACTCGGAGAATTAATGCAAAAATTGACATTAAAATCGCCTAAAAACACTCGAGCAATCATTGTAGGAGCTAAATCTTTGTTCTGTACAAAAACTACTCTTCTGACGTAAATTTAAGTTTGAAAAACACTCGAGAAATCATTGTAGGAGCTAAATCTTTGTTCTGTACAAAAACTACTCTGTAGTGTAAAGTGTACAGAGGTGCAAAGTGGTGTAAAGTGAAGTGATTAAAGTGTAAAGTGATGTAAAAGTGCAAAGTTGTGTAAAGTATGAAGTAGTGTAAAGTATGAAGTGGTGTAAAGTGTTAAGTAGTGTGCAGTATTGTAAAGTACTGTAAAGTAGTGTGAAGTGTAAAGTGATGTACAGTAGTCTATTACCCCTACCCCTCAGCCTGTCTATCCGACAGTGTGCTATAGTGTAAAGGACCTTCCTCCCCTAAGACTCTCTCATCCTAAGGCCTTTTTGTGAAAACTGTAAAGAAAAGTAGCCCCCACTTCATTCCCCCTTCTTATCCTATGTGTATCATATTCAGTGTCTATGGACCCCTCTCCCACAGGGCCCCTCTGGTTCTATGCTCGTGCGTGTACTTATCTACGTCCTATCTTAAGATGTATGTATATCCTTAACCATCACCTTGAATCAGCCTCTTTTTTGGTGGATCCATTGATAGTGGGTCTTCCAGCAGTTTTTTCCAGTGGGTCTACCTTTTTACGTACCTACCTGTTACATTTTTTCCGGTGGCTCTACCTTTTTACGTACCTACCTGTTAGATTAAATGCGCACTGAGTCGCTGATACGCACCCTTGCACTCATACCAACATAACACGCGCTGATAATATATCGCGGATACCTAACGCATGCGCTGGTAATATAACACCAATACCTAAGGCGCGCAAGTGGATTGTGTCTCAACAGCCCCACAAATCCCAACAGCCTCACCGTCCCAACAGCCCCACCAAAAATCCCAACAGCCCCACCAGTCCCAACAGCCCCACCAGTCCCAACAGCCCCACCAATAATCCCAACAGCCCCACCAATCCCAACAGCCCCACCAATCCCAACAGCCCCACCGTCCCAACAGCCCCACCATCCCAACAGCCCCACTGTCCCAAGAGCCCCAGCAATAATCAAATAGCCTCACCAGTCCCAAGAGCCCCACCAGTTCCAACAGCCCAACCGTCATAACAGCCCCACTAGCATATGTGGGCAACAAAAAAATTCTGGGGGTGCAAGATTTTTCAAGGGTCAAAAAATGGCCTTAAAAATAGTGGTATGGCGAGGAAAACACCATTTTTCGACGTTTCTTATCAAGCACTATCCATTAGCATCAAAAAATTGCGGAAAAATTTCAAAAATTAAATTCTAAGGGGTATTTCGGTTTTTGAGGGGGTATTTTGTTTCTCGATGGTTGGGACGGGTAGGGCTGTTGGGATTTTTGGTGGGGCTGTTGGGACGGTGGGGCTGTTGGGATGGTGGGGCTGTTGGGGTGGGGCTGTTGGGATGGTGGGGCTGTTGGGATGGTGGGGCTGTTGGGATGGTGGGGCTGTTGGGATTGGTGGGGCTGTTGGCATTGGTGGGGCTGTTGGGAATGCTGGGGCTCTTGGGATTATTGTTGGGGCTGTTGGGACTGGTGGGGCTGTTGGGACAGGTGGGGCTGTTGGGACGGGTGGAGCTGTTGGGATTTTTGGTGGGGCTGTTGGGACAATGGGGCTGTAGGGATTGGTAGGGCTGTTGGGATTGGTGGGGCCGTTGGGATTATTGGTGGGACTGTTGGGACGGTGGGGCTGTTGGGATTGGTGGGGCTGTTGGGATTATTGGTGGGGCTGTTGGGACGGTGGGGCTGTTGGAGACTGGTGGGGGTTGTTGGGACGGGTGGGGCTGTTGGGATTTTTGGTGGGGCTGTTGGGACAGCGGGGCTGTTGGGACTGGTGGGGCTGTTGGGATTTTTGGTGGGGCTGTTGGGACGTTGTGCTTGTTGGGATGGTGGGGCTGTTGGGATGATGGGGCTGTTGGGATTGGTAGGGCTGTTGGGATTGGTGGGGCTGTTGGGACTGGTGGGGGTTGTTGGGACTGGTGGGGCTGTTGGGATTTTTGGTGGGGCTGTTGGGTACAGTGGGGCTGTTGGGACTGGTGGGGGCTGTTGGGATGGTGGGGGCTGTTGGGATTGGTGGGGCTGTTGGGATTGGTGGGGCTGTTGGGACTGGTGGGGCTGTTGGGATTATTGGTGGGGCTGTTGGGACCGTGGGGCTGTTGGGATAAGGTAGGGCTGTTGGGACTGGTGGGGATGTTGGGACGGGTGGGGCTGTTGGGATTTTTGGTGGGGCTGTTGGGACGGTGGGGCTGAAGGGATTGGTGGGGCTGTTGGGATGGTAGGGCTGTGTTGGGACGGGTGGGGCTGTTGGGATTTTTGGTGAGGCTGTTGGGACGGAGGGGCTGTTGGGATGGTGGGGCTGTTGGGACGGTGGGGCTGTTGGGATTGGTGGGGCTGGTGGGATTATTGGTGGGGCTGTTGGGACGGTGGGGCTGTTGGGACTGGTGGGGCTGTTGGGATGGGTGGGGCTGTTGGGATATTTGGTGGGGCTGTTGGGATGGTGAGGCTGTTGGGACTGGTGGGGGTTGTTGGGACGGGTGGGGCTGTTGGGATTAGTGGGGCTGTTGGGATTGGTGGGGCAGTTGGGATTATTGGTGGGGCTGTTGGGACGGTGGGGCTGTTGGGACTGGTGGGGCTGTTGGACGGTGGGGCTGTTGGGATTGGTGGGGCTGTTGGGATTATTGGTGGGGCTGTTGGGACGGAGGGGCTGTTGGGATGGTTGGGCTGTTGGGACGGTGGGGCTGTTGGGATTGGTGGCTGTTGGGATTATTGGTGGGGCCGTTGGGACGGTGGGGCTGTTGGGACGGGTGGGGCTGTTGGGATTATTTGGTGGGGCTGTTGGGATATTGGTGGGGCTGTTGGGACTGGTGGGGGTTGTTGGGACGGGTGGGGCTGTTGGGATTATGGTGGGGCTGTTGGGATTGGTGGGGCTGTTGGGATTATTGGTGGGGCTGTTGGGACTGGTGGGGCTGTTGGAACTGAAATGGAAGGTGGTTCGTTGTACAGGCAGTTGCATGTATTAATAGGTAAATAAAATACGCAGAGCATAAAGATGAAACAGGACGATTACACGCAAGGCGATACAACGACCGAATAACGAATAACCAATATTCAGAAAAACGTCACATTTTAAGTTAGATTAAAGAATTCCAAAAGTTACGTGGGAGAAAGGTCATGTGCTAATTGACGTCAAAGAAAACTGAGAAATCGGCGATTTCGGGTCTTCGAACAGATCGGAGAGATAGATTAAACGAAACGCAGGGAAACTTGGGTGGTCACGAACTTTAGAAAAAGCTGAATATTATTCGTCATATGATGAGTATGTTAAATACGAATAAGTTTAGAACGTTAATTAAAAAGCATTAAGAATATGAACCTATATTCTTTACACTCTTCCCTCAGCTGTTGAAGTTTTGACGGGTTCAGATTGCAATTAATCATACCTAACTTACAGGAAGCTGATAAGTGAAATAGGTCTCAAAATTAAGAATAGATAGATTATAATTTTTTCAGGTATGGATAAATAAAAAGTTAGTTAAGATTAAAAGATTCGACAATTTAAGAAAATGATTATCTTATTTAACTTGATATTAATAATTTGAAATCGAAACAACGCAGCTTATAATGCATAAAATGTGAAAAACGTATATTCGCGTTTCGCTCCTTAATGTTGCTGCTCGGACTAGACGGTACTCGTTACTGCTGCTGGTTGTTGCTGCTTGTGCTCGGGGCCATCCTGGGGACGGGTGACGCCAATTCGAAGTAGCAAAGCTTGACGAAGCCTCGCCTCCTTATGACGCAATTCTTCGGGCGTAAGATTGAATGCCTGACGCAGCTGATTGCACCAATAATTGAAGAAATCTTCGTGATAGGCCCGCCATGTTCGGTTGTCACACAATCAAAACCGGGATTTGAACTGCGAGACCATTTCCGCCACTAAGCAAGCAAATCGACCTTCGATATCCATCATTCGAGGATTGCCCAATGGACGTAGTGGAGCTTCGATGAGAGCTCGGTGGAGCATGATATATGATTCGACTGACTCAAGAGCGGCCGGAATACGCGTAGCAACTACTAGTGGAGCGTTTGGCGGCTTTGACCGCTACAGCCTGGGTCGCGGTTGCTGCTGGTTGCACGGTTGCCGAAGCTGATTGGACTGCCATCCTCGAATCTGCTGCGCTTTGCGGATCAGACGACTCCGTGTTGACTGCAATTGATCTTTTGCGTGGAAACCAGATCATCGGATCCGGCAGCTGGAATAAATGCTCGCTGGTGCGCTCCTGGTGGTTGACAGAAAAAGCGTATAATTCATCAATATTATGCTCAATCAATGCATAAATATCCAAAGTTGACACTGCTCGAATTACTGAATCGTGATGTGGAGATAAGTGCAGATTTAGAGAAGTGCAAAACAGTGTATTAGCTACCGATTCTAGATTGACAGCACAATTTTTAAAAAGTTGAGGCAAAAGCTTGTATTTTCGAAATTTTCTCAACGGTATTTTTTCAGTTGCAGATTAACTTCCCAATGCGCTAAAATTTGGATCAGTGTTTGAAGAGCAGGTGAAGACAAAAATTCAACAAAAAATGTTGAGTCGTCATTTAATGCTGACTGCAGGTGCCTAGGTATACCATTTAAGCATCTTATCTATTTGAAAACAACAAAATTGGCACTTTATATACAGGTGGATATCGACTTTAAGGCGCTTCGCGCCGAAATGAGTAATTGTGTGTTCTATATATCTTTATATTGGCATAAATTGCATTTCAAAAGGAAAAATGTCAAACTTTTCCGGCGCTTCGCGCCGTTTTAAGACGATTCTTAGTGATTTTCGCCCTTAGAGACCCAGAAATTAGCTAAAATACACTACCAAAAGTCGAACAACTCTGCTTTTACTACACTAAAATCGCTACTTTGCCATATTATAGAACCCAAAAATTTGTGTGTACAAAATGTACAAAGACTTTTGGGGACCATCTTTGTACATGTACATACGGACTTTGTACAAGAAACACTGCCCCCTCCAGACCGGCCGTGCTGTGCACCTAAGGTTGCAATGCAGACACTACATTATTTTTCTCTCTTCTACGCTTTAGCTCGCCTAGGCCTAATGTTTTTCATTCTCTTATTTTACCGTTCCTTAATGTATTCCAAGCTCTGAATAAACACTGACTACGATAAGATGCCTTCTTCATATTATGTATATTCTATTCCATATCCACCCTGTCTCTTGACTTTCACTGGAAACTTTCAAGAAGGTCATGAAGATTCGTCATTGAAATGCAAGGCCCCCTGATGTTAATCAAGGAATGAATCACGAAGGGAAGCATGTCACGATTCTACGAACGTAATATTTCGCAAAATGAGTATTGATGCCTAAAAGCGTTAGGTGATGATAAAGAACAAGAGATTCAGATCTTATTGTTAATAGGGTCCAACGAAGTCGCGAGTTCTCATTCGTGGGGTATCTTTGGGGAGAAATGAAGTCATAAATGCCCCTAAGCATGGCTTATCTGCTTAGGAATATAAATCGTTCTGATCATTAGTTACGAAGATTTGTTTTTAGAAAGTTTAATATTAACCCATCAAACTTATTATGAAATTTTTCACAAATTAGGTACACGAGCCCCTTCTCATTAAAATCGACTATTCATTTTAATTGATCTTATCTAAGTAAGTTTCAGTCATAGATAGTCTGCGAGCGAAGGCGAAATCTCTTCTTATTGCGTATTTTTGTTTTAGAAAAACATTGAAAAAATGTCAGAAGAAGAATTTAATGAGCACAAAGAAGCGCTAGCTACGGAACGACTCGATAAGCCAAAGACGCTCAGTGATTTGTGTGAAAAGTATTGGACGGAAATAACGCAGGAACAATATCATTTTGATCGCGGTAAACTCACATAATTACATACGTTTGCACTTTGCAAATGATTATTTTTAGTTTAAATACTTGTATAAATCTAAAGAATGCACTAGTTTCATTCTCAAAAATGCAGCAGCTCAATTACTAATATGAGTAGGGTAGCCGGTCGTTTTACTCATCTGCCTCGAGACATTTCGCTTTTAACTCATTGTTTACCAATATTGATTGCTTAGCAATGTCGAACTTCGCCACCGGTTATAATTGACTTTATTTCTCTTTCTTCGGCGCGAAATCTTTCAAATAATTGTCCCTACGCAGGTCTTTATCATTTGTTTGTTCACAGACAATGCTGAAGTCGAAGTTTTGCGCGCCGCGACGAAGCAAGAACTCATAGAATTTTATAAAGTGAGCTCTTGTTGCTCTTGTGTTTTTTATATTGCAAATATGTCTTCGTGAAGAAGCATTGCGATCGGGGTACTCTTCCATTTTTAATGCCTTTTTTATGTTTAAAGCATTCAAAGATCTCAAATTTTTCAATGCATTGTCATTTTCTTATTTATGTACGTATATCGCCAGTGGCAGATCTTGGATTTTCCTAAGGGCAGGCGGTACCCTAAGTTTTTGAAAAATAGGCAAAAATGGTCTAACAATTTGCCATTCACATGCGAAATAGCGTTTTTTGGCGTTTTAAATTGTCTACTTTTATTTGAAATCACTTTTAACGCAACATTTTTTTCGAAAAATTTTAAAATTTAAGACAATCAAGTGCGAAAAAATCAATAAATTTCTTTGACTCCTGTATTTGTAGCACTTGATGCCAAAGTCTAAAATTCAAAAAAATTATGCTCGAAAATAGAAGAAATCTATGCTGAAATAGGCATTTCTGCTCTTGAAATTGTTTTAGAAGCTATTATATGAGCAAAAAATGGTTTCCAGATCGCAAATAAAGTAAATAAATGTCATTAATAGGTATTATCCGGCATGAAGCGCTAGAAAAATCTGAGAAGTTATGATAACTGACGACCAAAATCATTGCAAAGTACATATCCATTCTTTATCTCGCAAAATATTTTAGGTCAATGGGGGGACGGCCGCTCTTCCCGCCGCCCCCCCTTAAATCCGCCCCTGCATATCACGTCATATTATTTCAAGTTACACGGAAACTGAGTTCCTTTACATTTGTATGCGTAACTTCGTCGTCCATCTCCTTAATTGTTAAACCAAGTGCATTTTGTACTAAGCGTACATTAATGGGCAAGTAGGTAGTTAGGTAGGTACATACATCCATGTAAGGGGGTTGTGGGAATCCCTCTACCCAAAGTCGGTCGTACCACCTATCCCCCCCAAGCCAGAAAATTTTTGACCCCAACCCCCGATTTTTGGAAAACCCCTACAAATGGCCGGAAACCCTCTTCCCAAAATTTCCAGCCGATTATGTATGGGCACATATGTAATCGAAATCAAGTTGCACTAATTCTGATAGCTATTGTTTCAGCAAGGTAGTTTAAGTTAATGATAATAATAGTTCATTTTCATAGTTTTAACATATAAAGCATGAATCAGTAACGATAGCAACGTATGCACGAGTACATTGCTAATCTTAGCAAAATTAAATTTCCATTAAAATTTAGATGGTGTATGCAAACAAGTAGCTTTGGTAGGGGATTAGAGGAGCAGATCCTCCTAAAATTTTGGAATTACGAATATTCCTTTACATATCTTGGTCCTCCAAAGGAAAAAATTTAAAATATAAGGTTCTATCATACTCTTGTTCCGTACATGTAAGAGGGGGGCGGGAGGGATCCCCCACCCAACGTCGGTCGTCCCCCCAATCCCCTAAAGCCAGAAAATTTTTGACCCCCTTCCCTGATTTTTGGAAAAAATCACATTTTTTTGCGTTTTTGGCCGGTTTGGCCAAAAATGGAGGTTTTTACGTCATCCCTAAAAATGGCCGGGGACCCCCTTTTATCTCGAGTCATCACCATGTATGTATTGTTCTAATAAACCCTAATCTTTTAGGCGCTTCGCAACGCATTTATTGTCTTTGTATGATTTTTGTCTTTTAAACAGTCCAGGC
Source organism: Mermis nigrescens (assembly GCA_036768485.1). Lineage (NCBI taxonomy): Eukaryota > Metazoa > Nematoda > Enoplea > Mermithida > Mermithidae > Mermis > Mermis nigrescens. Next base: position 9,609 of record JAVLUZ010000041.1, on the reverse strand, counting down.
TTGAGTAAGACATGGTGAATTTGTCAAAAGGTATTATTTTCTTTGTTGCTTTTCTTTGCAGTGGAACGTTGAGAAATCGTTTGCATATCTATTTAAACAGATTTTTTGTATTCATCTGATATAATAAGTAGAAATTAATTTGCCATTTTGAAATTTTTGTTTTATTGTATACAACATGTCAGGAAATGCTTTCAAATACCATCATTTTCGCCTAAGTTGAGATACCTGATTTCAAAAATTTCCGCCCTCGCCTAAATGATATCAAGGAAATGTGTCTGGCATTTGTTTTTTAATCTGAAAGGTCAACTAGTGCCTGAATGTAGCACTACCTTAGCTTAGTTTTCGTCTCCGTACGAGACGGTAACTTTCACATGTACAATTTATACTGGCTTTTTCGGAGCAACCTGAAATATGTAACCATAATAATAAATTATAAATTTTAGCTGAATGTTTCGACTAAATTTCTAAAGGTTTTCATCGCTTTTCGTGTAATTTTAACACGTAAACTAAAAAATCTACGATGATCTCGGTGATAAACAAATCGACCATATTTTGATAGTCTTTATTCTTCTAGCCTCAAGGCGCCTTTTTGCCGGGGCCGGGGCCTGTACATGCATTCATATTATATCTGTATAGACTTAGCATCTCAGTATCACTATTGTAGGCAATTACATAATGCTTTAATTAATCAAAGACATAAAAACAAACAGGATTAAAAGATAAATAAACAAAAGAAGAAAATAAATAAAGAAGAAATTTTAGCTATAGTCATCAAAAGTAGACTATGCAAAAATAAGAATTTTTCTGAAGATTTATGCTAATGTAATGGAAGGAAGAGACGAGCAAGACAGAACAATGCAAAACGTTACAAATACTCTGCATGAAAAATATAGTAACTTAGGGCTTTTTCTGACAGAAAAGAGTTTGAAGGCACGCTGGTTTTAAAATAATTGAACTGCAAGCATCAAGCACGAAAGGAAAATTAAATATAAAACCTGCACATCAACTTGGCCATACATCATCAGTGAACCACTTCAAAAGGAAGATGTTGGCCCTGCTGTTTGTGGCGCGAAGCGCCCAAAATTAATGAAAAATCACATACCTAGCAGAAAACGGCTGTTTATCTGATAAAGAAATTTGCATGTATTCATGTGTATTGTGGTACATCGATGGGGCAGAACATTTTTACTGATACAAATATCGCTAATTTAACTAACCCTTTCAGAAATATACCAAATTGTTTCAACGTTCACTCAAATCTTACTTATTGAATTACCTTAAAAGAGACAACAGAAGTCTAAGCTTAACTTTAACGTAATTTAGCTTAGTTTATGTCAATAAATAAATATTATGTTGTATAATTCGACAAAAAATATTAATTTTATCGTCTTTTCATTAATTTTTTTCTTTTTTTAGGCCCCGGCACTACGGGCCTGGGCTCCGGCGCCGGTGAACCTCTAACCTAAATCATGAACTGGTTATGTAATGAGTCCTTTAAAAAAGAAAACATGACGGTGCTAAAGCTTGGTAACGTGTATTCGTGTTAGGAAGTGTCTATAGTCTACTTCACGATGTGCATAGATCACAATTCCTGAATCGTTGTTAATCGACTCAGTTTTACTCGTTTTTTTATTTTTCTATTGTTAGAATTCTGTTACTGTAGGTTGCTCAGCAGTCACTCTACTTCGTTAAGCGCTGAAAATTCCTTTCCATGCACAAGATCTCGTTAAACAGATTAAAAAAGATACAATCGTAAATACCTGTGCAATTTAAGTAAAGAAACTTTTCTCATTAAGATTTTTTCGAAGATCCTTGTAGGTTTGGGATATGATCAAAAAAAGCGCATTAGTTATTCATGAATTGCATGATATGTAGCAAACCAGATCTGCTGAAGCCTTTTTGTTGGTTATGACGCTATATACTCGTAAATGCTTTCGTTTCCCAGAAATTATCAAGTAAAAAATGAAATGTAAATCTAATACCGTATGCCTCAATAAAAACGAAGATTTGATTTTTTTAAATAATGAATCTTCGTACAGGCTGAGTCTCACAAAATCTTGATGTTTTGTTGATTAATAGCAATTGAAGTTGTGATTGAACCAGGCCTGAAACAACCTGCAGTACTGCCTCACACAGGATAAAATAATATATTTCATTTTAGTGGCTAATGTTTTTATACCGTGTTTCATTTAGGCTATATAATGTGCTCTTGAAATATTTTTTCAGGATTATATCTCTAGATGCGGTGCAAAAAGGAAAAAGTTAAGCATCCACGTTTATTCAGCGAGTGACTGGGAAACGCGAGACAAGGATGGATCGCTGAATAAGCGCCGTAAAAACTATGTAAGCAACACAAACTGCTTTAGCGAAAAATGTAATCATTCAAGATACTTCGGTGCTTGTTTGTTTTCAACTCAAATTTGTTACGCTGAAGTTGTAAAGAATGAAAATTGCTTATAATAAGTATTAGAATAGAAAAACGCAAATTCAGACAATGACTGTGTAATGCATAAAGGAACAAAATGACGTAAAAAATAATAAAAAAGTTGGAAACAAATTTGAAGCTCAAATGATAAAAGATCAATGTAAAGGGTTTCAATTTTTTATAATGTTTCTTTCATCGTTTTTTGCGCATGATTTTTTCTTTGTGGGCTTCTTACCTGTCAGTTTGCGCGTTTTTGTGTCATAATCATACGTGACCCCCCAGAACGGCTACTGACCCTCTCGAAATGGCTGAGACCATACATGGGTAGTAACCAAATTCTGGGAGTATGATGGGGCCAAAATACCAAAAATAGCACTAAAAATTCAACTCTGGGTCTTTTATCGGTTTTAAGGGGATTCAGATTCTGAGGGTGTGTAAACCCCCAAACCCCTCACGCGACCATAGATGAACGGCATGGCCGATCTGGGAGGGGTCAGACGATCTGGGGGGTCAAAAATTGAGCTTTTTTGGGCCAAAATGACCTCAAAAATTGGTATAAGCGCTAAAATAACTTTAAAACAACATTACACCCTTTTGGTCAATTAGAAGCACTTTTGAATAAAATTTTCAATTTGCATCCGTTTTTGGCTTCAGTTTGCCTCATTTCTCACAAAATTCTCCCTTTTCTATTCTGGGGGGTCGGGAACTCCAAACCCCCATGTGCATGTCTAACTGCGACCCCACAGAATTGCCAATTTCTCGTAAAAATTGTAAAAAGTGTGCATTTGGCTCACAAGTCAAATTTTCGGGCTTTGCGCCATGTATACATTTTTGGACTGACTATATTTTTTTCGACTTAGAAAGCTAAAATAACTTGTGCTACACAATCAGAATTAACACAGCGATTGCAACATGTTCATTCTATCTCCTATTAGACTCCAATTCGCCTTTGAATTCAATGCAACAGGATAAAGAAGTCAATTTTATCTTCAAATGACAGAAAAGATTGCAAAGTTGTCGAATAGATCTTATTTTCGGCATAAAATCTATATAAATCAGTAGAGATAGATGCAAAAGGTGTGTAAGTCTATACAAAGATGCTTGAAATTACACAAAGATAGATTTTGGAGTCTTTAATGCCCGTGCTTGGAGCTAAATACATTGTTATTACGATATTCAAGGCGAAGCGCCAAAAATTTTTTGAAATTTCGCTTAAAAAAATACCTTAAAAAGCTTTTAAATTACTCTCACTTCGCCCTAAAAATCTTCGTACGAGCCTTAAAATCTTTGTGTCGCACAAAAATCGTGTCTAGAGAGAAAGAGAGTTGTCCGGAAAGGTCAAAAAATAGTGTTTTTGATGTGTTCCCATCGATTGTTATCTCAAAAAGGGAATTTTTTTAAAAATTTTTTTAGTTCAACCTGACCCCCCTCCCCCAGAATTCTCATGCTGTACATGTATGGTCAAACTGATTCGTATTTCCAGACAGTCCTAATCGACAATGTTATATCATTCAAAGCAAGCTTGCCGTTATACGAAACTTCTCGTCCTTATGCTCAAATTCCACCTGCCGGGTTCTTAATTAGCGAAGAATGGAAATGCAAATTATAAATTTAAATTTATAGATCGTTTTCCGCTCGCTTTTTGTTGTTGATGCTGTTTTTGTCCGTTTTTATTCATTGTAATTTGTTTTTCCCGGTTCTGATGCTTTTTATTTTTGTCGTAGTGAATCATTTAATCTTTCCGAATAAACAATGCAGTAAATGATTCATATGTTGCATTTTGCATAAATTTTCGACCTGCTTTTCTTGATTAGACATATTCTAGCCTTGTATCAAAGCACGAAAGCAGTAGCTCGAAGAAAGTATGCACGTTTCGAACAAAAGTGACAAAAATGAACTTCGCTAAAATGTCTTGAAAACTAGTTAATTAACACTAATTCAAGGCCATTTTGCACATTTTGACTCGACTCATACCGGCTACGCTGGGTATTTTTATGCAGCCTTTTCTTAGTACCATTTTTTCTGTCAGCACGTTCCCTAGAGTTCTATTTTTTACGGAATTTTGCTCTAGAATATCCCCCGTTTACCGTGATCTTGGACGGAGTCATTGTGAATCACGTGTTAGCTTTCTTTTATGATCTTCCTTATCCTCTGTATCTATAAAAAGAACTTTGTCTAGCCTCGTTTTGGCTCCATTTACATCGTTCGTAAGAAATAAGCACCCATTTTTCGGCCTATTTATAGTGCTATCACAAAAAAACTCAAAAATGAGAAATAAGGTTCTAATCAAAAATTTAGTGGTTTATACCTTTTCAGCTTTGCAAATGCATCCCCTGGTCAAAAACATGATGGTACGGAGGGGTATGGGAAAGCCTGAGCCTACATCAAGCCCTCTACATCTCTGCTTTCTCTGTCAGAAATGTGAACTGTCTTCTTATGAAGTTCAAGGGAAGGGTAGTAGCTTTTTCGATAAAAAATTATATAATTCGGGGATTTTATGTCTTATATTATTTAACATTTCATTGATTTTTGCAAAACTTTGACAGTAAGTGCCGGAATTTAAGAGAATAACGGTTGGCGATAATGATAAACGCTCTTTGCTTGTATTAAAGCACCTAAAGTACAAAAAATTATTTTTAAAAAGTTGACATTTTGAGAATGTACGATAAAAATCGGATGAATTCTCCTGTACTGGAAAGTATCTGGCGTCAAAAGTGTGCGTTACAGCCGCCAAGAAAGTCAATAAATCTCAATAATTCTTATACAACGCGGAAAATTGGAAAAAATTACGGCCAAAAATTATTAAAACTATGTACCTACATATGTATATGTATACATCCATAGGCACGTAGCTGTGGGGGACACATGGGGACTAGTCGCCCAATTTCGAAAGAACGAGTGAGTCCCTCAAAGGATAAAGTTCAAGTTCTTGAAGCACGTTTGAAAAACTGCTATAGTCTGTTTGATTTAGCTTCGAGTTTTTTATTGAATTTATTCCGCTGAAGAATGAAAAAAATCGAAGCATATTCTGCGCTTCTGAAAAACGTGCCTTCACAAAACATTGTTCACTGACTCAGAAAAAGATTATGAATAAGCTTTGATTTGTTTTATTAACCGATTGATTTCTTATCAATATCAAATTTCTCTTTCAATGTATATAATCAATAATTAGTTAATCTTCAATAGCTTCATAAATGACTTATGACAAGCACATCATTTTGTTAATTGCTGCCCAATAGCAATGCGTCCCATGCTAGCGTAAGAATGCACATTATGTCGTTTTTGATTAGCGATCGCTTCTTTTCTAGGGATAAGCTATTCACGTTATTCATTTTTACGTAGGAGGTGCAACTCCCTCCTGCAGGCAGCAGAATATGCTTCGAGTTTTTTGCAGTTTTGAGCGGAAGTCTAATTTTGAGTAAATTCTTACAACTTCCGCAGGCGTATGTGTGTACATAGATAACTTTTCCCTAATTCCCTTCTATTATGTCCTTAATGATGTGAAATTCTAGGTATATTCGTCCTTTCTGCTCCATCGTAGCATTTTTCTTTGCTATCTCTTACATAATTATCGTAATCTATCGGCCTACTGATGATATGAATTCTTAAAATTTACGCACGAAAATGTGAAACAGACTATATGTCATGCGTGTTTTACTTATCTTCCCGGAAAAATTTATTTCTTTATCTTTGTATTTCGCGTGGCACGCAGACATTAGAGCGCCGACATTAGAGCGCGTGACTTTAGAGCGCGCGACATTAGAGCGCGCGACATTAGAGCGCTGACATTAAAGTGCAGTTACAATGATGCGTCATGGAGGCAGACATAGAATTACTGATTGTATATTTCCATCTAGCACCTTTGGAAAAATTGCAAGACGTAAGATTTTTTGACACTCTACTGTTTTAAGGCAGCAGCTGAATTCTGTTTCAAAAAAGCTGCCTGCACTGTTAAAAAAAATGTTGTAATTACACAAAAAAGTTGTGAGTAATTGGCTGCCACAACTTTTATATGTCTTGGTTACACAACAATATTCTGTAGGTGCTACATAAGAAAGCAATCTATACAACAAAATATTATTGTGTCGAGCCAACGTAATTTGTTCTGTAGATCCAACACAACTTTCAAGCCTCCAGAATATCGATTTTGGGCCCCAATCTGAAAGCTTTATTTAGACGCTAAATAACACACATTTGATGATAGGTATAACGCAAGCAAGAGGAATGAAAAAATGCACTAGTCAGTTTTCTGAACCAAATTCGTATCTTCTTGGCTAAAAGAACTGACTAATGAATTTTGACATCGGGCATATAATGCCACATTCGAAATAACAAATATTGAGCAAAAATTCACTAGGTATTCACACAAAACAATAACGATCAAGAGAAAATGCACAAAAACTTATATTACGACACCAAATTTAAGTAATGTAATATAATTCAAAATAAAGAGCAGCAGATTGTAAGAAAAAATAAAGTCGTAAATGTTTCAAGATTTTTTTAGAGAACCGCAGTCTAAGTTTTTCTCATGCTCTGAAAATAGTCGCAAAAATCCAATATCAACATTTGAAATAATAATTTTTGTCAACTTTTCAATGTCTACTTTAAGCGTAATAATTTTACATCATTTTTCCAAAAATTCTCAAAATTTATGAAATTTTGCCTGAAAAATTGCTTATGCTATCAGAATTTCACTAAACATCAATTGGGAATGAAAAGCGATTAGTGCGTAGAATAGATTGAAGGATATCTTCCATTTTATAGAGTCACTTTTGACATACAAATATGTCTTCCAGTCGGTTCAGGATAAAGAAAGTCAATATGCCAGAATCTTATTCAGCATGCAGCGTTGAAAAAATGTTATCAAAGCCCGACAGCTGCTAGTGAAGAGGAATCATAAGTAAGAACATTCGCAGTTGTAAAAAGGTCATTAACCTTTTAGTGGCCAACGTTCCCAATCGGGAACATATTTTCAAAATTTTGTTGCAAAACAACTACTCATCTAATTTAAATAAGACTTTTTTGGATGAGAAACAAGATGTTTGCCTGTCCTGTGAGAGACAATTTCAAAAGTTTATTATGAGTATAGTGCTATGCTATACTGCCTTAAGTGAGACAAAAATAGCGAAAGTTTGTCATGTTTAGAAATTTGCATATTGTCAATCGACATACAAAATTTTCGAGCCAAATGTCATGCAGTCATGTTTGCAGAGGTTTTCTGATCATTTTAGTATGTTACTCATTTTTATTTAGTTGCTCATCAAAAGTTATGGTTAAATTTATATTTATGTTCCCGTTTGGGAACGTTGGCTCCTAGGAGTGCAAAAATATTTAATTCCTGGAAAAGAGAAAAAATCTATGGGGCAGCATATGTAACCTCGGCTACGCTCTTTAGTGACCTCGCATGCATTCCTTCAATTTTCTAGAGCTCCACAAGCATTCTGGTATGACTCCAATGCACATATTCAAAATATTAAATGCAGGTTTATGGGATTCTTTACTTGATTCTACATATGTGTTATGATTACACAACAATGTAGCTCTTGATTTCTAGCTGTTTTTAGGCAAAAATTCAAGTGTTTCTGTAAATAATTTTAGGTGCTTTCGTAGATATTACTTGCTCTACCTTACTTTGCTTTATTTTTTTACTATAACTTACAAACTTACAGAGCCATGAATCTTTAGAGGCTTAGAGACAAATTTTCTTGAATTTATGCACAATATCATGTATTTTTGATCTGTAGAACTTGCACTGTACTTTATCAAACTTTATATAACTACTGATTTCTAACATTTTCTTATAGCTCAGAAGCATGCTAGCAACATAACTAAACTTTGAGTGTAAGTTTATTGGACTATCGATAACGACTGCGGGTAGTTAAATGTCCGAAAAGAGTAAACGTATGATATTATGACTTACTTTTTATTCACTGTAAAATTTTACTTATTGAAAATTGAATGAAATTTCCAAATTGACTATATTACACTCTGACTTCCTGTTATTTCCCGAATCTTGATTCATGATTTCTAATTTTTAGTATACCAAAACACGTCGATGCAGTGTAAATAGCTGTGAGATCACGGGCATTAGTTCAACAGCGTAGAAATGAGAAAACCAATAAATTTTGAAAAATCCAGAAAAAACGAAACTACAGATTATAGCTGAATAATAGTTTTTTACTCATCTTAGCTAGACATTATTTAATGTTATCTAGAAAGCAAGCAAATCTAACAAAAAGCAAAAATAAAGTACAGTGTCTACTGAAAGTTTCTTGGTTTTCTGAGGTTTATGGTTCCCATAAGGTTTCAAATACTCAAAAGCACACCCTTGTAGGCTCTCTATTTGACAATTTGACAGTTTAGATTACTTTTGTTATCAATGTTTGTAGCAGATCGCTTTAATCTTATATGTTTTGCAAAACATAAGAGAACATGAAATTTGGCAAAAATGTTCCCCAAGAAGCCAACGTTCCCAAATGGGAACATATGAACAACATGATAGAGAGGGAGAGCTTTTTGCTCTGGTTTTTTGCATACAGTCTTACATTTTAGAGATTTAAGAAACATATTAAGATTGCATTGCTGTAGCACATCAGCATCATAGAGCGGACTTTAAAAGGTTAAAATAAGCTTGCCTTAAGAACAAATCAAGCAGTGCATATAAAATCACTTGAATAGTAAAACAGAATAAGGCAATAAAAGCATACATAACAAGATCCGATCAATTTGAGCTGAATACAGCCACACTCATATTAAAGTTGAGTAAATATATAGGTAATATAAATATATTACACTGCCAGTATTATCAATCTCTGAAAAATATATATATAATCAAAGAATTGGAAAACGCATAACACACGAACTGACAAAGTGTGCTCCAACTGCATTCACCACCTTTCGTTCCATCACAACTGAGAGTATGAAGGTAGGTACCCTTCGTCCTTCCATCTATCTTAGTACTGGTTACAATGAATCATGTTTTCAGCTATAAGCGGTCATATGCACGTCAATCTGAGCCTAATCAATATGCATCATAGCTTGTAGGCAGAACACAAAAAAGTTGTGTTGGATAAATAGACATCCGGATTGTCAAGTACCTACACAATATTTTTGTGTCCATGGAACAGATTTGTAGATTGGACACAAGTTTATTGTGCATGTACAACGATTTTTTTACAGTGTGG
>JAVLUZ010000409.1:0-130087 GCA_036768485.1 Mermis nigrescens | reverse complement strand
TTATGGCAATTCCTGATGCCAAAATTCGCTGTAATATGCACTAGAAAAATCCTTTTTTGGCGATTTTCATAAACATACTCAGTAACGCAAACACGTTCACTCGCCACCAAAAATTAAAGCTTACTCGCATAAGCTGTAACGTTTGGCAGAGTTTTTCTTTGATATGTTCATCGATGAAAATGACCCTGACAATTGGGGTCAGGCGTGGAGCTTACTGCTAACACATGATATGCAGGTCTATATGGCCTTAGATGCATTGATTACCATCGATGTGATCATTTTGATGGAGGTATGCTCGCAAAATAACCGAATTATGGAAGATAGAAAACCGTTGCCTTTTTATTTTAATGACAACAAAAAACATGTTAAAAAAGGCGAAACTAAGTCAAACGTGTGTTGCCCATTATCTCACACGCCTTCGTGAGGCCAGTCAACCAGCTTGGCGGCTGAGGTCACCGTAAGTTTGGATGGCAAAGAAGTTGTAACGCCTTTAGACTTCTATACGCCGCCTCCGCTGACTGAAGCAGCCATAGCCGCAGCTACTCTGGTTACACGATGGCTAACACGCCGTTGCATGACAATATTTGGGAAAACCCGTACCTATTGGTGTGACAGTTGCAGTACAATGCCAACGCTCAGTTGGGCCCATGCGTAACAACTGCTCCCAAACCAACTGCTGTCGTACCATCTACACAGGCTACTGCGACTCTCTTGCAAGCCACGTCACAATCTGAAACTCAGATGGTCGGAATCAAACCATCCGTGACCACCGATAAGGCGGATTTATTACCTCCGCGTCTTGTAATCGCATTGTTGGAATCCAAAGCCAAAAGGCAAGCAAATTTATCGCCCTCCAAAACTGATTTTAACCACTCCAGGAGGTGCCCTTATTGCAACGCAAGTGATTGCTGCACAAGCACTCACGAATTTGCCGCACGCATTCACGGATACTCTGCGTTTGCCCCCAATGCTGCAGTCGGACTGGAAAGAGCAACATGCAGGACCCAATGTCATTATGACCAAAATTTTGGGTCCGCCTCCGCTGACCGCAACATACGCTTCCACCCCAAGAGGTGTTGCAAGCTGCATTATCAGTGCAAATTGCGTTGCAAAGCGCGCCACCAGCCGCGTCACAAATGACTCGGCACTACGGCAGGTATATTGGATACTAACGTGCGCAATCAGCCACTGGGTATCCAAAATATACCACCAAATGCGGATCAAATACCACCTCCACATATTGAAATTGCTCGCCAACAGGCAGCGGCAAACAAAATGCGCAACAGTGCAATCGCTCTCGCTATATGGAACATTTTTTCCACATAGTCAAAACATTGTCTCGCGAAACGCCATGCTATATTGTTCCTGACATTTTGCACAATCTGCGCACCCACTTAGGTGACAGAGAAGGATCGATCATGTATGACAAAATGTTAGAGGCTGCGCAAGTGCACCTCAATAAAATTTATGCAATTCATTTGCAATATGCGTCTGCAGCTGATGCACCCCAGCGCCCCTTGGCCTGGGTAACAGTTGCACAACCCGTGCCAGACGCTGATCATGGACCACCACTGTGTTTCATCTCGCAACCAAGCGTTTTTCAATGCCTGTACTATCCGGATGACTATTTCGTGAGAAATAGGTTTTTCTTAACCACTGGAATTATGCGGTATGAAGTTTTGCTAGAATACTTGGTGAGTCACCAGTACCTCAAAACTCCGAGCGTTGTGACTGATGGCCAAGCATGGAACATTCTTCCGGAAGTATTGCCGCACTGAGTGTGCCCTGCACCGGATCATATGGCCCCATTGTTGATTTCTATGCAACAAATGATTGATATTTTTGAAAACTTTTGCAAATTCCAAGCCGCATATGAATCGGACTATGGGTTCCTACCAATCTTTTCATCCATAGATGCTATGCGCGCAAAAGTGCTTTTGGAATTCCTGGACAGACGTTTCCATTATTTAGCATTCGCCTATGGCAGCACGGCTATAGCCTGGCAAATGGTTGAGCAGCTGTGTTGTATGCTGCGTGTGGCTTTTCTCGGCCCGTCATACACACCGGTGCCAGCTGATGCTTTTCCAGAATTCCCAGAACTAACTGAGCAAATTGAAGACCAGGCCAAATTGCATCACACAATTTGAGCCATTTGGCTTCAAACCAATCCAGAATTTGCTATCCCGGTGCAATTTGATTGGTTCAAAGGTCGCCTAAAATCGGCCTACTACTTAAAACACAAATTGCAAGCGGATTTAGAAAAAATTTGCAGAGACAGACGTAAAGCCTCTTCACAAGATCCGTGCTGGGTCTACGGCAAACAAAGAAAGACAAGATGTTGACCTGTCTATACCAGCTCAAGTCACGATATGACGAGCACGCATGGTCATTGAACAGTGCAAAAGGGAAACACTTGCGACCAAAGTTCCGCGACACGTAACGCATCTGCGTCAAGCTGGTTTGCTCACACTTGCATCTGGCATTCGTGAAATGTCCGGCAATGAACATTGTTGTCGATTAAACAAATTTTATGATTCGAAATCACAACACACGTTGCGCCATTTGAGAAATTTGGAAAAAGAACGTAGGAAACAGCTGGTTCAAGCCAAAGTTTGCACGCGATTGCAAGCAAGTGTGAGCCACAGGGGCGCTAGGCCGCAAGCTATGCAATCATCTCGGCAGTCGCAACCCCAATTGCAATTGCGTTTGCAATCACAAACAAAACCACAGGCACAAACACAAGTAAAACCGCATGTACAAACACAAGCACATACACAGGCTCAAACACAGCCAAAACAGTATTCCAGCATGCACTCGCATTCCGAGTCGTACTCGCAGGCACATGCTGGACATATGTTGCGCTCACGACAGCAGCAGCCACGCGAAGTATCGGCAACAATCACAACCAAATTGTGGAACTCATCAGGATTGTCAACAATTGTACCCGAGTCAACAGCAGGATCAATCGTTTTATCCAATACCGTATCCAACTCGGGAAGCCACTCAGGTCTATTCCAATCCACCACCTCAATGAGAGCCTTTATTGCCACCACCGTGGCCTATTTCGAAATTGAAGGAACATTCGCGCAACACATCTTGCGAACAATCTTATGGTTTTACTCTGGAACCATACCAAATGCCGGTTCCACCGACACCGCGTCGTTATCACACCTGGGCGTGGGGTTTGGGGGTATGCACCCCCAGAAACCAAAATACCCCCCCAGAAATCAAAATACCCCCCCCCCAGAATTCAATTTTTGAAAATTTTTTTCGTTTTTTTCGCAATTTTTTGATGCCAATGGATAGTGCTTGATGAGAAACGTCGAAAAATGGTGTTTTTATCGCCATACCACCATTTTTAAGGCCATTTTTCGACCTTCAAAAAAATCTTGCACCCCCCCCCAGAATTTTCTTGCTGCCCACGTATGGTCGTTATGCGGATGATGACGACGTCAACAAAGACAAGGATGACGATCAACCAGTCGATCCCCATCATAATTTACGTCAACATTTGTATGGTCGCAATGCTTCACCATATTGCGAAAGGGAGTGTTCAAATACGCGTCGCGACACGGACTCTGATCGCGAATCTTTTCCACATTGCCACGGCAAATCTCATGGGCCAAAGCCAGAGCCCTGCGCGGGTCGAAATTTTTTGACCCGCCCCACCCCGCCAAGAAAGAAATAAAGCTCACCCCGCCCCGCCCTGCAGCTCCTTAGACCCGCCCCGCCCCGCCAGTAATGTTACAAAAATTAGGCCCGCCCTGCCCCGCCCCGCAAAATTTTTTCATGTACTCTATGTATCCATTTCTGGTCGAAAAGAGCCAGAATGCAAGAAGATAAAGAACCGGACAATGAGTGATACAAAATCTTCAACGTAAATGAGTGCAATGCAATTTTGTAAATTGAATAAGAGCTAATGTCTTACAGCAATAAACTTTATTGGAACAACAATGATGTTATTGTGATAGGTGTAGTAGGTATGTAGGTAAGTTGCAAAAGGCACAATCTTGCACTGCTGATTGCTCAAATTCTGAGGGGGTCTGATGGGGCGAAATCGCCAAAACTAGCACAACAAAATCAATTCTGGGGGTCTGCTGGATCCCAGAGGACAACCCAGATCCCAATGCTCACCATTACTCAAATCATTTAGGTGATAGTCTACCTTATGTAAGGACGTAGTGTGTACTTACATATATGTAGGCATAGGTGGGCAGCACCGAAATTCTGGGGAGGTGAAAAATTTCTGGGGGGGGGTGGAAAAATTTCATCAAAAATTGCTGAAAAAGCAAAAAAAAATTTCTGGGGGGGGTTATTTTGATTTCTTGGGGGGGGGGGGTATTTCAACTTCTGGGGGTGCATGCCCCCAACCCCCCCCCCCCCACGCCCACGTGTGTATGTAGGTACCTGCCTACCTATATATACAGGGTGTTTCAAAAAACGAAACCCATATCAGACCTTGTAACTTCGAAACGAATCGCTTCAATTCGAATGCAACTTGCTTTAATCAATAGATAAAAACCTTCATATTGATCTTGCAGAGTTTCATTTTCGCAGCTTAATTTGTTCTTGTACAACGCGCATTTGAGTAAAATTCGTTTTTTTCATTAAGTACAATGTGTCGTAAGAAATGAATATGTGTTTGCAACGTTGTAGCTTTAGATCGAGTGAACATTTTAGAATACGGTTTGCTTCAAACAAAAGCTCATGTATCTAGCTAGTTGCCTCTGAATTTTAGTTTTATTTTGTTTGTTGGTTCGAGAGCTATCGAGCTTTTGCCTAAGGTCACTCCCTCAGCGATTGAGCCAGCAATGACAAAATAAGCAGCGAGTTGCTTGCGCTTGTGAATGACCTAAGGAATGACATTTGGCGAAAGCTCAATTACTCTCGAACCAAGTAGCGAAATAGTACGAACATTTACAGGCTAACAGCTAGACAAACAGGCTTTTGAATAGAGTAGACCGTATTCTAAAATGTTTACTCGATTAAAAGCTACAACGTTGCAAACACATGATTTATTTCTGAACACGCATTGTATTTAATGAAAAAACGACATTTACACAATTGCGCGTTGCACAAGAACAGAGCAAGCTACGGATACGAAACTTAACAAGTTTCGTACAAAGGTTTTTGTCTATCGTTTAAAATAATTTGCATCGAAATTGAGCGAGTCGTTGAGAAGTTACAAGGTCAAATATGGGTTTCGTTTTTTTGAAACACTGTATATATGTAAGCTTATGCATGGTAAAGCTGGATTATTTCAATTTGTATTATTTTAACAGCCCCCCATGTGTTCTATTTCATTAAGTATTTATTCAAAGGATGAGCAGCAGAGCATTACTTAGAACTATAGTCTATTTCGCGAAACCTTGTGCATGGAAATCAATTTCGCGCACGTATCCTTTTGCACAACAAAAATATAAAAAAAGAAAGGCCCGCCCCGCCCCGCCCCGCCAAAATTTTTAGAAAATAAAGCCCGCCCCGCCCCGCCCCGCCAGCCGTGTGACCCGCCCCACAAAAAGCCCGCGCGGGCCTGCGGGGCGGGGCGGGCTGACCCGCCCCGCGCAGGGCTCTGGCCAAAGCCCAAGTATCAGGATTGCTATTGAACTTTGAAGTTCTACATTATAAACTCTGCGATAGCTGTCGACTCGACCAGCAGCTTTGTCGTTTTTCGTTTTATCCTGATGTGGATTCCAGGACTTTTCGCGTCATGTTATTTCTTTTTTGTTCGACAATTTTTGCGTCATATTATCACTGTAATTTTTTGATTCTCTGGTGCTTATTTTCTTGTCATTATGGCATAATTGCATTCCTCGTTTTAAATTACCCCTGTTTTAATTTTTCGTCTATGTCTTCAATTTTTGCTCACGCATAATGGCCTTTACTTGCCTTCTAATCTCGTGTCTTAAAATTTTTGCTCATTAGCGGTATTACTATTACCATATCTTAGTTCTTTAACGGACAAGGGGTTTTTACACCCAATCTACAAAAATTTTTCAATTCAAATTTTTTCCTCACCTGGGGACTGAAGGAAGGCCTAGGCGCCGAAGTTTTTTGTGCAAAAAGGTACGACTTCGGGCGCAAGAACTTCGTGGAAAAAGAAAAGAAGAATTGCTCAAACAAGTTGATGAGCTGAAACAGGAACTAGCTTCATTGAGAGTGTTCCTGAGTGTAAACGGAGCCATGCGTTGGCGTTATCGTTATTATTATCGTTATTTTCATTTTCGTTTTTACGTTTGCTCAGGTTGAGGCGTTGCGGACGCCAGTTGTTGTTTGTAGTGGCTCCCCAAAAAAATTCGCCACTGTGTGTCAAATTTTTTTCTATACGTGGGGAGTGTAACTGTGAGGATTACATGGTGCGAACTCGTGCCATTAGTTCGCACAGGCCGGCCGACAACAGCTTGGTTACTGTATCGGTTAACATAGCCATATGCGAGTTGACATCTTGCGGATGGTGAGCTCGTGGATATGCCTTCAGTTCTCATATAAATCCCCTAATTTTTATTACAAAATCTTTTAGATACTTGTCCGGTAAAAACAGAATTAAGTATATGATAATAGTAATTACTTTATTTGTCACCGCTTATAGTATTATCGTAAAAGACTCAATTCGAGAGTATTCTTGTTTGATGTTAGTTTGTCTTAAACTGATGTTTTACTGTATCGATCCCCTAATGGGATGTAAGTCTATTTGGCGTTTTGACGATTTTATCGTTTTGCTCATTTTATTCGTTAGCAAGTTTTGTTTCTTCTTTCCCGGAACAAGGCCGTGTGTATATACCGAATAAAAATATAAAAGCCCACCCAGGGGTTTCTTATACCGAGGGTGAGGTCGGTGTGCTCCATTCGTCGAGGACTTCTTTGCTTTTTCGGAGGAGAGGATTAGGTGAATATTTTTATTGTGTATTTTTCTTGAAATTCAATATTCTTTCATCAACCCAAAAATTAGCTAAAATCTTATCTAATTGTTTATGATGATTGATCAGTCTAGAGCTCGTTGGTGTTGTTTTCAAATTTCATTGTGCTACACGAATTATGAACCAAAAACATTTCTGTTTGATTCGAACCTCAAAAATAAGTTAATTAATCAACTTTAGCAGGGTTCAGATAGGTCAACTGACCTTGCGGCATTCCGGGATTTTAGGTAGGTCCTTGTAGAAACTAGGGCGTAGCTGCTGAGACTCCCGACCAGAAGCAGTCAGCAATATTAGGACTGAGGGAGTCGAAGCCGTAGATCTGCAAGGGTTCAGAAGATCGAAGTTGTTAGCGACTATACGTTCGGAACCAGCGCTAAGAGCAGCTAGGTACTTACGTAAGTAAATCCCGAAGGTGAATATCAGCCTCGCCCGTATCTGTGCTGATTTAGTAGGTACAGTGCGGGCAGCTACATTTACAATAGCATTATTTTGATGTATAATTATCGTAATTCGTAGGCCTTTATTCGAAAAAACTTGAAATTTATGCTCAAACTTACAACGTGAAACAGACTATAATTTGTCAATTTGTCATTTTTGAATACGTTTTCAGCAATGGCAGTTGTAAGACGTGATCCAAATATAATCGAGATCGGACGACTTTGTCTACCAAGGGTACCTGGCGTTGGATTTTTCGGAAACCACCCACTGTGTACTGTACACGATGTCAGGATTAAGCAGGATTTTTGTACAACACTACTGTACACGGTTATTAGCTTTATTACAACATGTTAACATTCAGCTGATCAAAATTCGATTATTGCTTATCTCTACAAATAAATTGTCGCAGTCTCTTAATTAAATCAAATTTCAGCTTCAAGCTTCCAATTTTTCATTCCATGAGAAAAATCAATATCACCTTTACATTTGCAGTTTATATTTCATTCGAACAAATTTTTTCAAATTTTTTTATAGTCTGTTTCACTCGAGTTTGTGCCTAAATTTTAAAAAATATGTCTGACATAATGATTTCGATTATAGCACTGATTTGATGTATAATTATCGTTTTTTATGTATTATAACATTTTTTGACCTCTAAAAAATCTTATTTTGGTGCTGCCCGCCTATGCTTAATTTCTGAAACATGACTTACTTTATATCTGCTTGCACTTTGGTTTTTTTAATAAGCTTTGGCTTGTTTAATAAGTCTTTTTTATAATGTCTCTATATGGTTATGTATTGTATTGTAAACCATAATTATATACGTACATTTCTGGCCACTACTTTCCACCCGTTTTTTGAAGCGATGTTTTGAGTACTCACGCCATAGATGATTTCAGTAGAGGAAAAGTTGCTCTTTTAATGATGCCAAAAAGAAAATATAGAAGGATTATTGAAATTTGCACATCTTCAAATTTTCTAAAAGTTTGATTTTTTATATCTTTATACTGCAGGTATCTTATAATCTGATATCTGGATTTTAGACAGAACACAGTATGCTCGTTTGCTTGTGCAATAGCAGGATGTACACTTCTCTCATTTGGACTTTAAAAATGGCTAGTTTGAAATAATTTTGAATAGCAATTTTTCCGCTGCTAATTTACACGACATTTACAACAGAAGAACGGATAGAAAAACTAGTTTTACTGTGATCTGAAAAGGGCAAAAATTTTTCCATGCTCACAGGTTTTCAATACATAATATAGTTCGGTTCAGCTACAATGCAATTTCAAAGTTGCGGGCTTTTAGGGTTTCCCGTACAATCAATACAGATTAGGGTTTAGGTTTTGGGCTCTGCCTACCTGAGTTTTTGAATTTATGAAAAACATTTCGGCTAAGCTCGTTCGAGACCCCAAAGGAACATACACACAAAATTTTATCAAAATCGGAGATGCTTGAGTGAGGTGGGGACCACATCTGGGCGTGGGGGTGGGGAGTGTGCGGCGGGTATGCACCCCCTCCCAAAAGGCCAAATACCTCCCCCAGAATTCGATTTTCGAAATTTTTTGTTTTTTCCCGATTTTTTGATGCCAAGCTTGATACGCAACGTTGAAAAATAGTACTTTTTTCGCCATGTCACTATTTTTAAGACCTTAAAAATCATGCATCCCTCTGAATTTCCCACCTACAGTGGGGACGTCTGGACCACTTGACATGGAATGACCCGCGTCAAAAAGATCATTTTTAGCGTTTCTGATGATTGTCCATGTTCAGAGTATATAAAAAAATTTCGACAAATGATCAGAAAATTGAGTAAATTAAACAAAATATAGTCAAAACAAGATTACTATATGGCGCCAAACGCCGAAAGTTTGATATTTTTGAGCAATCAGATTGCTAAAAACACTTAGAACAGAACATTTTCTATTTTCTGGAAAATCACATACGCCCAAGATTATGGATCTTCTCGTCCTGTTGTTCACAGACTAGTGTAACATCAGGCTGCGAGTTTTTCAACATCAAAAATGAAATTCATTCGGTCTGTCTGGAATGATTTAAATGATTCAGGAAATAAAGTTTGCATAAGAGAATAAGTACCGAATTTATTCTAATAAGGGCTCGCCGTTTACTTTTTCAATGCTTTTTTTGGTGCGCCATATATTACAGGGCGTTATTAATTATTTTTCTCAGCACAGATTACGTCAGCTTCTGCATAAAATTTTTCAACACAAAATGCTTGCATTTGATCTGGGGCTCTTAATCGTTATGATAACGTTAGTTGCTAGATAATTAAGCGTTCTTCTTGAAACGTTGGTAAAATACTTTTCACAGTGAAAGAATCTTTTGCCCGTCGGAGCGAAAAATTTGAACTAAAATTAATTTCGTTTTTGACCTTAATATTATTGCCAGTGGATTGGTTTCAACGCTAATTTGAAACAAAACAGATTATGATATTTGCTTTCACTTCTCAGATTTCATCATCTTATGTACCTTAGGTTCTCAAGAAAAATTCATATCAAGCGCATTTTCGTCAAATCTTTCTGATTGATCAGGATGTATCTGATAAGATTTTCACGGTAATTATCTCATCTCCCGTACACTAGATTAAGCAGACGGTATATCCAATAAACAAACGGCTTGCCGGTTATTAGAGGGCGCTGTTTATTATTTTTTCATCCGGAAAATGCGCCGTCTATTAGAGGGGGCTGTTTATTAGAATAAATAAAGTAGTTGTTTTAAAGCATTCTTCAGAGATTGACTTTTCGAACTTGAAATTAAACCAGTTTACAAAGATAAATCAACCAATAGAAGATGCTACTTCTGCACTACACCGCGCAACAGGGAAGGCGGTAACCAATTTTTTCCAAAGACAGTCAAAAATAGGTCCACAAAGTTTTCCTTCACGCGCTAAAAAGCGTTTTTTCGGCGTTTTACGCTGTCTACTTTTGATTAGAATCACTTTTGGAGCAACGTTTTTTCAAAAAATTTTCAAATTTCTGACAATTTCGTGCGAAAAAATCATTAAATTTCTTCGATTTTAGCGAGCGCAAAGCGCCAGAAAATTTATGAAGTTTAGTCGGAAGGTCGTTTAAAAGCTTGATTTCCTGTATTTTGTAGCATTTGACGCGAAACGTCGAAACTTTTCGATTTAAAAATTGAGAAAACTATGCTGAAAAGCCGTTTCTGCTGTTGAAATTGTTTGGAAATCTATTTTATTAGCGAAGAAATGGCTTGCAGATTGCCAAAAAAGTGAATAAATGTCATGAAAAGGTATTATCCGGCGCACAGCGCCAGAATAATTTAAAAAATTTGGTCGTGTATTGGAAATGTCTATCTCTGAAATATGCCTAGCGATTTTTAAGCTCACCTGTTTACATGCTACATCATTTTGTTCAATATCGACATGGCTCTTGAAAATTTTTTTAAGCGTTTTTATGTTCCAGAAAGAAAAATCATTGTTCATTAACATTGGAAAATGAAACCTATCGTTTTCAACTCTATATAAAAATTTGCTTCGAAACGAAGAAAACGATCTATTATACTTTTCTACCTCTGATATCAATCGTTATTTTTTCTGGCTTTATATGAAGCAAAAGATGAAATTAGGTGTGTATGTCAAAAATACGCATATACTGCACTCAAAATTCATTGGTAGACCGTATTAGAATGATACAAAATGACACATGAAACAGAAATCATGGGCGCGGTAAATTGACGAATCTGTATACCAGTCTTTGACCGTCGACCTTAGCCAATATTCCTCGCTGATAATAATACCTGAAAAGAAAGGAAACGAGTATTTTTTCATGACAGTAGCATGTGTATAAAATCATTTAAATAATCCTAATTTTGCAAAACAGACCAATTCGAGCAATCATATTTTAAAAAAGTTGGAAAAAATAGCAAAAGGTATAAAAAATATTTTTTAGAAGATGCAGCGCTAATGAATTAAGAAAATAAGTTTTGTTTTCAATAATTACATGGTACATTTTCTGTATTTCATGTGTGATTTTAGAAATAAAAAGCAGAAGGTGAATTTGTGTTCAAGAGCTAGATTTTTCTTCAAGTTTCTTGAAAAGCGCTACATTTTCTTAAATCTGCATGAAATCACTAATGCCATTTAGGGTATCAAGACTTCTTATCAAGTTTCATATTAGTTTAATTAGCAGTGTTTCAATGGACTTTATTCAAATTGCTGAAAGTTTCTCATAAACATTAATGATAGACGCGTTCAACGAACCGATATTTAACTAATCTGTTTTAAAAAGCTGTGGATACTGTCAGAACGCTTTTCCGTCCAGTTTCACACACACACACACACACACACACACACACACACACACACACACACACACACACACACACACACACACACACACACACACACACACACATGCACGCATACACACACACACACACATGCACGCACACACACACACACACACACACACACACACACACACACACACACACACACACACACACACACACACACACACACACACACACACACACACACACACACACAGGGGCTGAGAGCTGCCTGAAGGGGGTCATAGACTACTTCGCACCACTCTACACTTTACACAACTTTACATTTTACATCATATTTCACTTTACCTTACTTTACACTTTACACTGTACCTTACATTTTTTAATGATTTTTAGGCGTAGTGCACGCGTAAGCATAGGTTGAGAAGATCCTAAGCATGTGATTAAAAAAGGTTGTATTAAATATGATTATTAATACTCTTCCCGTAAAAATGAGCATAAAATTCATCCGAATGCGTTGACTGATAACATGTCTGGGGGCAGATCCGAGCATGATAAAAAGTGATTTGCATAGATCTCTTAAATGCTTCAACTTCGAAAATAACTTTGATCGTGCCAAAAATGCATTCCAAAGTTAAGACGTCTTTTTGCCTTTCAGAGACTTTTGAGCCGGAACACATTGAAGCGAAAATTGTTGACCGATTTTTATTTGTTGAGGCCACCCAAAAAAATGATTAAAGGGCATAAATTATACAAAATATTCGTTCAAGACATGTGCAGCTAATCTAAAAGCCTATTAAAGGAAGGATATGATCCGAGTTGGCATATTGCCAAAGCAAGATGGCCAAATTGAACTGAAAATAAATAAGCAAATGGATACATTTTTTAAGCAAAAACCAAAAAAATCACTACATAGGTGCAAATGACCCTAAATGGCTCAAAAACCCATTAGAAGAAAGCAGAATAATGTTGCCAATTGATTGGACATTATTGCACTTTGTTATATTATGTAAAATGTCTTTTTTTAATAAAACAAAAAATGCAACAAAGAGTCAGTGTAACAAGCAAGACAATTAGACCAACAATTTTATTAGAAATTAGATTCAGTTTGTCCTTATGTTTTTCTAAACAGTCACCTTCTACTCTCATTCTTTTGAAGTTTTTATCAAGTTTCAAACAGTTTTGACAAAAGCTTAGAAAATCATGCGTGAAACTTTTCCAATCTTCTATTTCAAGGTCACAGTTGTCCTTAAAAACAATAAATCTTACCTTTTGTGTAGCATTTTTAAATGTTGTTAGATGTTCACAAAATGCACATGATTGCGCAAAATATAAGCAAGTATTCACATTAACAATACAAAGTTAAGTTAAAATTGATAGAAACATTTTTGAAAATGTCTCAGTGATAAAATGTATATATGTATTTATGTATTCCATGCATGCCTGAAATGCATTTACACTATAGTTTTTCCAAATTCAAATGGAAGTGGCTCATCAAGATATGTCTTAACTTCGATTCCAATAGTATTATAGGTTTTTTGAGAATGGGAATATAGTTACGGCTGATATATGAATGATTCATGAAATCCATATATTTTCCTCCAGTATTTACGAATTGCAAAAGCGATGCAAAAACATTGCCAACAATTTGTGGCTCAACTATATCACAGTATACATAAAATTATGCATTCCCTCTAGCATGTTAGGAGAATGATAGGCAGATATTTTCATTTCTTGTCTAGCCTTATAAGCAATTTTATCAAACTGGTTTTCTAGAAAACCCAACACATACATTAAATGCACTTTATGCTTTGAAGGTGCACTGTATTGATAATCAAATGACAAAACTTCTTATTTTCATCATAATATACAATCATGTATAAGAGATACTCATACTTTCCTTGCAAACCGACTGTTTTTATCACATTACTGATTGTTTTCACAACATCATTTATATTAAAGTACCTAACTCAAGGAATGAGAATTTTTACATGCATATTGTTCTTAATATCGTAAAATTGTATCATGTTCTGATCCTCAGCTACATCATGCCAGGATTTGCATAAATGATTTCAGCCAATCCAAGTTCCTATTCACCATGCAATATAAATTGACTAGGCAGCTTATTTATAAAATAGCTGCACTATTAAACTCTAGCAAATTACCTGGTAAAACTGTTAATTATCCATGTTTAGAATTCGTATTTAGATATTCATTAATTTTTGCATTACACATAAATAGGGTGATGTATTTGGAAGGCGTATCATATGAGCGCCAAAGTAGAAAGTAGATAACATACATATGAGCACATATAATGGGTAACAAACCTTGCACTTGCACATTATTGTATGTATATGACAACGCATTACTTCATAAACAAGTATTATTTTTTATTGGGTTTTCTGGTTTTTGTCCACAACTGTCAAAGTAATCATGATGTATGCCAGAATCAAAGAACATGGCGACCCAATGAGAGCCGGTGCACAGCTTGCATACAAATCTATTACTGGAGCTGCTGGGTAGCTGGTTATTGGTGGTGCAAGATCTACTGGAAAAACACCTAAAATCTGTTGTTCTTAAATTTGTCATTTAAAATTTTGAATATTTCAAAAGTATCCATTTTTTATGAACCATAGTCATGAAATGAATTTCTGTTATATTGTAAATTATTATAAGGTTATCAAACTCTGCATATATAATAATTACTACTCCCGAGTCGGGTAATTTGTCATCAAACTTTACACTTTTACTCATTGTACTTTAGCACACTACATCACAATGACCACCATCATCTTCTTTGGGTGTCAGATCAAATTCAAAAAAGCAGTCACTAGTCGTGAAATCATCTCTGCTAATAAAATTACCTCTATTATCATGCCCTATATCTAATTCATCAAACATTTGGTTATAAGTTTGTAAATATAAGTGAATTTTAAAGGAAAATGCAGTGGATGTGTCGGAAATGTTTGGCCACAACTTGCCACTTTTACTTCACATGTATCAATGTGTTTAAATTAGAAGTGGCTCCGCTATACTGTCTTAATAAGCACTTCCTTCAACAAACACAAAGATGCCTAGGTAATTAGCCTGTGAAAACAATATATAATTTGTAGATTCGTGCGCAGGGTTTGAAACATGCAATTTGGTCACTAATATACATTGTATGGGATATCTGGCTAGTAGGATAACATTGTCTGTTCTAGACTTTAATTTTAATTCTTTACAACTTTGTAAGACAAATTGATTACTGTTTCTGTGTAATTCTAAGCAAAATTCTGTGAAATTGAGTAAGTATCTGTCGCGCAAAAACATGTCAATATGTAATGAATAGCGTACAAATTTCAATGATATTTTCATCCTTAAGCATTGCTGATTGAGGTTTAAAAGCCTCTTATCCTTAGTGTCAACAGAATCTCTAGCCTCATGAAAATATATTGTTGATTGTAGATGGGATATTTTTGCATCTTGGCCATAGTTTAAGTCGGTCTCAAAGTATGATCTATATGCATATTTATCTGAGCTGTTAAAGACTAGCTGTCCACGATTGGAGCATGTCTTGCGAATAAGATTTATTGGTGCATAGTCAGGTGTAGCCGCTTCTGCTGCTACTGCAGGTTTTAAAATTTGTAAAGCTATATAAATGTAGTTGTTGCTTAGTTGTATGAATTGTAAATCAGGCGGTACTCTAAATTCATAAGGTCGTCCATTAATTAATTATTGGGATCATGGGTTGAATTTCATCTCAAAAGCCTTTTTTTATAACTACTTGTGTTAGTTAGAATCGTCAAAAGGTCCAGTTCACTCTTTGTGCTTAAAAGTGAAAACTATGTCAAAGGGCCATTTTATATTAATTTTGAAAATGTGTCACTTGTTTTGACATTTAAAGGCTTTGGTCAACTCCCCAGAACTCCCCCTGCTGTTGTAATGCTTTGGAAGCTTTGTCCAAGAACTGTGCTGCCTGTTTTATGGAGTGTTCTTTGATAGAGTCAAAAGTGGCTTTCTTTGTGCTACATCTGGAGCAATATTGGCTCCTGCTACTAAAGCATGCTTACCAACATTTTTTGCATATAGAATTTAAAATGGTTATAACCATTCTGAAAAGTGATCAGAAAAAACTGCCCAAGCCAACACCACACTGATAAAGAACACCTTGAAACCTTCCAATCCATAGCCTATTTTGGCTACCTGCCCTGAGCAATACTGAAAACAAAGCTTAAAATTGTCGGAGAATACTGAACAAACATTTTTTATTGTATAAAGTATAAAATTGAGATTAATATTTATTGACTTTCATCCCAATCAAAATCTGAACCAGTTCTTGCAGCTGCTACAGCTAAAATCTCTCTCCCTTCTCTATTAGCGATACTTTTGAGTGGAAAATTTGCTTGGTATAGCGCTTTTAGAAACTCTTTTGTGCCAGGAACATTACTAATACTTTTACACTTATGTGCCAAATCATTATCTAAATCGATATTTGAACCATAAATCATTTGTTCTTCTATGACGAGTAAGGTTGAATTTCAATGTTCGGATTACTCTGAATGTAATAGGAAAGCGTTTCAGCTGATTGTTGCTGTTTCTTGGGAATATTTGCCAAAACTTTCTTATCACTTATTGCACTTTTTGCATCTCCTATATTAATCTTATTGGGCTGTTGCTTTTTTTCCTTAAAATCATTTAAATCTAGAGAGTACCTGATTTAATTTTATGAGCTGTTA
Source organism: Mermis nigrescens (assembly GCA_036768485.1). Lineage (NCBI taxonomy): Eukaryota > Metazoa > Nematoda > Enoplea > Mermithida > Mermithidae > Mermis > Mermis nigrescens. Next base: position 113,742 of record JAVLUZ010000409.1, on the reverse strand, counting down.
TTCAGCTGGTAGATTTTTCTCACTTTAAACGTTTTGAATTTGAGAGTCTAGAGAATCTAGCAAAAAACCTATTGGCTTTGATTTCTCGCTATGTCAGCATGAATCAAAGGTATCTTTCCAGTATGTCTCATCATTTTTTTTCCTATAAGCGCATCTACTAATAAACTACTATGTATCTACAGATAGTACTAGTGCGAGTAAAAGAGGTAGAAAACCATCATTCTGTATTATAATATGTTTTTCTTTTGTGCACTTCCCTGCCTATTATTTGCCAGAAACCTTATTTGATTTCAATACCATTTAGTGTTCAAAAAAAGGAATGTTGCCTTTTAGAAAGTTATGTGCACAATCACAAAGACAAAGAATCTGATATGTACTAGCAGTATTTATAAATGCATCTCTCTGTGGTCTTTTGAAGGTACTTAAAAGGTGCAAACAACAAGCAATATTGTGTTTCAATCAGCTAGGGCCCATGTTTAATTTAATTATTATTGTTATTATTATTATTGATAATTTTGTGAATGTTTATAGATTTTTGTACTATTTAGTTGTGATGAAAAATTTTATTTTTAATTGTAGTGCATCTTTAGCATTTTGTATTAGATCGATAAAAAGATAACCATGTGGCTGAGAAGTAGCATCAGAGTATGCTTCAAGAAAATAGTTTGGATTAGAAGGGTAGAGTTGGCGTGAAAGAATATGTGCCTGTATCTGATTAGAAGGATTTTTAAATAAGACAATATAGTCACAATTTATTCGCATGTTCTGAGTCCTTGAAAGAAAGCATTTTGAACTATATGAATAATGCTAATGTTCCAGTGATGACTGCTTCTTGTGAACATTTGTACAAGCTGTGAATTGTGTTTACTCTCTTGCATAAGATCATCTAGTATTCGGAGTTGAAGGGTAGAACTATGCTGTTTCAATTTGACAAAAATCAAGAAGTCGTTCTATGAATAAAACATCACCTGTTTGTGTGTAAAGTGGCTGGTTTTCAGTCAAGCACCACTAAATGTTGACAATTTCTGTATCAATAAATTGTTTTCTATTTTCAACCATTTGTATCACAAACATTGTTTTACCCGACTTTGTTGGACCAGAAACAATGCAGTAAAAGGGTCTTTAAAAGCCATTTTTCTTTGAAAAAAAGTATTTTTTGGTATTTAGATGATCTAAGACAATAAAATTTTGTACATTTACCGTATAATTTTGGGAACTCACGAAAAAATTTCCAAACTCTGCAAAAGTCTCATACTTAAGCATATAAAACTTATTTTAAATTTCACAGAAATATTTTCAAACTTTACAAAAAAGATTTTCAAGCTGAGCAAAAATAAAGGTATATACATTTATAAAAATCACATCCGATGACAACCTTTTATTAGCTCATGCTGAAGTAACGGGAATAGCAGGGACTTATAAAAGTAAGGACTGGGAATCATTTAGAAAATGTAATAAAAATTGCTACACCAAGCAGAAACGTATGACAATACAGATTTTTTAATAAGGCTAATGTGGACATTAATGATGAAAAATATGGTCTAGTGACTGTCAAGAGAATTCAAAAAGCTTTAGAGCCCAATTATCAAATAAAGGTATATTCTGGTAGGATGCTGTTTTTTGAAGGGCCTAAAGCTGAAAAAGTCCTAGGTTTACATGAGGCCAATAATCACTATGATTTAATCATCCAGATGCCTCTATTATTTCACTAAATTTGATACCCATGAATGAAATTTCGCAGAATGCCCCTCCTTTGCACAAAATAATCAGTCTTATTGTCTTTATTTCGAGTTTCCAAAACCTTTCCAACTATATATAAAACGTCAGCATAAGCATCAATCTTTTGAATTTCCGGTTCTTAAAAAATGCCCTCCAATTTTTCACCCATTTGATCCTTCAAAACATAAACAGTCGAGTTTTGGGCAAATCGCTCCTTGTTCATAGAATACTTCTTGGACAAATGGGCCAATAACCATCCTCAAAATTTTGTTTAACTTTACTTATGTACACCTAATCTCCTATTTTAAATTTAAATGTCACCATCTTGTTTATGCGAGACGCCATATTTAAAATTTCTTGTTCATCTTCTACTGGGACATTTGCTGGAAAAGTGTCTAAAGTCCTATCAATAAAATAATTATAATTAACAATCAAATCATGCAAGACATTAATGTACCTGTAAGTATTATTATTAGTCGAAAATCTCCACATTTACTTTCTAATTATCCTATTAAACTTTTATCCTTTTATCTCATTTTTTTGTTGTAAAAAATCAATAGATTGCGATTTTAGAAATTTTTTGAACCTCATTTTTCACAAACTTTTTTCCGGCATTCGTTTGTAGATTATATGGCTTACAATTCTTAAAAATTACAATAAAAGAATCGAGAACCTGCTCTGAAGTTTTACTTTTTAATGGAATGGACCATGCGTATTCTGAAAACGAATCGAGGCAATTTAATAAAAATGTATATCCACCATTAAATTCACTTAGCGATTGTAGGTCAATAAGATCGGCTTGCCATTGCTCGTCAATTCCACTGACAAGCACTTTATTACGTGCGTAGTGCTTATGCATGGGTTTATGCAATGTATATGCTGGCTGTCTTTCGAGCCATGCCTAAATATTTTTTAATACAATATTCAGAGCAAGCTTTGTAGCTCTGAAGTGAAGCTGGCTTGCCCCCGAGTACTCAGTCCTGCTATTATAATACAACTTTTTCAATGCTTTCTTCATCTTTTTTCAGCATGCTTTACTTGCAATATATTTATAATACACAATTGATGTAATACATAATACAATCATCGTACAAATTTTCAAACAGATTTTTTAAATTTGAGACAAAACTCTTCTATAAGCCAAACAGTTCGTACATATTCTGCTCTAAAATGCGTTCCCTCAAGTCTGAAGCAAAGCACCAGAATGCATTGCGTTTGTCCTTTTGCCTTCTTTAATCCTCAAACTCGCCACTCGATAACTTCCAGGAAAGAGAACAAAAGTTCTGAATGTCTCTTTTATTAGAAACCGTTTTTTGCTTTTTAAACTAATTTTATGAAAAGTGGTGATAAGCACACCTGGGCGTGGGAGGTTTCGGGGTATACACCACTCCCCCCGAGAAACCAAAATACCCGTCCCCTTTCCCCCAGAAACCAAAATACCCCCCAGAATTCAATTTTTGGAATTTTTTGTTTTTTTCGTATTTTTTTGATGCCAATGGATAGTGCTCGATGAGAAACGTTGAAAAATTGTATTTTTTCAACATATCACCATTTTTGACGCCATTTTTTGACATTTAAAAACTTACACCCCCAGAATTTTGGTGCTGCCCACGTATGGTGATAAGACATTTCTCCTGGAGACGCCATTTTGCTTAAAATAAGCAGAAAAGCGTGCAAATGTATAGTTTATGCTCAATCTTAGATTTTTGCTCTTCCATTTCTTGTTCAGGTTAGCGCTGAAGGACTTTATAATCAGCCTCCTGAAGAGACCGGTTGAATTCGCAACATTTGGGCGCATTTGTATGTTTATATACCATGTCCCCGTGTTTTTTTTCGAAAAATTTCCGTTCTGACGATGCTTTTTGACAAAAATAGCACAAGTGAATCATTAGAGGGTACATGGGCCTACCTAAATTGCGACCGCATAGCTCAGACGATATACATTTTCTCCAGAGAAAATGTATATCGTCATATCATTGTGCATTTGTTGAGGTATAGTTATTTGACGGAGGAAAAATGTAGATGCTACTTTTGGAAAAAGTGAAACGAGAGTACCGCGATAGCTTACTCGAAAATAATGAATTAGCCTATAGCGCATTTGGAAAAACGATGAAAAAAGTTTGTTCAGGATGAAGATTATGATTCTATAGTTTGTTTATGGAATGACTTTAGTGAAGAAACGAAAGAATTTTACGCTCATTTTTACGAAAAGTGTATTGATGATCATATTATATACACCCTTTATTAATCACGTGCTCAGGATCCTCTCATCCTATGCTTATGCGTTTACTACGCTTAAAAAGGAGTAAAAATGTAAAGTACAGTTTAAAGTGGTTGGTGTAAAGTGTAAAGTCGTGTAAAGTAGTATATGATCCTCTTCAGTCCTACTGTCTCATCTTGTGTCTATCAAAGACCTCCTATCTAACAGGGTGCTATGGTGTAATGAACTCCGTCCCCTAAGGCCCTCTCTCATCCTAGAGCCTTTTCGTGAAAAGTGTAAAGTAGCCCCTCTTCAATCCCCTCTCTCAGCCTAAGCCTATCAAAGGTTGGTGTAAAAAACCTCCTCCTCCTGGGGTACTCGGACCCTCCTCCCCTGGGGGTGTCCTATATTATATTGTTGCGCCCCAGGGATGCGCACTATACTACTCACTTTGACTGGAATCCTAACACAATTCCATATTGTTTACCTGAGTGCTCGACCCATCGTTTCGTAATTCATACAGGGCTTATTCTTAAGTGAACCCCAAAGCTCGGACACCCGTTTTGAGTCGATTAATTTAAAAACTCCAGCCGACTGGTCGACCCATTTGATCAAACGTGGATTGTGCCGTTCATCTTGCAGGAGCTCGAGTAGAAATTCCCATAGGAAGACCGTGTGTTCTGCAGGAGAAGTTTCCGCATTGCATTTGTACATATTTTGGCACAATAATATTTATATATTTTCGCAATACTATTATATTGGCTGCTTTTGTAATCCAGTTCTTTCAGATACAGCTCAATAATCGCCGATGTACATGTACAGGGTGACCCAAAAATATATCAAGCTTATTAATAATTTTTAGCGCAAGTAAATTAAAACCTTGCGTTTTTGATTTATACTTAATTTATTGATCAATGAGTCTGCGAAATTTTATCGAACGATTTTATGTAATCAGGTCAAAACAACTTTTTTACGGATGTAATTTTTTACAATCCTGATTATTTAAAAACGCGCATATGCGAGGATTAATAAGGATCATAATTTTCCATTAATCGTTCAACGTAATACATATGAAAGCAAGGCAAACCATAATAAAAAGAACAAAATTTATTGTAATAAATAAATTTTGCAATCAACCAGACGTATTCTTGGTGGGTGATTCGACCTCCCGCCCGAATGGCAACTGACCCCCTGAAAAATGGTTACGAGTGACCCCCTCCCAGAATGACCGATTTTTCGTAAAAGCTGGTAAAAGTTGCAAAAAAAGTGTGCCGTTTTACACGTTTTTAGCTTATTATTGGCCCAAAAATTTATATTTTCGGCGATTTGCGCCCTATACACATTTTTTTGACTATATTTTGTTAAATTCACTCAATTTATTTCAAATTTTCCTGAAATTTTTCGAGAGGTTTTTTATGTTCTAGAAAGGACGAGCAATGTCTGAAACGTCAAAAAACAATGTTTTTAACGGGCACCCTTCTTTTTTGACTCAAAAAAGGCACTTTTTAATAATTTTTGGGTCTGACCCTCCAGGATTGCCATGCTGTACATGTATGGTCTCAACCATCATAGATGGTCAGCACAAAAATTCTGGGAGGAGGGGAAAGCTCAAAAATGATCTTCAGAATGGTGGTGTGGCGAAAAAACACCATTTTTCAACGTTTCTCATCGAGCATTATCCATTGGCATCAAGAAATTTCGAAAAAAAAACAAAAAAAATTGAATTCTGGGGGGGGGGTGTTTTGATTTCTGGGGGGTGTATTCAGCCTTCTGGGGATTGCCTACCCACAAATCCCCTCCCACGCCCACGTGTGGTTTGTTCACCAAGTTCCGAAGTTTCGTGAGAAAGCTAAGAGCTAATTAAAAGCAATAATTTATCTTATTGTCCTTTCTTCCTTTCTTGAAATACCATTGAATTTTCAGTGAGTCATACATAAGTCGGACAACAAATTAGTTGGCGCATCCGCACAAAATTAGAAAGTGTACGGTTAAAGGTAGACGTGAAGCAAAAGCCAAAATCTATCAAAAAAATATATGGAGTTTGATGATTGATTAGATTCTGTATGCTGTTTATGTATATTTACATCTAAAATTTGGAACTTGTTTGCAAGAATGACTTTTAGTTAAATTGACATTTGAATCTTGCCAGCAAAAGCCATTTTTGGCGCCTTTCAAACTCATAGCACAATCAATTATGTACAAACTGCGATAAAGTGCAAGATCAGAGGGGTCTATTGATTTTTGGGGGAGGTTGTTCTGCATACCTGGGCGTAGGGGAGTTGGGGGTATGCACCCCCAGAAAACAAAATATCTCCCGCAATTCATTTTTGAAATTTTTTTCGCAATTTTTTGATGCCAATGGATAGTGCTCGATGAGAAACGTTGAAAATGGTGTTTTACGCCATACCACCATTTTTGGGTCAATTTTTGACCTTTTAAAAAATCTTGCCCTCCTCCCCCTAGAACTTTGGTGCCACCCACCTATGGTGGTCTGCCGGATTAAGGAGGGGCTGGTCCAGACCAGACATGCACGTAGGGGGGTTTGGGGGTATAAACCCCCATAATGGAAAAATAAGGAATTTACTCGGGAAAATGAGGACGGATGAAAATTGAATTTATTCTTCAAGAGTGGCTATAATTGACCAGAAACTGTGTAACAACGTAGTTTTTTAAGACATTTTGGCCCAAAAAGGCTCAATTCATGGCCCCTCCATACCGGCTGACCCCAATCCCCCAGATTGTCCATGCTGTGCATCTATCATGTGTGTTGTACTAATATATATAAAAATATATGCTATAGCTTAGGTACACAGGTACCTTCTCTCTTTTGAAATGCATTGGAAAAGGATTTCTGATGCTGAGATGCTTTCTTTGAATACTTCTGAGAATTTCCTGTATATTCAGCAAACATTTTGTTGTCGGCTGGCATATCTTGTTCGTGATGAGCAGCTAAGTTTGGGATAACATAAGTTTGTTGACGCAGCCAATTAAGCACGTACATGTCGGGAAAGAATACATGGTTGGCCGTACTATTATTTCCTTGAAATGATTAATTTGTTCACAGTGTGAATTAGCGAATGATCCCGCATACACATGTATTCTCAGAGCATTTCAATAGTATCATATGTGGCATAAAATCATAAAAAATAAAAATACTAAAGATAATGCTTACGTAAAATCAGTGCATGACATTAGCAGTAAAGAATACGAAAAAAACAAAATTAGAGAAATAAAATTTTCTGGAAAAATGACACTTTAGATACTAAAATTTGATCCAAGCAGATCATCACTATTTTACATAATTCGGGGCAATAATTGCCAACATCAGTAAGCCGGCTTATTGAATAAGTTCAACGAAATGTACAAACCTGTAACTTTGACTGGAAATTCTTAAAAGTCATCCAAGCTTATGTGAAGCAGATTATATTAGTCAGTCTCTGCTCACATTGGAGGGCGCGACCAAGATTTTATGGGAGGGGGTGTGCGAAGGTGGCGGTAAAATTAATGAAGTACCTACTACATCTGAAGAACCGTTAGGAGATTAACGGGAATGATGGCATTTTCAAGCATTTGTCGATGAGATTCATACCATGGTGGGAAAAATATTTAAAAAATTGAAAAATTTTCTGCTTGATTCAAAGTTGAATGTAAGCTTCGATTAACCTCTCTACATAACTAATTTTTCAATACCCGGTCCGAGCTCGACTCCAACTTATTTCGAAATTCTTATCTTTTGCATTTAATTTTGGGGCCTTCCAACGACAAATAATAAGAAAAAGAATAAATCGGCTTAAAGTGCCGGAAAATTTGACATATTCACCTTTCTGCACTTCTAATGTACCTACTTAAAAAATATAATAGAAAATAAGAAATCCGACGAGAAGCGCCAGAAAATCTTGACTTCAGTAGCTCAGGAGTGCTAAAAAAATTTGTCTCAGCTGTCTTTTCAGTAGACTTCGATAAGTTTAATTCTTTCCTTTGGGTTACTTTTGAGATAAATAAAGATACTTTTTTGTTTCGGGGGGAAGCGGCCTCCCTCGCCTCCAGCTGTTTACAGCCTGCTCGTAGCTATCAGTTAAATCAACAAAGATTGATCTTTTCACTGCAAGCGTCTTTTTTGTAATACAATTTACCAACAAACGATATAAAAATTATGTTAGATTGAAATTTTATATTGAAAAGTATATTCTTGAAAGCTCGCATCATACGTGGGCAGCAAGAAAATTCTGGGGGGGGTGCAAGATTTTTTTGAAGGTCAAAAAATGGCCCTAAAAATGGTGGTATGGCGATAAAAACACCATTTTTCGACGTTTCTCATCAAGCACTATCCATTGGCATCAAAAAATTACGAAAAAGACGAAAAAATTTTTCAAAAATTGAATTCTGGGGGGGTATTTTAATTTCTGGGGGGGGGGGTATTTTGGTTTCTGGGGGGTGCATACCCCCCAAACCCCTTCCCCCACGCCCAGGTGTGGCTCGCATTATGAAAGATGGGAACTGGGAAATAGTCATATATGCATACATAAAGAAACGTATTATTAAAATATGGGAAGTAAAAATGTCAACTTGAGCTTCTTAGGTAAATTAGTGAAATAGAATTGGATTTCAGTAAAGTACTTAGCATAGGCGAATTTCAAGAGGGAGGGGGACCGCCTCCTCCATCAAACCCAAAATAATTGGCTAGGTAAAGAATGGGTATATGTATAACTTGCAATGATTTTTGGCAATCAGTGATGATAATTTCTCAGATTTTTTCGGCGCTTATCGTGGATAATACCTATTGATGACATTTATTTACTTTCTTTGGCGATCCGAAAGTCATATTTTCGCTCGAAAATAGGATTTAAAATGATTTGAAGAGCAGAAACAGTCAGCATAGTTTTCTTCTATTTTTAAGCATAATTTTTGAAAATTTCAGATGTTCCGCTTAAATGCAGGAGATACAGTAGTAATTCAATCTTCTAAACGTTCTTCCTCGTCAATTTCTTATCCAGTGCGTCGCGCCAGATTTTCGCTAAAATCTAAGAAATTCAATAATTTTTTTAGAACAAAATTGTCGAAAGCTTCGAAATTTTATGAAAAAATGTGGAAAAGCGTTGAAAATAAAAGTTAGACAACGCAAAACGTCGAAAAAACGTCATTTTGCACGTGAATAACAAATTTTAGGCCCTATTCCTCAGTTTTTGGAAAAGTTGGAGTAACGCTTCCTCTTAAGAAAATTCCAGATCCGCCACTGGTACTTTGCTTCATCAGATTATATAAATAATATTATAAGAAGCATCGAAATTACCATATCGTCGTAGGTCTTGTTTCGGCTCTTGTGACGAGCTATCAGTCGATGAAATATGACTAGTGGATGGAGAAAATGGCGCAGAATCATCCAACGTGACTAATTCGATTGGTTCTAATGCAGATCTAAAGCCCTCTTTTTCTAAGCGCTGTTCCATCACTAAAAAATCGTAACATCTGACTAAAGGAATATTTTTTGAAACAGAATTTTATAATAAATTTCTGAGAAAAATTTATTGTAATTTCATTTAATTTATAATTTTAAAGAATGTTATCGTGGACAACCAATAAGGCTAATTTTAAGAGGCTGCAATAAGGCAATTTTGTTTATAAAAGAGTACCATTCATTATTTTGTAGTATTACATGGTTGTTGCTTCAATTTAAAACTTGTTTTAATTCAAAACACTATCATAGGTAGCGCGTTAGCGCGTACCTATAATATACATACTTGTGTACCCCCAACATATGTCTACCCCCTACAGCAACACTTGGTCGCTTCTGTATCTAATATCAGTAATTGCCAAATTGGTTTTATTTTGCGCTAATTCATTGTGCAATTGTTTTAAAAGATATATAATAAAAAGTTCGATGTAGCATTTTCAAATTTTTTTACACTTCTACTCGGTGTGTAAAAAGCATGTAAGTTTTACTTTAACGTTATAACATCGTTTTTTTAAATTATAGTCGGTCAAATGACTTTTATAACTCAGTTTTGCATTCTATATAGTCTGTTTTTTTAAATTGCTGACAATTGTTTGAGGTCAATACGATATTTTTTATTTTGTAAAAAATTCATTAATTTTCAGTGGCAGTGTAAAGAGTGTAAAGAATCTTAGGGGGAAAACACATTTTGACCTATTTTTTGTGTGCCACCAGCTATGAGTCCAAAAACTTTATTCCAGCAAAAATGTACTACAATTCAAGGCCTTAAGGCTTACCAGCAGACTTTTTTTACATTCAATGCGGAATTAGATCTAGGGGTTCAACTTTAAACTCTAGTAGATGATGTAAAAAAAATCAGATATTGTATGAGATTTCTCAGTCAACTTCTACGGTTATAAGTCATGAAAAATTGAATAAACTAAAAATATAGCTAGATCTAATTTTTACACGTCGCAGCAAACCGCATTTAAAAACTCAATATTGAGTTTCTTATGGAGGTGTAAAGTTAAAAATCGGGAGTGTAACATAGTGCAAAAAACACTTTTTCTTCCCTTCTTTGATTAGTTAATATCTCAAATATTCTGCGGAAAAGAAGTTTTTCACACACAAACGTACTACACTTTTAATGCTACAAATTTGCACAAAGTAAATTTCTTTCCACACAATAGGGGTCTGGGTTCAGATTTTTAGAGTTTACAATGTGGTGGATGATGAAAAAATACGTTTTTGTCCTTTTTGTTCGCTACTTTCTCCGTTTAGCATTCGAGACAAGTCGAATAGAATTAAAATAAAGTGTTTTCTAAGGGGTAAATGTCACAGCAAATTACATTTATTTACATCAATATTTAGATATTTCGGGAATGGTAAACTCGAAAATCGGGTGTATCAAACGTGTTTCTGTCTTGTTTTTTTGTTTTTTTCTGCCAACTCCATCAGTTCTGAGACAGGACTTGCTCTCAAGTCTAAAAATGTACCGGATATCGCCAGTTGGGCGCGTTTGTTAACACTCAATAGTGACGTAAAGTGGTTTACATCTAATATATTTTTTCTTCAGAGGAAACTTCAAACTAATAGCAGAATTACGAATCCGACTAAAATCTTTTTTACACTCCGTGGTTGTGTCAAGTTTACACACGTTGTAAAACGTAACTTTTTTTATGTTCATTTGGAGCATTTTTCTTTGCTAGTACCCTACTTTTAATTAGCATGATTTGAGTAAATCAGTCAATAAATACATACGGTAACATGCCACTATAATGACAGCAGTCCGAGAACGCGGAAAACGATAATATTCGGAATATCAGCATTATATTTTTAAACATGATCACATTTTACCTTATTAAAACAGATCAAATGTTTTCAGCGTAATTTTTACGCAACTACTGGGTGTAAAGAACACTTACAGTCAGATTCCTAACCCTGGCGTTACGTGTAAACATTAAAAATGAGCTTAAGAAACGCTTTAGAACTAAAATTAATTTTCAGTGTAAACTTAGCATAACTACAGAGTGTAAAGGAAGCATGCAGTCAGATTCATAATCCTGACCTTGCGGAACATATTTTCGAAAAATTCGCTTTTTTCGCAATGCTATAAGTAGACTTTATTTTCAGTGTAAACTTTACACAGCAACCGAGTGTAAAGAAGATTTAAGTAGGATTCGTAATTCTGATATTACTCTGATATTACCATCAAATTTTTCGAAAAAATTGAGTATCCAAATTGGCCCTAAGACAAATAAATATTAGATGTAATCCACTTTACACCACTGTTGGATGTAAACTAATGCGCCCAACTGGCGTATCACGTTTGATCCCTGGAACATTTTTAGGCTTGTGATCATGGTTCAGACTGATAACCGGAGAACTTGGCAGATAAAGACAAGACAGAAACATGTTTAAAACCCCCGATTTTTGAATTTACACCTCCCAAAAAAGTTCAGTATTGATGTAAATAAACACCATTTGCTGTGACCCGTACTCATTAGAAAGTTTTTTTTTATTCTATTCGACTTATTCCGACATCTAAACGGAGAGAAGGCCGCATAAAGAAAAGGGACAAAAACGTGTTTTTCCACTATCACGTTGTTATCTTTAAAAATCATCTTGTGTCATGTTCTAAATTCTTCAGTGCTAACCTGTTTGCGCATTTTTGGTGCCTTGCGGCACTAATATACGATGGCAACAGTGGTCCTTCGAACTTGCATTCAGTTGAAGTTAGTAAAAAAATTATTTGTCGTTTCTTTCATTCAGATTTGATCTGTTATTTTAAAGAATTTACTCTTGTATTATTCATTTCTCAAATTAAATTGACAATTATATATGGGGGTGAATGGTTGGGGGTTTGTACCCCGAGAATTCGGTAGACACCCAAGAATCGATGAACCCCTAGAATTGAATTTTCGGTATTTTTTGGGATTTTTTGCCAGTTTTACACCACCAGACTCCCAAGATTCGCTCGGTGCCCATGTATGCCCAGAACCAGCAGGCCCGTATCTAGGATTCGGCCAAGGGGAGGACCAAACTTAAATTGGTCTATATCTCGACAAATTCGTCGGGATAGCTTGCAAAAATCGCATTTTTCGACGTTTTTCGACAGGCTGTATCCATTATGATCATAAAACTCAAACTTTTCAAAAAAAAAATTTTCTCGCTCAAAACGCTATAAAATGTGTCGTTTTCTGGCCGCGCTTAAGCCAAAATTATAAAAAAAATAGTTTACATCTGGTGCAAAGCGCCGAAAGTTTGAAGATTTGACGACAGATACTTCATTTTTCCATCTTTCCATGCATTATGTTACCTTTCAAATCTTTTTCCAGCCAAGGGAAGAGGGGCGGGCGGTCGCCTTCTTGTCGCTCCCCCTAAATACGGCCCTGGCCAGAACTACATTCCGTAGGCCAGGGATATGGATAACTCACCTCTACTCCACATTTCGCCCCAACACAATACGCCCTTACACAACTCGCCCCCCCAAAACTCGTCCTCCAAAACTCGTCCCCTCCGCATTCGCAACTCGCCCATTCACAACTGGCCTTTGGAAGTTCAAGCCGAGGGTTCATAATTGCTAATGCAATTATGCATTTTTAAGTCTATATAGGAGCTTCACTAAAAATCCTATTTATGGTGAAAATTATACCATTGATGACAATTTTTACGGCGTTTTTAAAGTGCGCTACAGCATAATGAGTTTGTCATTTTTTATGTATGCAATGTATGCATATTATGTCATGAATCATACATAAATAGATTGGTACATTTCAATATATTTCTGATGCATTGCTTATGCTGATTTTTGGGAGCCAGTTATGGGCATATTTCCGCTGGGAACATCTGGTCTGCGGAGGTCAGACGTTGAGTTTTTTGGGCAAAATTCATGACAAAAACTGACATAAATGCTGAAATAGCGTTAAAACTGGTTAATCTACAGCATAAGTAGTCAATTTCGAGCTTTTTGAAACAATCTTTTCTCGATTCCTTTAGTTTTTAGCTTCTATTTTGCCCCATTTTTTACAAAAACTTCCAATTTATCTATTCTGGTGTCTATAAAATCGGGCTGCCACACATGGGCGTGGGGAATCTACACAACCTAAATCCCCAGAAATAAATTTTTGGTGCTATTTTTGACAATCGTGCCTCATCTGACCCCCAGAATTTGGCCCCGCAATCCCAACTTGCATGTCTAGTTGTGGGGACCAATTAAGCATTGGATTATAGGTACACGCATATGCATGTACGCTGGTGGGGTTTAAATTGATTTGTCAATTGTCAAACATTTAAAATTGGATTGAGGCTGACCTTCGCATGCAAGACAAACAGGCCAGGATAGAAAAAATTGTACGGCAATATTACTCTCTTGTTAGCTTTATCCATTAGCATCCAAAAATTGCGAAGATAAAAAAATTGAAGTCCGCGGGATTTTTAGCTTCTGGGGTTCAAACCAAATTCTTCAAAATCGAATTGCAATTGCGATTCAATTCGGGGCTAGTTCTGGGGCGAGTTGTGTGGGAGCGAGTTGAGTTGTGTCGGGGCGAGTTGTGAGGCGGGTGAGTTGTGCGGGGACGAGTTGTAGGGGAGGGCGAGTTGTGTGGGGGCGAGTTGTGTGCGAGCGAGTTCTGGGGGGGGGCAAATTGGGGGGATTTTTGTGTTGGTTAGAGAAAATCTACTTTTTAGCAGATTCTTATTCTTTGTTGTACGCATAGGAGATTTTCTAGTCCCCTCCTTTATTATCTTTAATAATCCACACTTCCAAGTATATTTGTCTTTTTTTCATCGGATCATTTTTTCAAGTATCCTACTTTCAATTAGCAAGATTTGATTAAATCAACCAGTAAACACGCGGTAATATGCCACAATAATAACAGCAGGCCAAGAACGTGGAAAACAAGATTGTTTTGAACATCAGCATTACCTTTTTAAACAAGACAACCTTATCTGGTTTAAACAGATCAAATGTTTCCAGCATAAGTTTTACGCAACTACTGGGTGCAAACAACACTTACACATAGATTCGTAATCCTGACGTTACATGGAACATTTTGAAAATAAATAAAGCTTTCGCAACACTCCGCAAACTAAAGTTAATTTTTATTGTAAACTTTTCAACTACAGAGTGGAAAGGAAACATACAGTCAGACTCGTAATCCTGACCTTACAGGTCATATTTTAAAGAAAAATTCCCGCTTTGCAAAGCTCTAGAAGCAAAACAGATTTGTAGTGTAAACCTTACACATCAACAATAAATGTAAAAACCGTACACAACCTACTGGGTGTATAGAAAGCTAATAAACAGATTCGTAATTCTGAGGATACATTGAATATTTTAAAAAAATTAAGTTTTTGCGATGCTCTGGAATTAAAATTAATTTCTGGTGTAAACCTGACACAACCACCAAGTATAAACATGGTTTTAGTCAAATTCGTAATCATGATATTGCAATCAACATTTATGAAAATATTTACTCTCCACAAGTCTGAAGACAGATAAATGTTAGATGTAAACCACTTTACACCACTGTGGAATGTAAAGAGACGTGCCTAATTGGCGTATGACGTTTGACCCCTGGTACATTTTGAGACTTGAGTTCATGTCCAGACTCATTACCGGAGAGGTTGGCAAAAAAACAATATAGAAACATGTTTTACACCGCTGATTTTTGACTTTACACCTTTGAAAAAGCTCAATATTGATGTAAATATACACAATTTGCCGTGACATGCAACTTAAGAAGACACTTATTTTAATTCTATCCAACTTTTCCCGGATTCTAAGTAAAGAAATTAGCGAAAAAAAATTAACAAAAACGTATTTTTCCACCATACACCACTATGTAAACTTTAAAAATCTGAAACTATCTCCCCATTGAGTGTTTAGAAATTCGGTTTAAGTTAATTTGTAGCCCTTGGCCGTAGTACGTTTGGGTGTTAAAACTTTGTACCACATCACATCCAATTAAAGATATTGACCAATCAAAAACCAGAAGAAAACATGATTTTTCGCCCAATGTTACACCCCTGATTTCGAAAGTTACACTTCCAGAAATAGCTCATTATTGAGTTTTCCAAACGCGGTTTGCTGCAACGTGTGGCCCTCGGAACGTACTTTATGTTTTATTCATATGGCAACGACTTTAATCCGGAGTAGTTGGCGGAAAAATTTACGAGAAAACCTGTTTTTTACACCATCTATTAAATTGTAAAATTTAAACCCCTAGATCTAACTCCGTATTGAGTATAAGAGAGTTTCCGGTGAATCGAAAGTATCCTTTCAGTCGTAGTACATCTCCGCCAGGGAAATTTTCTTAAAAGTCATAGCGAGAGTTATTAGCAGACAGAAAAAAGAAAAAACCCGACCAAAATCAATCATTACACCCACATTTTTGTATTCTTTACCCCCTCCCCCGAGAACTAATTCGAAATTTAAAAAATGACACGTTCTTAGATAATATGATTCCCTACAATTCTATACCATCAAATTGTATGAGGCATTAACACTGAGTTGTGTACAAGCCGAGTGAAAAAACCGTCGCAGATTTGTACACTCGTATGTTATAACGTCACGCCAAAACTTTACACGCTCTTTACACCCTAAAAATCGAGTGCAAAGGAAAACAGAATATAATCGCAGAGAATTTTTTATTATCTATCTTTCAAAAAACACCGCACCTCCCAGATGTGTCCTGTTATAGCTGTAGGGGGTTGCACAGGTGTTGGGAGTCCCAAGTACCTATATTTTAAGTACGCACTAATGCGCTACCTATGATTTTATCGGATTCCGCACAATGTTGTTATCATTGATGCAACAAAGAATAACAGACGACTGCGACACTTGAAGGTAAAGTCTTATATTTTTCGGTGGACATAAAATTACCTCAAAGTGCCCGTTGGAAACGTTGACACTCGTCCGACAACACAATATAGTTAGCGGGATGACGCGTATTTTCCATAACTTTCTACCTTTGGCCATTTTTTAAATTAAAATGTAAGTTTTGTACGCAGTGAAGATTTTTTGACCTTCATGATGAATTCTTGAGTAAATCGTGTCGCGCAATTGAAAAAATTTCCTCAATTTTCAGCTAAAACTCTGTAGGCTACGCTATATGATTTAGAAGCATTTTATTTCACTCAAAGCTGACAAATAAAGAACTGCATTGAAAGTTTATATTATCCACTACCCAACATTTAGCCTGGATTTTTTAGATTTTACGGCGCTTTGCGCCTGCTTTTCTCATCAACGTTATTTAGCTGAATTTCATACAATGTAAGCATGCTCGTTTTCCATACGAAATTTCAGGAATTTCTACATTTTTGGAAATATTTCCTCACTATTAATGATTAAAAATAGAAAAAAACGCCATTTTACGGACAGCGAACACAATTTCGGACTGGAAAATTGAGTATCCAATTTAAGGCACTTCTAGGAAATATTGGAGGATCGTCACTAATAGCAGGAATTTTGGGGGTCAGCCACGAAAATTGTTAAAAAGTACCTTTTTGGGCATTAAACATTGGGTACATACTATAGATGCATAGCATAGCCGACCTGGGGGCAGCCAGTCTAGGCGGGTCCGAAATTGAGCTTTTTTGGCCAAAATGACCTCAAAAACTGGTATAAGCGCTAAAATATCGTTAAAACGGTTTGGGGAATATTCGCCCACGACATTTCGCCCTCGACTTTTTGCCCCCGACATTTCGGCCCATGTACGTTTCGCCCCCGGAACTTTCGCTCCTAAACATTTCGCCCCTCGGATGTTTCGTCCCCAAGTGAGCTGTTTAATAAATGGGAATATGCATTATACATGGACAGCGTCAAAATTCGGGAGGACACAATGTCCGCTTTTCTTCTTTTTTGGTTTCAATCTTTTTTGAAATAAACTAAAAAGAACTTTTAATTTTTTTATTTCCATCTTGATAAGTTTTCAATATTTTCGTTTTTCATTTTTTGATTTCTTTAAACAATTTTTTAACCATATTTAAACAATTTTTTAATCATATTTTAAGCATATTGCTGCTTTATTTTTTATTTGCCAACAAGAAAACCGGGGCGAAACGTTCACAGGTTGAACGTTTTTCACAAACCCAAATGGCATGAATGTCATCCGCCGTTCGTTTGGAGAATACATATATGTATGCAGTTATCGTAGACTAGCTTCCTCTTTTCTCTTTTCGAAATGACTGAATCCATTAAGCAAATCTTACACCAACTAACTGACTTACTGCCGTTTGGTCCTCTTTAAATAGTTTTTGAATGCTCTACTTAACGTATGGTCGCAAACAAAGGGTCCTGGTATGAAAATATTACTTCAAAGACAATGTAAGTATGTAAAGTCAAGCCAAAGTCTCCGCAAATCTTCATCCAATGAACAAAAAAATTAGGTCTTTGCTTGCCGACCGGGAGAAATTATAATTAGGTACATTAAAAATATGCTTACGAAGGTCAAGCGAATTCCTGGAAATTTAATGGAAAATGAAAAAATTAGAGCAAGCAAAATTGCAGAGACAAGTTGATTGATACAGTGTAACGATATATTTATTGGGGCGAAATATCCGAGGGGCAAAATGTTTGGGGGCGAAACATCCGAGGAGCGAAGGCGAAAGTTCCGGGGACGAACGTACCTGGGGGCGAAGTGTCGGGGGCGAAATATCGGGGGCGAAAAGTCGGGAGCGAAATGTCGGGGGCAAATCATCCGGATGCCGTTAAAACTACATTATTACACAGTTTCTGGTCAATTTTGAGCGCTTTTAGAGAAAATTTACAATTTTCATCCGTTTTTGGCCTTCATATTGCCTCATTTTTACCACAACTATATATAAAATTTGGAAAAAAATAGGAAATTTCAATTAAACAAAATCTAATCAAAAAACGAGTCTTCGAAACTGACTCTTCTGAGCCAAACGTTAGCTAAAAACGTGTAAAACTGCATCGAAAAATCGGCAATTTTTGGGGTCGCAGCCATAGGTGGGCGGCAACAAAATTCTGGAGAGGTGCAAGATTTTTCACAGATCAAAAAATGGCCTTAAAAATGGTGCAATGGGAAAAAACACCATTTTTTTACGTTGTTCATCGAGCACTATCAATTGGCATCAAAAAATTGCGAAAAAACAAAAAAAAATTCAAAAATTGAATTATGGGGGATATTTTGGTTCCTGGGAGGGGGTATTTTGGTTTCTCGGGGGCGGGGGTTGCATACCCCCAACCCCACACGCCCAGGTGTGCGTAGCCATTTCGCGGGGGTCAAAGCTAAACATGCACGTGGAGGTTGAGATTGAGGGGTTTAGTCCAGACCCCCTCAGAATGGATAAATGGGAAAATATCTTGGGGAAAATGAGGCAAAATGAAGGCCAAAAATCGTTGTAAATTGAAAAATTTCTTTGAACGTGTTGTACATTGACTCAAAACTGTTTAATAACGTAATTTTAACTCTACTTTTGCGGCCATACCGTTTTTGAGGTCATTTTGACCCAAAAAGGCTCAACTTTAGACCCCTCAGCCGGGTTGACCCTCTAAATCAGCCATACTGTGTATCTGCGGTCATAGCGATTCTGGAGGGAGTAAATCCCCAAACTTAGAATACGTGCCTGCGGCCGTTTTACCCTGAAGACCGTATAAAAATTACAGGCACGTAGCTGGCCGTCCTATTTTGGGGGGACCAACACCAATTTTGGGGGGACCAAGCCCAAAAAGGCTAAAAATAGCACAAGATAACGTTTAAAAAGTCCTACTGTAGAGTTTTACCGCGTATTGAAATCATTAAGCTCGAAAGATGAATCAGGAAAAAAGCTTCACAGCTGGAGCAGGAAAGCATCGTAATTTAGTTATAGTTCGCTGCCAAATTATTCTGAATTTGTTCCTTTCCGCACATCATATCATTAAGAAAAGATCTGGTTGTTGCCTAAATTTTTCTATGCTTTCATGGCTACATGTATTTCTTGCCCGTTATCTTCCAATTAATCATGGCATTCAAAAATGCTTCGTGCATGTGCATATTTTTGGTAGCTTAATTCTAAATTTAGCGCTGTGTTACATCTGAAAAGAACAGCTAAGTGATCGTTCTGTTAAGGACGACATGAAAAGCATTGCCGTTACATTTCATGGCGCGTCCGAGGAAATTAAATTCAACTGCTTATTTTCTAGAGGCGCAAGAATGCGGAAAAGCTAAGCGAAGCCACAGACGCAAATGACGGATTTTGGCGAATTTGGGAAATGATGCACCGGCGTCCTTAAACATCGCATTCCAGTCATTCTTATGCGCCGTCAACAAATTCGTATGCTGTAGCTTAAATGGCCTTCGGATTTTGCGAAGGGGGGCGTAAATTTTGAAATTGAATATCGATAAGCAAAAATAATGGCATTTTTAAGCTCTCCTCAATGAGACACATTGGAGGAGAAATAATTATAAAAAAACTGATTTGGTTCAAGTTATATTAAAACAAATATGTCGTATATAAGTGCGCAAAGTGCCCACAACTTTTCGGCTTATTAGCCCAAAAAGTGTATTAAAATCTATTCTGCTGTCTATCAGATACGCTTTAGGAATTTCCATTTTTTCCTTTGGGGAGGACCATCGTGAAAAATATTCATAAATTCTAATTTTTGGGGGACTACTACCCCCTCCTAGTCCTCCCCACCAACAACTACGCCACTGTTTGTATATGTCGCACAGTGCGGGAGAGAGTTTAAGAATGCGTAATAGATTTTGATGGGCAGCGATAAAAAAATGTGTTGTGAATGTGAAGTCAGACCCACTGTAATGGCAAACCCGCCAATATAACTTTCGTTTAAAATCATATTTCATTAGACCTACTCGATTAATACTGTCTATAAAGAAGTTGGATGATGTGATAATATGTCTCATAATGAGGAAAACAGAATGAGTCGAGGTCTGCGAGTGCAAATTCAGAGGGGTCGAGGGCCTATCCCCTCCCCTGTCGTAAAAAATAGTCGAGCGCTTGATGATTTTAGCCATTTTTGAAAATTTTTCAGGAATTTTCCCGGCGCTTTGCGCCGGGTATTACTCATTAATGACATTTACTTAATTTCTTATCGCTCCATAAACGTTACTTGTACGTCAGAAGAGTAGCTATGTACAGAACAAGGATTTTTTAGTTCTTACAATTCGGGAGTATTTTTTTGGTGCTCTGTGCCGATTTTTGCACTAATTTTGTGCCTTTTTCGTAGAAAACTTTTAATAAACCTTTAACTTTTTTTCGGATCACAAATGATTTGTCAATCAAAAGACGGCAAAAATACCGCTACTTTAAGCATAATGGACGGAATTTTTCGGACAATTTTGGACACATTAAGGAAAATTTGGGCTTCCACCTCTGTCAGAAAATCATGAATCCGCCACTGGGTATCTGCACTCTATATTTTGAAAATAATTTTGGTATCGAATACGTAATATTGTTCAACAAAAATATCCTACGACCATTTCTTTATTTGATATGCCTTTGCCTTTTGATACGACGCTGTTTGACGAAACTGAGATGGACTTCCACAGCTGAATTGCTGACGACCTTATATATACTCTATTTAGCTTTCCAATAGAAGGTAGTCCGTGTGACGGCGTGAAATTACATGTATCACTATAGTAGGAACCGTTCAAAATATATACCTACTCGTAAAATTTTCAGCATTTTCCAACGATTTTTTACACGTACAAACCTACATAGATTCAATACATCTGGGTAAAAGAAGCGCATTTGCTAAGGAACTGTCATCAGCTTTGATAATTATCGTCGAAACTTGCATGACAGTAGGTTGAGTAACAAAAAAGTCTAATGCAGTTTTCTAATGAATTAATGACACACGTGGGCGTTGGGCTCAGAAAGCCTAATACCCCGCCCCGCCCCTACCCCAGAATTCAATTTTAATTTTTTTGTTTTTATTTCGCAATTTTTTGTTGCCAATGGATAGTGCTCAATGAGAAACATTGAAAAAATGGTGTTTTTCCCCATGCCACCATTTTTAAGACCATTTTTTGACCTTAGAAAAATTTTGTACCCTTTCCCAGAATTTTGGTGCTGCCCTCCTGGGTATATCGATACAGTGGATGCGAGGTTTTATTTCGGTGGGTCTATTGATACAGTGGGTCTAACGAGATTTTTTTCGTAAGTCTATCGATGTAACGGGTCTACCGGAATATTTCCCGGTGGGTCTATTGAGACATCGGGAGTAGTAAGGGTGGACCTTCTGGCGGTACAATGGTTAAGCATATAGCAGTGCTTAAGCATATAGCACATGCATAAGCATAGAGACTCTGAAATTGTAGGCGCAAAAGTGCCTACAATGGGGCCGTACTACACATTAAAGCACGAAAGTATAGGCGTGAACCGCCAAATTTCGGACGTTCTATTTAAAGCATAGCGTGAACCGCCGAACTCGAGCGTTCTATTTTAAGCATAGCGTGAACCGCCGAACTCGAGGTTCTATTTTAAGCTTGGCACGAAGCGCCGAATTTCAGACCATACTACTACACATTAAAGCACGAAAGTATAGGCATAAACCGATGAATTTCGGACGTTCTATTTTAAGCATAGCGTGAACCACCGAACTCGAGCATTCTATTTAAAACATGGCACGAAGCGCCGAATTTCGGACCATACCACTACACTTTAAAGCATGAAAGTATAGGCCCGAATTGCCGAACTCGGCCGTTCTATTTTAAGCTTGGCACGAAGTGCCGAATTTCAGACGTTCTACCCTTGAGCGTTACAATGCTTAAGCATATTACATGCTTAAGTATAGAGCCTCCATGAGGTGCTAAGCGCCTACAATGGGGTCAAACTACTACACAATAAAGCACGTAAGAATAGGCGAGAAGCGCCCAACTATTCACAGTCGGTTATCCAGGACGGGCGGAGCCAATTAATTTTAATTTGCATAACTAGCTAGCAGCCTCCCCCATGCTACTGCTCTAATTTTAGTTCATAAACTGCACGTTGAAGCATTGGCACGCTCTTCTATTTTTGCATGTTTTTTCAAACTTTGAGACATGTAGGTTCTACAGCTTATGAGACAAAACTTATGTGTGCAATCATTTTATTTCTATAGCTTATGAGACAAAACTTATGTTATTCATTCTCATCTTATTTATAGCTCATGTGGGGTGAGTGAGTAGGGTATACGGTTGAAAAGTAATTTATTAATTTCTACTCTTTTTCTAGAAAAAAATTGAAAAATAAATAAATAAATAAAAATGAATAAATAAATAAAAATAAGCATCGAATTTGGACATCAGGCTATACAACAATAATACAACATCTTAATTAATCAAAATCAGAAAAAAACAAGCCAAATAAAAATTTACGGAGAATTAGCCAGGAAGCACAACATAGAGCAAGTGCTCAATACAAATTTCTACAACACAACGCATTAGTACGACGCATAAAACATCATAAAACGGGTTAAACGCTTAAACGTAGAAACTCTGCCCTTGTAGGCGCGAAGCACCAAATTTCGGGTAAAAATTCTTTAGAATAGTGTACTGATTATATTCTGAGCATTTTTATCCGATTTGGATAGTCAACAGTGCACTGCTAGACTCTTTAACAGATGTGACAACTTCATTATTGTCTTCTCGTTTCATCTGCTCATCCTCAAATAGATCGGCATTTTTGCGAATCAATTTTTTAAACATGTATTTTCGACTGGCCCAAGCTGTCTCATTAGCTTCCTTTTTTCCAAATTTTAATTCATACCGGTAAAAATTATTAGCGTTTTTCTATTTCTTCCCTTAAATCGCTTTGATTTAGAGCATCTAGGAGTGAGTCATAAAAATCATAGAGAATATGGATTTTATCAACAAAACTGCTGTAAAATGGCTTGGTTTGGAGGTCTTGTATACTGTTCGGAAAATCTTCAAAATCTGAAAGCACGGATTTTTACTAAAAAGCGCCAAAACGGGTTAGTCCAACCACTTTCAATTACAGTCTCATTTGAGCTGCTTTCAGAATCTGAAGAATTTCCATTGTTACTGCCTTCACTACTATCATCATCTGTCATTTGTTCAGACTCTGATGTATCATTCCTCTTTTGTGATATCCCATGCATGAGGTATTTGTGTCTTTTTAAAGTAAAATTATTAAGTAATTGCTTACCGCAAATTTCACAGATTTTATTCATTTTGTCAACTATTCAAGATGTGGCATTCCTTAAATAAACTTTATTGCACAAGTGATTCGCGTTTACATCACATTCTTGACGTAGAAGCTCACATTCTTCACAATATTGGTCACTACCGTCACTTCATTCAATTCTATAGCCTAGCATGCATTTTCTTCATGCATAACGTTAAGACCTGGTTCTGAAGTGAAAATTATCGCTGACAAAGTGTTCCAATTTATCTCCAAGAATCTCAATTTGTCGGTAATATCGTCAATACAACCTCACGCAGAAAGGTGGTTTGCAAGTCAGTTGTTAGCTGATGCAACTACAAATAGGTGATTTTTATGAAATGCGCCCAATTTTCAGAGGAATGTGACGATGTGAGCCTATACTTTCGTGCTCTAATGTGTAGTACGGCCCCATTGTAGGCACTTTTGCGCCTACAATTTCAGAGTCTCTATGCTTATGCATGTGCTATATGCTTAAGCACTGCTATATGCTTAACCATTGTACCGCCAGAAGGTCCACCCTTACTACTATCGGGTCTAATGAGCCGGTGGGTCCACCGATACAGTGGGTCTAACGAGACCGGGCCCAATTTCCTTAAGTTCTAGCGCCGCATGAATTAGCAATGAAGTATACCATGAAAATTAGAGCATATAAAATTAAATAAAATGATAATGATTCAGCGGAACATGCGACGATAGGATGATAAGATAAAATGTAATAGACGAACGCGTGGAATTGCGATGAGTTGGAAGGACATATGGACATAGATTGGACCCTCATCCCATTCCCCCTGGCGCGGACTGAAAATTGAAGTTGAAGTTTTTTTGCGATTTTTGCCATACTAGATCAACCAGAATCGGTTGCTGCCCATATGTGACTAAGAGCATGCACGCACTGCATGGAAATTATAAAGAGGGGCCGGCCTCAAAAGTTTTTTTCAAACGGGTACTTTTGGGCTTTGAAATGGTGCAATATTTAGCGATGCCCCTGACGGTACTTTTTCTGTCGTAGTGTAGGATTAATATAGAATCTCACAAATATTATTTAGGTAATTAAGATTTACAAAACCATACAAAATCGACTTCTGGAGAATAGCGTTTTACGGGGAAGTAAGGAAACTGATTTTTGTATCAGCTTCAGAGGAAGAGCGTGACTTTAGAAAAGGAGTTGGTAAGTATTTATGTACATAAGTGCGTCTTTCACGAGCAGTTTATGATGGAAGTACTAGCCCATTACTGCCAATAGTTGGAATATCATGTCCTAAAATTACTATTAAATAAAGAGGTAGATTAAATTTGAATTTAAACTACAAAGCGATAAGCAAAATGAAACACTTTAGGAGAAAGTCTGCTATTAAGATATTACGTACCTACCGTCTGTTTATTGCGTGCGAGCGGATAACGTTAAAAGTCATGTAAGCTTACAGTATCTTTCGAGCAGCAGCTTCTTGACCGATCTGAATTTTGTGCCAAAAGAATCGTTACGAAACTTCATGCTGCTTCCGTATCCAGAGCCAACCAACGTTTAATTCCGGAGAAGTGCTACAAATTGTATGTTATTAGAGCATCGAAGAAGCAACTCAGAATATGCGTCAATGATTAAAATAATGGTAACGGCAAAAGATTTCCCACACTGCTTCATCAATTAACATTAGCGGCTATCACAGCTTAAGGCTGCGCGGACTTCAAAAAATTTCAGGAATTCATCCAAATGACGCCAAACGTCGGCATATTTCAATTTTTGTTGAGTCGAGGCGAACAATAGTCGCATTTGAAGAGGCGCAAACACCGCCTGACGTACGAATCTTATAGAAAATTATTTAATTTCCGGTGTCAATGGCTGAGATAGTAAGATACCGACGAAAAATCTGAAATATAGTTTTACAAGGAAAAAATGGTATTACATAAACCTTGATTCTCACAAACTCTAATTGACGTGATAATAATGAACAATAAATTAAGGCTATATGACTTTTCTAAAGATGGTAGTCTTGATAGTTGCGTACATACCTGGGCGTGGGGGTTTGGGGGTATGCATCCCCCGAAACCAAAATACCCCCTCCCTCGAAACCAAAAACCAAAATACCCTCCAGAATTCAATTTTTGAAATTTTTTGTTTTTTCCGCAAGTTTTTGACGCCAGTGGATAATGCTCGATAAGAAACGTTGAAAAATGGTGTTTGTTCGCCATACCACCATTTTTAAGACCATTGGCCTTCATGAACCCCCCTTCCCATAACTTTGGTGCCGCCCACCTATGGTGGCGTAGCTGACCTCTGATTTCGAGGGTTGACGAAAATTTTTAAGTTGGATATCTTACCAATCACTATGGATACGCAAAAATAATGTCGTTCTTAAGCTTTTATCAACGAGACCTATACATTAGAGACGAAAAAATTTAAAGAAATCAAATTTGACTTTAATTGTATCAAACAAATATGTCACATTTAAATAAATAAGGCGCGAAGTGCCAAAAATATTGAACTTACTACTAGCTCAAAAAGTCTTAAAATTTGTGCTAGCGGTCTTCTGGATATACCTACTTTACGGACGTCCGACTTAATCCTCTAGTGGACCCTTCTAAGAAACATTCATACTTCCACAATTTTGGGGGGTCTAGTCCCCCTAGCCCCCTCACAGTTACGCCACTGAGTCTAGACATAAACTTGAAATATTCTTATAGACGATAAACCGACAGATAACAATAATTATATATCTTATAAATGCAAAACACACGGTCTATCTTATTTTCGGTGATAGTGCTATTGCTTATAAATTATGCCGAAACTTGTACGAAACAGACAATATGATTATAAAATTTTTGTACTGGCCCACAAAATTGTTTAAAATGTATTTCATCATGCGTACCTACGCATTGATCTTTCGTAAATGAAGGGCTGGCGCAGCTGGTCATCCCCTGTTATTTAAAATTAAGGGAAAACACTCAGGATTACCTTACTGTTAAAGTCTCGAAAACTTTTAAATATTCTAAAATTCAACATTTTAAGCAAGTAAAAGGATAAATTTTTACCGTTATTTGCGATTTATTATGGCCATCATTTGGAAACAAGTAGGTAAATTTAAGAAAAAATAATTCATTTTGCCGATTTTGAAACCATTATCTCCAAAAGTCGAAAAGTTATTAAGCTTAAGAGATCAAATTTCCGACGCTTCACATGTTTGCGTTAGGAGAAGCATTATAGGCAAGTGATTTTAGTGAGCGTTTTGAAGACTCCTGGGCAAATATGTAGAGGTATCTAGGTACCTTATTAGTGCTACTCCTTATAGGTACTGACGATGAGGCGATGAATAACCTTTGACTCCTCTGTAGCAAAAAGCATAAAGATGCGGTAAAAAGTTTTCTATCGTTACAGTGGCCTAGCCAGGATTTTGGTTCCGGGGGCACATACAAAAATTTCTTAAGACCGCTTGCATTAAATGCTCCGGTTTGCATGGTTTGCATTGTCAAAGGACGAATTTTATACTTTGTATGCATTCCACAGGATGTCTTATCTTCTAACTGACCTAGAAACGAATTTTTGCGAGCGGGCGGCCCAGATTTTAGGAATATTACTTGGGTTAAAAATTCTTACCCGGCCATTACTTAATCAGATATTCCGGGTATCCGATTAGCACCTTGGATAATGAGAAAATGCAACATATATAATGGCAGATTTAAGGGGGTGGGGTTGCGGCTCCCTTCCCTATTGGCCAAAAATATTTGGCGATTTAAGAATGAATATGTAATTTGCAGTGATTTTTGGCTTTCGGTGACTGTAATTTTTCAGATTTTTCCGGCGCTGGGCGCCGGATAATATCTATTGAAGACATTTATTTATTTTCTTGGCGACCTGGATGGAAGCCATTTTCTGCTCATAGAATAGGTTTTAAAACAATTTCAACAGCCGGAATAGCTATGTTAGCATAGTTTTCTTCTATTTTAAATCAACAATCTTCGACGTCTCGCATCAAATGCTGCTTCTAACCGTCCATCCGCATGAATTTCACAAATTTTTCGGGCGCTTCGCGCCAGATTTCTGATAAATCAAAGAAATTTAATGATTTTTCCGCACAAAATTGTCGAAAATTTCAAAAATTTTTGAAAAATATTGCGCCAAAATTGATTTTAAGTAAAAGTATATAATGTAAAACGCCGAAAAAAACACTATTTCGCGCGTGAAGAGCAAATTTTTTGACCTATTTCTGACTGTTTTTGGAAAAGTTGGGTTACCGCGCCCCCCGTAGGAAAATCCTAGATCCGTCACTGAATAGACACCTTATCTTTCAGGGTTGGGAGGTCTGAGTGGCATGCTCAAACGCCCTCAGCGGGTTCCGGGATAGAGCCCCAAAAAATTTTGTAAAAAGAGCGCTTTAATGCCGAATTGTAACGGTAAAACTTTCACAAAATCGGCCGAATCACTTGGTTCTGAATTTAGCCAAAAAATAATTAAAATTTATCAATTGAAAAAAGAAGATAGAAAAAACTCATCAAAGTTGTTTCTAATTTTTAAAATTAAAAAATAAGAAATTTAACTTATTGGCAATAATTTAGTACTCAAATAGAAAAATGAATTTATTGACGTCTAGGCTAAAAAACTAATTGCAATAAATAATTGGTATCTGAAGTGAAGAGGGTCAGCTTTCCATGGCATTGTTATGACCAAGGCATTTCACGTATAATTTGAGTAATGTTGTGCAGTTGCGGGCTGTCTAAATGAAACAGCTGCTTGAATGAGAGCTCATGTTATCAAGAACTGTAGAAGTGCGAGGTGCTATTTCCGACAATCACACACGTACACTTATTGGGTTTCTTTGGTTTAAGCATAAATACAGCGATTAGCAAACACGAAGTTTAGTCTGTCTGTAATACGTGAGAATGATAAGAACATTAAGCGATTGCGGCGTCGATGTAGGGAAAGTTCCGGTGTAAAGCTTACACTCTGGGGTATAAAACACGTGTCAACGCGTTTTTTGTCTCTGTCAACTGTAGAATATCATCTACCTATTCTAAAAATAAACTTCGTTCCATGTATTACCAGGCACGTAGCTGGGGGTGACTGCGGGGGTCCGGACCCCCCAAAATAAAAAAACCCGGAAAAATAGGACTTTTTACACGTTATTTTATGCTATTTTTGGCTTAGACAACCCAAAAATTGTTGTTGGTCCCCCACCCCCAAAATAGGAGGGTAAGCTAAGTGCCTGTGGATTACGCATCGCATTGAGACCCGTTTCTTTAACCTCAATACAGATTTGGACCCGCTGGTGCAAAGTTTAAACTGAGTTTAAAAAATTGTATATTTATGACAAAAAATTAATTTAAAAATAATTAGGGATTGCTTGCAATTTGCATTGTTTTCGTTTCCAGCAGTAGGACATCGTCTAGCCGTAAATATTGAACACGCTGGATACAAAATATGCATGATTCAATTAAGTTTTGAATTCTAAATAAAGCGGCGTATTGCTGGTGTTATTCCGTTGTTTGGGTTTTAGAGGGAGAGGAAATGGTTGTGCAAGACCCGGTGGTACGTTTTATACACTCATCAAGAATGACAAAAATTTTCGACGCTTCGCCTTACACGGATGCAGTTATACATACTCGTACATATCATCTCAGCATACATGTGTAGCGGGGCAGCGCTGAAAAATTTTTAAAGAGTGCCTTTTTTGCGGCGGCCAAAGAAAAAACACTGTTTTTGAATTTCTGGAAAACGCTCGTTCTTTCTAGAACATAGAACCTTAAAAAAATTTAAAGAAATTTGAGTATATTCAACAAAATTTAGTTAAACGAGTATATGGCGCTATGCGCTGAAAACTTGTCACTTTTGCGCCAAATGTAAGCTTGAAACTCTTGATGCACAACATTTTGTGCGTTAGACAATCCGTAATTCTGTGGGGGGTGGGGGTCGCACGCAGCCATATATGGGCTGTAAGAAAAGTCAGGAGGGTATGGTTGGGTTAAATTGCCAAAAATCGTCAAAAATATTACTAAAAATAGAATTCTGAGAGGGGTTCTCCAGTAATCTGCGAGGAATCAACTTCTACGGAGGGTGTAAACCCCTGAATCAGCAACGCGAACGTGTAGTTGCGGCCATTTAGCGGAGGTCAGTAGCCATTCTGAAGGCTTGAACCTGAAAAAAGAAGACGTACTCGTATATATGCGTAATATCTTTCAAATGTGAATGCAGGAAATAAAGAAACTATTTCAGTCATCCCAAACCGACTTTAGACAGCAAAAAACACTTTTTCATACAAAATTTTACTTCAATTTGATAGCCTTCCTCGAAAAAGCTTGCACTAAAATTATCTTGAACGAAATAAGACTGGAAATCGGCGAGAAAGCGTCGATTATTTTCGAATATTTGAGATACCTGAAGCCGTCAAATATGTACAGTGGTAAACCCAGGATTTTTTGACAGCATGGGCGAACAATTTCTCCTAACAGTGTCAAAAGCAGAAAAAGGTCAAAAACTACCATCAAAGGTCAAAAACTACCATCAAAGGTCAAAAACTACCATCACTCGTTTTCTGGACGTGAAATTAAGCTCTTTTAGATCGCCAAAAAGTCAGTAAATGTCATTAATGCCTGTGAAAGTCGTATGAATTTGATGAAAATTAGAATTGTGCTAAGCAACGCATCAAATCGAAGTTCATTTTGTGGCCTCTGGAAGTACAAGTTGCCTTCAAAAACATTAATTTTTCCTACTTCCTTTATTATTTCATTTTGTCTGAATAAAAAAAAGTTGTCATTAATGAGTGCGTACAGCGAGCCCAAAAATCAATGCACAAAACGCTTAATGCAGTAGTTATGGATTGAGACTGTTTACTCTTCTTATCAGCTAAATACATGCCGCAGTGCTAAAGTAGTCGAAACATTCCGACTGAACCTCAATCCATTATTTTTATTTTTGGTTAATGGATTTAACTGAGTGATCAATTTCTTGCGCTTTGAGCGATTTGACAAGAACAAGGGAGTAGGCCGCTATCTAATCGTCTGTTTCATGATGCGTACAAATGCACGTTTTACATTACGGTCATTTATTATTTAAAAACTCGATTTTTTGTTTGCTGCAATTAGTTGCGTACATCCTGTTTTTTGCTTATATTTTTGTTGCTATGGTGTCAGGAACCGTGTTGACAACTTTTCGTCAAACAAGATTTCATAAACAAGAAAAAATCGGACAGTAGGCGTTGTTTGCGCGCGTCACAGGCAGCTCGCTTACAATTATGTAGATGCCAATTTATTGTTCGAAATTTTATTTCAGATATCTACTCGTGGAAGATTTTATTCGTAAATTAGCCATGGATTTTGCGAACTCGTCTTCAACTGCCCCTTGTTTTACTCCATCTATGCCGATACTTTTCTGCAGAAGTATTGCGGCTCAGAAGTTTTGGTAAGTGTTGAAAAGTAATATACTAATGCAGCTCATCTGCATTTTTCAATTCTTATTATTTTTTGACTTTTGAACGAGGAGAGACAAGAAATCGCAGCCTTTGCAGAACTTCTAAAAGTGTAGCGTCTGACTATTGGACGATGTTCACGAAATGACACGTAGAGTGAATTACTAGCAAATAAAAATGCTCTGATGGAATAAAAAGACGAATATACCTCTGGATTAAGGATGTAAAAGTAGGGGACTAGAAAAAAGCTGCCTATATATATGCCTAGATCGCAAATTTAAAAATCAGACTCTCTAAGCAACGCAAAAAATCGAAGCACCTATATCCTGCGGCCTACAGATTGAAATGAACTATTGAATCAAATAACGATTGAAGGGGCAGCAAGTTAGCTATGCAGTATGGGAAATTAGATGGAATAAAGTAGGAGTGACTTTACAAGCCAATTGAATGAAGTAGCAAACACCGATGCATTTAAGGCAATCGAAGAAATGGTTGGTTTGAATCAGTAGAAAACGCGTAGCCAGTCGAACTCAGTTAAGTGCAACTGCTCGGGATGCCAAAAAAAGTTGCACTTAAGCGATGTTGCACTTAAGCAAGGTTGCACTTATAGGATGTGTCTTATGAAATTTCGAAAAAGGTTGCTCTTATTCGAGGTGTCTCTAGAACAGTGCAAAATCGAAAGCGTCCAAAATTTCCAGTTTTTGGGCTATGGAGAATGTAGTAATTTTTTGGAACAGCAGCCATTCTTATAACGTAATTATGTATCAATTTTGGACAAAATGCTGAAAAAAATATTGGAAAAAGTAAAATCCAACAATGAGGCATACATAATAATGAAAGAACAACAAAATGATTAGGGAAACACCAGTAACATTCTTGAAAAGCATGATGGTGCACGAAAAAAATGCGCTTGTTTAGCAGACATTCATCATCCATTCTAAAAAGTTGTAGTTACGCATTGTGAATATGGGTTGGTGGATAAAAAAATGGTTGCACTTAAGCGAGTATTGCAGTTACCCGAGTTGCATTTATCCGAGGTGCAACCACACGTAAAACATAGGGAAGAAAATCGGGAAATGAAAGTCTGTTGCATGTAACCGAGGTTGCGCCTTATCAGAGTTGCACTTATCCGAGTTCGACTGTATATGCCTAGATCACAAATTCTAATAAAATCAGACTTTCTCAAATCAACGCAAAAGTCGAAGTACCTATATTCTGCGGCCTACAGATTGAATTGAACTATTGAACCAAATAACGATTGAAGGAGCAGCAAGTTAGCTATGCAGTAACTATGGGAAATTAGATGGAATAAAGTGGGAGTGACTTTACAAGCCAATTGAATGAAATAGCAAACACCGAGGCATTTAAAGGCAATCGAAGAAATGGTTGGTTTGAATCAGTAGAAGACGCGTAAGCTTGCGTGAAACAGACTCTTCCCTTCCGGCAAATGACAATATTACTGGTTTCGGCAATATTTCCGTGAACAGCACTGAGCAAGCCCCTCATTTTAGCCATGAGTTCCGTACTCAGCGTAATCATCGTGGTCATGGTCGCAAAAAAAACGTCATCATTAAGATTGATCATAAAAACTTCTTTCGATGAATGTTGCAGAATATTAGATTCTGAAAATGGGACTTTCAATTTACGCAAACTTATTTTTGGTCTTTTTTTAAAAAATCTCAAATCTTTACGTGAAAACGTTGTTTCATTATCCACCCATGAATTTTCGTACAACGAAAAACGATGTTTTGGCATAATTTCCGCAATTTCTTATTATAGGCTCTATAAGCCCGTCTCGTTGATGAAAACTGATTATACTCCTAGCTTTTTTTCGATTTACTTTTGAGAATAAAGGTTTGGACTTCATCAGCTTGCCCTCGATTTCTCATTCAAAATGCGTTACTAAGCTCGTTCCTCCTCATTTTCAAATGTCAAGATCCTCCTGTCGTTACATATCTAATAACTCAACCCATTAGATCTAAGATATTAAATTATAGACAAGTCGTCGAAGAATTTCCATCAAGTGGTCTCATTCCGCCCTGTCATTGTCATTCATCCCCATATGTTTATCAACCATGTGGTCATGTCATTACTGGTGATTTAAACTTCATTGGGGATCCTGACTTAATTTCTCTTTTCAATAAAGGTCCTAATTTCCGTGAAACTCCTCGTATAAATTGGGATGTTTGTGAAAATGAGATTTTTCATGCTCTCGATAATTTTGTCATGAATTGGGCCAAACGAGAAAAGGCCCCTCTTACTTCGCTGTTTGACTGGAAAAATCGAATAAAACAAGTTGTTTCGCAAAGAATTCATAAATTCAAAAAAATTAAATTTCTCTTCCTTTTCTAATTCTCTCCTCGGTAAAACTATCGTTAAGAGAAAGTTAAGTTTTTTACATGATCATTTTGTCATCACCGTCGCAGATAAGGCTAGTAATAACTTAATTATCATATGTAAGCATCATTATTTATCCGTTCTTTTGTGAGGAGTTGGGCTATTTTTTATTTCCATCCCTACCCTCTAGTGGTACCTATGTTTTGTCTAACTTGCGTGAAGAAAACATTATCTTTGACCATATTCAGTATCAGAAAAATATTTTTTCTAAGTTTTCCGGACCTGTTATTGACGAGTACGTCTCAACAAAAAACTACCTTTTATGTATTGGATTCCAAAACTACACAAAATTCCCTATAAATCCAGGTTTATTACTTCGGCTAAAAATTGTTCTACTACTTTCATATCGTCGCTAGTCACTGAAGGCCTCAAGTTAGTCCGTCGTTTCTGAGAGAACTATTGTAAAGCCATTTGAAGAAATTCTCAAATTAACAGATTTTGGTCTATCAATAATTCATTTTCTTTCGTTAGAAATTAGAATCAATTAAAAAAGAATAAATCGATTAATACATTCGATTTTTCAACGCTTTACACATCT
This sequence comes from Mermis nigrescens, assembly GCA_036768485.1. Taxonomy (NCBI): domain Eukaryota; kingdom Metazoa; phylum Nematoda; class Enoplea; order Mermithida; family Mermithidae; genus Mermis; species Mermis nigrescens. Next base: position 79,930 of record JAVLUZ010000409.1, on the reverse strand, counting down.
CTTTCGCAAAATGAACTTATTTCCACTTCTTTTGATTAACTGGAGAAACCCTTTGAAAAGAATAAATTTTTATGTACTAACGGTTTCAAATCATACTGGAGTTCTTCTCCCTCGGATAAAAAGTCTTATTTCACTGTAGACTTTGACACTTTTACAAAAAGTCTTTAATTTTTGATCCAAAATTCATTCGTTAATTTTGGAAGTATAATTTTTCGTTAAAAAATTGGCATCCCAATGGGATCTAATTATTCTCCACTTTTTGGCGGATCTTTTCCTTTTCTACTGCGAATATAAATTCCTATCATCGCCTAAAAATAAAGACCTTGCTTATTGTTTTAATAACGTAACTCGTTACATTGATGACATCGCGGCTATAAATATTTCAAATTTTCGTAATTACATCAAAGAGATTTACCCAAATCATTGAATGTCACGGAAACTTTTTCTGCTCAAAAAGTTAGTTATTTAGACGTCGAAATTAATCTTTCTATACCGATTTCTTACACGATTTTTGATAAAAGAGAACAATTTCCATTTCCTATTGTTAAATTCCCTTTTTCAGACTCTAACGTACCTAAAGGTCTTTTACATGCCGTTTTTGTAAGCCAGCTCCATCGTTTTGCGCGTCTTTGCTCTAAAGAAGAATTTTTCAAAGCGCGCGTGAATCAGAAAGGCGTAGCCAGGATTTTGGTTCGGGGGGGGGCATAAACAAAAATTTATTAAGACTACTTTTGTATTGTATGCCAGTAACGTTATGTATAGTAAAACTGAGTTTTTCGACCTTTAGTAAGGTAGCCTAGCTAATTTATGGGTTTCTAACGATCAAAAATACAAAAAGTGTAAAAGCGGCGCGAAGTGCCGAAAATTTTCAGAATTTATACGTTTTTCATGTAGAATTTACAGCCTTTCTATTGACAAACAGTTCGGAAATTATAAGTGGCGCAAAGTGCCAAGAAATTTAGTCATTTTTAGCAGAAAATTTTCAAATTTGTACAAAACAATTTTGACAGTTCAAGCTTCTAACAAGAAAACTGCGAATAACTAACTTTGTATGAAGATATTTTGAGTAATTCAGGCTTTTAAACGCAATGCTGGAGCTTTACAAAAAAAGAACAGTAACTGGCGGCGCTATGCGCCGGAAAAATTTGATGTTTTTGCACTTTAAACTCAATTTATAAGTACAGCTTTAATCATACAAAACAGACAAATTAATGCCGGCGTGAAACGCCGGAAATTTTTAGAAATTCCTAACCCATTTACCTGGCTTGTTCTCCCTAAAATCTCGTTACATATGTACAACGAGATTTTACGGCTGCGGGGGGTCTGGGGTGGCGCGCTCAAGTGTTCCCAGCGGGGTCAGGGGCAGAGTCCTGGAAAATTTTGTAAAAGTATTTTAATGTTAAATAGTAACGTTAAGATTTTCACAAAACTGGCCAAATCTCGGTTCTGAATCAAGTCCAAAAACACTTAAAATTTATGAACTCCTACATTGCACAAAACTTCTGACATATGCGTTTTTCGACCTCTGCTAATTACAAAGCGCAGCAACGGGTCGCTGCCAGTATGATATGTAGTTCAGAAGACAGGAAGTCCGCCAAAAACATAAGAAAATTCGGCCATTCCTTTCATTTAAAATAGGATTATGTGCAGGCACGTAGCAGCGGGGGGACTGGGGGTCCAAACCCCCCCCAATTCGGAAAAAACCGGAAAAATTGGACTTTTTACACGTTATTTTGTGCTATTTTTGGCTTAGACCCCCCAAAATTGGTGTTGGTCCCCCCAAATAGGAGGGCCAGCTACGTGCCTGATTATGTGTCCTTGTACAGAAAGACAAACAAAGCAAAGATTAGACAAACTGGTACACAAAAGACAAACAAAGCAGAGAATAGACAAACTGGTACACAATCATTTTCGCACTTTTACTATTATGCTCAACAAGCATGAGCAGTAACATTCAACGAATTAATAGTAGGTACATTAATTACTAAAGTGATGTGAAGTGCTGGTGATTCAAGCTTTTGAATTCATTGCATCTATATAACAATTAATAATGACTCGGTGAGAAGCGCCGGAAAATGTTGACGTTTTTACCTTTTTGAACTCAGTTTTCTGGACACACATCATTGCTACAGAAAAATCAGCAATATTTCTGAAAAATTTAGGGGGCATGTGCCTCAATGCCCCCCCTGGCTACGCCTATGGTGTGAATCATCTGTCACTTAAATTGCAAAAACAGGGCTATAATGTCAAAATCATGCGACAAAAATACTTCAAATTTTCCAACAGCGACCTTTCTGATTTTCCAGCACATTCTTATATTCAAAACTGTTTAAGACCGTTTTGATTTTATCATCGCTGTTAGGACGGGTTCCGTCTCGCTAGACCCACCGTCCCGCTTAACCCACCGTCCCGCTAGACCCACCGTCCCACTAGACCCACTTTTTCGTCCCGCTAGACTCACCGGAAGTCTCGCTAGACCCACCACGTGCATAATGAGGTGTCCCGCTAGACCCACCATTTTGCGACCGTCCCGCTAGACCCATGTCTCGGAAGACCCACCAGAGAAGAAAATTATGTACGCTTATAAGCAAAAACAGAAATGCTTTCAAAGTGTATCCATTCAAGTATATATGTTTAGTCAAATATATAGATAATTAATTAAAAAATAATTACATTTAATTAACCACATAATCAATTAAGTTTAATTAGTAAATAAATAAATTTTGTATATTATTGCATGAACTTGTGTAAATTAAAAATTATAACATGCAAAGAAGATATGTGCGTGCATGTGTGTGGCAATGGTAAGTAACCAGCCATGGCCGATAATTTTTAAGAATGAATTTCTGTTTTTCATGTGAAGGAATACACTCCTTGTCAAACACATTTCAGAGTGCATTTTTTGCTTATTATTGTAATGGTACTGTACTCTTTGTATCCTCCGATCAGGGAATTTCTGTATACTAAGTAGGCATACAGATTGAAGCGTTGACACTGCATTCCGATAACAGTACAGATATGCACATATGGAAATGATGAAAAGCATGTAGGCATTTCACAAAGACGGCTCAACAATAATCGGGCCGAGCGGATGTTGCAAATTCTCACTAAAAAATCGAAAATGTTAATTAGGTCATTGTCAATAAATCCGAATCTATTTTTATAAATAGGACTAAGGAGCGCTAATGTCCATGTGCTCACTTTATTTCATCGCTTCAAGTACTATATAGAAATTTTGATTTCGAATCGAGCCATGGATTTCGGTCACGCTAATTTCGTTTTAATTCGTTATATGAAGTCAGCTATGTTAATCTGTGAAGCTGATAATGACGAAACTTTTTTCGAATGATATGGTAATTATATACAATTGCACATTCATGAAAACAAACTAACCGCTTGTTATTGACTATTGCACACCTCAAACTTGCATTTTAATTAATGATTACAAAAAATTTTGCAGAATTCACTTAAGCGTCTTGATAACTATTTTTCATTTCACGTGTAATATGTATGTCTTCATTTTTTCGAGTGGGTCTTCCGAGACAGTGGGTCTAGCGGGACGGTCCCGAAACGGTGGGTCTAGCGGGACACCTCATTATGCACGTGGTGGGTCTAGCGAGACTTCCGGTGGGTCTAGCGGGACGAAAAAGTGGGTCTAGTGGGACGGTGGGTCTAGCGGGACGGTGGGTCAAGCGGGTCACAATCGTTAGGACGCTGCTTCCCGCATTATGCGCATGAATAAGTAGCTTCACTCAACTATTGAGCGTTGTCGTGTATGCATTTGTCGTTGATATAGCGTGCGCCGCCGCGTTAATGTTATTATTTAGTCTTGTAACGTATAAAGTCTTGGTTGGTTGGATACACGGGTACCTATTTTTTTTGTCAATGTACAGCATCAACCCGAAAATACCAAAGTAGGGGTACATTGACTGAGTTTTTCTAACTTTTTTCGCGTTCACCTAGTTTTTTTGTCAATGTGCAGCATCAACCCGAAAATACCAAAGTAGGGGCACATTGACTAGATTTTCTATAAATTATTTTCGTGTTTTTGTTTGCATTTCCTTTCGGTTGTTGTTCGTTGAGTTTAGAGGCAGTCTAGCCGCCTAGACTGGTGCCGCTAGGTTGCAGTGACAGTCAGTGGATTAAAGGCACGCAACTGTAGCAACCTAGTTCCTCTCTGATTACCTCGCCTGTTTATATTTTTCACGTTTTTTGTGTATTTATTCTGTATAACTCCTGCTTACTTCTCTCGTTGCACTTGAACTCTTGCGCCTCGTAAAACCCGTAATTTCTCATAATATAATTTTGTGTGCTTTTTATGTACTTGTGTATATACTATTTCTCGCGTCTTTTTGTTTCTTTTATTCTAACAGCATGCCTAATTTATTTACTTATTTATTTATTTATTTATTTATTTATTTATTTATTTATTTATTTATTTATTTATTTATTTATTTATTTATTTATTATTTTTTCATAATGATGACTTTCTGTTATTATATTAGGTATAATTGAATGCCCGCAACAATTGTGTGCACTAACCAATTGCGTCAGATTTGCTTGCTATAACGCTCATGACAAATCTATTACATAGAATTGTATTTACTTAGATTTCTATATCAATCACGATACGAAGCAAGTCAGTTGCAACTTGCAAGCAATTTACAAGAAGTAAACATTTTAGATTATCTTTAAACTCTCTTATGTAAAGCATTGAGAATTTATTAAAGAAAGTTACAGTTTTTAGAGGCCGTAGAATATACTTCGATTGTTTGCGTTGCTTGAGAAAGTCTGATTTTTAACGGGTTTTGCAACTTTAGGCATATACGTCGGTAGCTTTTTTCTAGTCCCCTCCTTTTACACCCGTAATAATTTAGAATCCCACGTATATTCGTCTTTTCTCCATCGGAGCATTTTTCATTGCCCTTACTTTTAATTAGCATGATTTGAGTAAAGCAGTCAGTAAACACATCCGGTAACATACCACAATAATAGAAAAAACAGATTTCAAACAGATTTGTAATTCTGACATTACTGTGATGTTACGATCAATATTTTTGAAAAAATTGAATCTCTACAATGGCCTGAAACCAAATAAATATTAGATGTAAAGCACTTTACATCACTCTTGACTAACAAACTAACGTGCAAAACTGGTGTATTACGTGCCATATTTGTAACCGAAGAAGTTAAACGCAATTTGCTGTGACGTGTACCCTTAAAAAGTAATATATTTTTATTCTTTTCGACCTATTCCGACTTTTAATCGGAGAAAGTGGCCAACAAGAAAACGGACAAAAACATAGTTTCCACCATCCACCACATTGTAAACTTTAAAAATCTCAACCCAACTTCCAATTGAGTGTAAAGAAATTTGGTTTGTGACAGCTTATAGCCTTCGAACCGTAGTACCTTTTTCTGCGGAAAACTTATGTTCGGCAGAATATTTGAGATATTTACCAATCGAAATAAGGAAAAACGTGTTTTTTCGCCCATTTCACATCCCTGATTTCGAACTTTGCACCCCATAAATAACTCGATATTGCGTTTTTTAAACGCGGTTTGCTGCGACGTGTACCTCTAAGATGGTATTTCATTTCTAATTCAATTTATTTCCGACTTATTAGCGGAAAAGTTAGCCGAGAAATCTCTGACAAAATCTATTTTTTACACTATCCACTAGAGTGCAAAGTTTAAACCCTAGATCTAACTCCGTATTGAGTGTACAAAAGTTTGCTGGCAAGTAGAAAGTAGCCTATAAGCCATAGTACATTCCTATCGAAAAAATTTTTTTGGGAATCATAGGCGGAGTTGTTGGCAGACATAAACAAGTCGAAAACTCGACCAAATGTGTTTTTTCAACCCCAGATTTTCACAGTCTTTACACTCCCATTCGAGAAGTAGCGCGAAATTCAAACGAAATTCAAAAAATATTGGGTCATCTGGAGCATTTTTTCCTCTACAATTCAAGCCCATTAAATTGTTCGAGGCATTAATACTGAGTTGTTCACAAGCTGTGGAAAAACCACCGGAATTTGCTCTATGTTATAACGTTACACGAAAATTTCACACGCTCATTACGAACTCAGTATTGAGTGTAAATTTAAAAAGCCACATCGAGTTGTTATAGTATCTATCTTTAAACCACACCACACTCCCAAGATGTGTCCCTTTATAGCTGTGAGGGGAACATATGTTGGGGTTACTCAAAGTATATTATGGTACGCGCTAACGCGCTACCTATGATATAGATTTTTGGAGATCAAACATGCACAGCATAAAAATTCTGTGGGGTGAGGGGGTGGAAAATGGTGAAATGCTTAAGTACCTTTTTTGAGCTCAAAAATTGCGGATACGCATTAAAAACACCATTATTAGGCGTTCCTGACGATGCTTTATCCTTCTAGGCAATAGTAACATATGAGAAATTTGGAGAAAAAAAGGAAATTCGAATAAATTGAAGAAAATGTATTAAAAATTGAGAACATGGCGCGAAAAGCCGAATGTTTGACACTTTTCAGAAAACAATGGCTAAAAACGCTTAAAATAGCACTCTTTCTGCAAACTTGTTGTATTTTTCGAAAAATCGCGACTTCTGGGGGGTGGAAAATTGTGGCAAGGGGTTAAAATTTTCTGGTGATGACACCCTTCACACAAAACCCCTATTGAGAATCATGTATGAATCCGATCTGCGAGACTCTTGAGTCTAACTATAATACTGACGCATAGCATGACCGAGGGTCTAGCGAAAAGTTTTTTGTGCCAAAATGGCAGCAGAAATTGATATAAGTGTAAATTAACTTTGAACGATAAAATATCTAAAATGTAGTTATTTAAATGTCTTAATTAAATTTTATTTTGATTTACTTATCAAACTTATCAAAAATGAAACCGGCATTTCTTTTAAAAATTTTATTTTAATTTTTTCCTTGGCTTCAACAAGCAGCCCCTATCAATGTATTCCTGCTTTTTGTTAATGTACACGAGGTGCGAGAATGTTTGTCTGCTGAATGCTTATGTTTCGTGCCGTGAAAGAATTAAATTGAATCGTCAGACTTTAACTTGCCCTGTCCAGGTCAATTTTTCGAAATTGAAAAGTGCAATCTTTTGTAAGTTCCGTTGAAATCCATTTTTGGCCCTCATAGCATCACTTTGTATTGAAAAAAATTTCCACTTTTATCATCAAAGAGGGTGTAGGCAAAATCCCTATGTACAGGGTGGTTGACAAGCTTTTGCTAGGGGCTTAGCGCTATAGCTATAGAACTTGGGATCAAACCAAATATACCATTAGATAGAGCATTTAAAACGGAATTTATTGATGACAAATTAAAAATCAGTGTGCCTAAGGCCGGCAAGAGAAATAGTTTTTAAACGATCGAGGTGTGAACACAATTAATCAATGCCGATTTTCGAACCTTATCAAAATATTTTTCACGTTTGTGTATAAAGTTTTATATCAATATCAAATACATAGGTCTTATTTTGGTCTGGAAAATATTTGTTCGTTGATCAGACTGTTTTTGTTCACGACAAGGCGCCTTGCATGAGAGCTAAAGCAACCCAACATTTCATAAAACAATCAAACGTCGAATTTTGGGGTAACGGTATTTAGCCCGGAAATTCACTGAACTTAAATGCCGCCGAGACCATTGGGCCTTTCAGAAAGATAAAGTCGAGGCGCAAATACTTGCTGAAATCTGACTGGTCGATAATCATACGAGAAAAATATTTGGAAAAGTCTTGAAAATCGACGTCGTCTGTTTATTGGTTTGTGTTCATACCCAGATTATTTTGAAAGCTGTTTCTCGCACAAGTGATAGGCACACTAATTATTAATCTGGCATTGACTTTCCCGATTTTTGTCGGCGATATCGACGACTTTCCCGATTTTTGTCGGCGATGTCGCCGACTAAAATCGTAAGAATAGGAACCCATCCTATTTTTCTGCGATATCGCCGATTTTTGGTGCATTGAAGTATGCGCTAGGTATGCTGTTGTCTACTTAAGCACGTAGCTGTTCATGTAGATCATCATAAAGTACATATATAGGTACCACAAATCTAGGTGCCTGACTACATAACAAATCTTACTGATTAACGCATATGTACGTAGTTTTAGCTGCGATTACGGAAAAACTATACTGCTTACTATCTGACGTCATGAATTTTAATTAGCTGAGAAACTCAACTGACTTTTCTGCACACATCTTAACACTTTGTGCTATTACATATTTGTATGTACGTAGTACGTACCTACAAGTCCAATAGGGCCGAAATGCCAAAAATCGCATTAAACATTGAATTCCGAGGTCAATTGATTTTTAGGGGACTTTTAGATTCTGGGGGCCCAGAGCATACGTGGGCAGCACGAAAATTCTAGGGGAGTGTAAAAAAATTTTAAAAGGTCAAAAAATGGTATTAAGAATGGTGGTAGGGCGAAAAAGCAGTATTTTTCGATATTTCTCATCGAGCGCTATCCATTGGCATCAAAGAATCGCAAAAAATGCTTAAAAAAATTCTAAAATCGATTTCTAGGAGGTATTCTGGTTTTCATGTTGTATATTTTGCCTTCTGTGGGTGCATACATCCAAACCCCCACGCCCACGTGTGGCTCAGAGCCTCCAGACCATAGATGCACAGCATGGTCAATCTGGGGGGTCAGCCGGTACCATAAGGTCGAAATGTTTTCGGTTTTTAAGGCCAAAAACGACTGAAAAAGTGCTAGAAAAGTCAAGCGCCAATTCTACCTCAATTCATGATAAAGTACGAAATTCAGACACTTGTGAAAAAATTGCGATCTTTATCACCTTTTGTCCTTATTTCTGCCTATTTTTCTCAGAAAATTTCAAACTTGGCCGCAGACATGCACAGTAAAAAATTTCTGGATGGGGGAGGGGTGGAAAGCAAAAATTTTTTCTGGAGTCCCTTTTTGGGCTAAAAAAAGGGTACGCGTAAAAATTATGTATGTACCTATTGCCGACTTTCCCGATTTTAGTCGGTTTGTGTTCTGTTGTGCTGGTCATTATGTATGTATCTATTGCCGACTTTCCCGATTTCAGTCGGCGATATCGCCGACCTTCCCGATTTTTGTCGGCGATATCTTCGATTCTTACGATTTTCCCGATTTTCAGTCGGCGATATCGCCGACTTTCCCGACTTTCGTCGGCGATATCGCCGACTTTCCCGATTTTGTCGGCGACTTCCCCGACTTAACCGGTAAAATCGGCGATATCGCCGACTTTTACTTCTGAACCGGGCTTAAGCCCTATACTTATACAAAAGGTTGCTAACCACCTGGTACAACCTGGTACATACATATGTACCTACATATATGTCAGGATAACGCTTCGTGGACTACGAAGTATGTATAAGCTTCAATCGAAGCTAATCGATTAGATATATTAGCTTTATTTAATGTCTTGATAATACTAGCAAAAGGGGCGCTTCGCTGTTTCTTTTGCTACAAAAAGCTTTTTGCGAGTAGGTTGCTTTGCTCACCATTTGCAAAACAGTCGACGATCAGCATGTTACAGATTTTTGACAACATAAACTATGTCTTATGATATCAAATTTTCATTATGTGCATGCACTACTCAGAAACTAATCTTTCGTAGCTTGCCTTCACTCTACAATTTAAATAAGCTATTCTTATCACCACACTCACGCCAGCTCAATAATTTTGCAATGGATTAGTTCATTTCGCTCAATTTACTGAAGTTTCTTACTTCATTTTGCCGCTCAAGTGACAATTAGAGGGCATTGTAAATTACGTATGCAGAGTATAAATTAAAATCTGTCTGAATAAAAACGCAAAAAGTTCCACGTATACTTAATCGCTATAGTCTGTTCCATTTAAACGGCCCATTTTCGTTTTACGCTTTATTACTGTGGCAGAATATTTTATGGTTTAGGTCGTTGCGGCAGTTTTTCAGAGTTGTATAGTTTTTGAAGCAGATCATCACTGTGTAAACTGTTTTGTCCAAAAATCGTTTTCTGCTAGAAAAACATCAAACACAAACTTTGAAAAAATAACGCATTTTCCAAAATTCTATCGTCAATACATTCGTAATCAACGCTCTACGACTAGTGAGCAGAGCATACGTGGGCAGCAAGAAAATTCTGGGGGGTCCAAGATTTTTTGAAGGTCAAAAAATGGCCTTAAAAATGGTGGTATGGCGATAAAAACATCATTTTTCGACGTTTCTCATCAAGCACTATCCATTGGCATCAAAAAATTGCGAAAAAAACGAAAAAAATTTTCAAAAATTGAATTCTGGGGGGGTATTTTGATTTCTGGGGGTCTTTTGGTTTCTGAGGGGGGGGGGGGTTCAGACCCCCAGATTCCACGCCCATGTGTGCTAGTGAGTATTTTACAATAAACTTTTTTTGAACGACTATAGTCTGTTTCACCCAACTTCGGTCATAAATTTTAAAACTATCTTCGATAATAAGCTGACAGATTGCGATTATAGCATTCATCTGATATATAATTATCGTAAGCCTTGGCTAACTGTCGGTGAAAATTCTTAGAATTTATGCGCGAACTTATGTTAAACAGACTATATTTAATATTTTGCCTATTCAGCAGGCACGTAGCTGTGGGGGGACTGGAGGGTCCGGACCCCCCAATTCAGAGAAAACCGGAAAAATAGGACTTTTTACACCTTATTTTGTGCTATTTTTGGCTTAGATCCCCAAATTTGGTCTTGGTCCCCTCAAAATAGTATTTAGATTCGCTTTAGGCTGTACTCCTCTGAAGCGAAGTACAAAAATACAGTACCAAGAATACCAAAAATTTCGCTTTTTCGGCCATATCTCCCATACCAAGAGCGGTTATATAGATAAATTCTATCAAATTGTAGAATAGACTAAGCCGTTAGCGAAAAATAAAGATAATAAAGTGCCGCTTTTTGAGAAACCAACTCGAATGTTTAACCAATTTATATCGCACTATGCTAATTTTTGGTTCTATTCTTCATTCTCCTGCATTAATATATAATAAACAAGCTTGACCGATATAAAAATTTGTTGTAAAGCACCCATCTTATGTCTGCATTGAACGATAATGATAAAACAATAATTGAATCATGTACACTTCTGTGCAAACAGAGCGCAAAATAAATCGAATGTTGCTGGTAGAATACTGCTCTAAAGATGTCTAACTTTTCTACACATTTGAAAACAATTGTTAAGGCTTTCATATTTTTAAGATTTATACCAGTCTAAGTTTCTGCTATAAATGCATTTCGACTGACCCTCTCATACATATGCGCATAGGCTCTTAATTTTGCAGCTAAAGAGTCGATGTGAGTAGTACGTATGTTTATGAAAAAATGGATTTCAAACTTTTGTTGTGTAGGTACGTCATTTACACAGGTCAACACAGTGATATATTTGCAACCCCCTTCACAGATTTTGGTGCTCCCCACCTAAGGCGGTAACACCCAAGCTGTGCTCTTTTTAAAACGACCAACCCCCCCCAAATTTTACGTTATGAATAGGGTGTGTTTGAGCTTCTGTGTTTCAAAAACCAATCGGTGAATTTCCTTTAAATTCTACCATAAAGTCAGCCGGGACATTGCTCATAAATAATTTAAATTTAAATAATTTCATCCTCTGTGACTTATAATACTATGAAAAATGCAACGTTAAAAAGCGTTTTTCTTACGGTTTTACGTCAGTTTACGCTGTAGTATAAAGTAGTTCAGTTGATAGCGCATTGAAGGTTAGGGCAGGGTGTCATATAAGATTTGTCGTGCGGCAATTACATCAGCCAGTAGAGCTGCCAGAACTTTTTTATAATAATCTAATAATCCATCGTTTCCGGGTTTCAGAATCCGATCGAGCCATCTTAATCAAAAATTCAGAATCAGGAGCCCAGAATACCCAAATGAGCCGAAATTTGTGGATTACTCAATTATCCAGTAAAAACTTTTTTGGGACACAAACACAATCCACACACACACACACACGCACGCACACACACACACACACACACACACACACACACACACACACACACACACACACACACACACACACACACACACACACACACACACACACACAACACACACAAACACACACACATACACACACACACAGACACACACAGCTACAAATGATTATAGCTTACTATAGCCTGTTTGTTCTATTCGATTACGGCCCATTTTCCCCAGTATCAGAGAAACTTGTATTGGTTACAAAAGTACAATAAAATTAATAGCTACAGTAAGTGCTATTACACATGGAGGCAAACTGTCCTATTGTCATGCGCAAAAACACCACGAAGGTCATTCAAGTTCAAACCTCTTTAATAAACTGTTTTTGAAACAAACTTTACACTGCATGCCATATTCTCAAATAAACGCATCATATTTTCCTTTATTGTCGAACAAAACATATAAAGTATTCGATTCAACCATCACTACGCATTGCTTTTTTTAATTTTCGCAGAATCTCACCAGCTTACTCAATCAGCGATGGCCGGAGTTTCCTGTTTGTTTGCAAAAGTTGCTTTTTTCATGGCTACCAGCGGCTTTCGCGTTAATTGGATTCGTCATCTTTGTGTTCAGTTGCCGATTCAAGCGTTTAGATCGTCAGCCATTTTCTTATAATTCTATTATATTGTGCAGATTGGTAAGACTGGTATAGCGACGCATACAAATTTAAATATTATCATGCGTCTTTTTCGAGCTGATCACCGATATAGGTACGTGTACTGGAATTTTAAGGTTGTTTCGAAACTTACTATGCATTGGATATGAATCCTCATGTGAAGGGAGCATGCTCAGCTCTACGTACATACGTACATATTTGAATTTGCATAAATTTAATTTCTGTGTTTATTAATTTTGACTACATTTTTATTTGATTTCATTAAATTTTTATCGAAAGGTTTTTCTATGTTTTTATTATCTAGAATGAAAGTGCGACGCCAGATAACCCTAAAAAGTTTTTTTGACACGTATCCACGCATTTAAACATCAAACAGACGCTTTAGAAAAAAGTTTTCGAATGCAACTTTCCTTTATTGCGAATTCTCATGCTGTGCATGGATACTCGTTTACCTGCAAATATTAAATAGACTAGCAAGGAAAAAAGCTCCAATGGATCAAAAAAGGACGAATATTCTTGGGATAGCGGATCATTAAAGACATAAAGGAGGGGACTATGAAAAAGTCACCTATGCGCGCAAAAAACTATAAGAATCTGCTTAAAATCAAAAGCAACACAAAAATCAAAGTTTATTCTGCGGCCTACATAGAGTAGTTGTTTTTGGCCTCAGTCTGAGAATGAATAATGCAGCAGATTATCCTTTAGAAGCGACTGTTCACTAGGTAATAGTTTTGAAAAATGAACTTGTTAAGCGAGAGTTGTAAACCAAGAGAAACTCAAAGTTTAAACATACCATTAAATTATGAAGAGAATTATAACAGATCTTAAACCTCATAATTTAATGGTATGTTTAATCTTAAGTTTCTCTTGGTTTACATACTCGCTTAACAAGCTCATTTTTCAAGCTTATCCTTTAAACGAACTGATCAGTCTGAATTGAAGAAAGCGACAAATCATTGTCTCTACTAATCTTAACTGATTGCAAGTCTCACGGCGCAAGAAGAATGAGCGAGAAAACCGTGCAAGTAAATGCAATAGTGCATAATGATAGACCAGAAATTTTAATAGATCAAATACGTAAAGTGCTGAACATAGGTGGGCAGCACCGAAATTCTGGGGGGTGAAAAATTTCGGGAGGGGGTGAAAAATTTTTCAAAGGTCAAAAAATGGTCTTAATAGTGGTTGTATGGCGAAAACACCATTTTTCGACGTTTCTCATCAAGCACTATCCAATGGCATCAAAAAATTGCATAAAAATCAAAAAATTTTCTGGGGGGGGGGTATTTCAACTTCTGGGGAGTGCATACCCCCCAAACCCCCACGCCCATGTGTGGTGCTGAAGCAGGAGAACTTGTACCTATGTATGTACGTACATACATCACTTCTACGCTAGAATAACACCTGCAATTGCAGAGCCATAATAAAAAGGATGATGTGAATGTTCATCTGAATACTATATATCATAGGTAGCGCGTTAGCGCTTATGTGTAATATACTTGGGTATGTCCACCCTCCCCAACAGCTATAACGGGACACATTTAGGAAATGCGGTTTTTTCAATCGTTAGATAATTAAAAAGATTATGCGATCTTTTTCCTTTTGCTTACACTCAATACCGGCTTTGTAATGAGCGTGTGAAGTTTTGGCGTCCTCAAAATATTTTTCTGATAGAAATTTACTTCGGCTTAAGGACAACTTTCTGCTTACCAGCAAACTTTTTTTACACTTAATGCGGAGTTAGATCTGAGGGTCGTAAAGTTAACAACGTAGCGGATAGTGTACAAAAAGGTTTTTTCCTCAATTTCTCCGCTAACTTTTCCGCTTATACGTCGGGACTGGTTAAATGAACAAAAATAAAGTACGTTCTAGGGGCTACATGTCGCAGCAAATCGCGTTTAAAAAACTCAATATTAAGTTATTTCTGGAGGTGTAAAGTTCGAATTCAGGGTTGTAACATAGGGTGAAAAAACACGTTTCTTCCCTTTTTTGATTGATAAATGTATCAAATAGGATGTAGAATTAAAGTTTTTCGCACACAAACCTACTACAACTAAAATGCTACTAATTGGCCCAAACCGAATTTCTTTTCACTCAATAGGAAGTCAGGCCAAAGCTTTCTCGCAAGCTCTTCACCAAACCGGGAAAATGTTTCAAAGGGATACCTTCTTTTTTCAATGGCCGCAGAATATACTTCGATTTTTGTGTTGCTTAGAGGCATCTGATATTTGTCCCTTTTGTTCCATCGGAGCATTTTTCCTTGCTAGTACCTTAGTTTTGATTAGAATGATTTGGGTGAATCGATCAATTAACTCATAGATAACTTGCCGAATAAAATACTTGTATCATACAGGAAGAATTCTTGAAAAACGTTACTTTCTTCAACGTTTTGAAATTAAAATTAATTTTTTTAAATTTTACACAGCAATTGAGTCACAAGAAAACAACGTTAGAATCGTAATACTGATTTTTACGGAGAACAAATTGTAAAACAACTTAGCTTGAACAATCTACAACCTCCTAGGCCTTAATTTACACAAGTAGATGGAGTGCAGCTAATTATAGAAAGTTCGTAATCCTATGTTTAAAAAAACTTGATTGTCGGCAGTGCTCAGCAGCTAAAGTTTATTCTCAGCGTAAACTTTACACTACCGCTGAGTGTAATAAATCATCTAAAATCTTATTCGTAATCATTATGTTCCGAATAACATTTTACAAAACAATTGACCCATCACAACACTCTAGGAGCAGAATAAACTTTACTGTAAACTACTTCACAACGTTCCTGAGTAAACTGATTCGTCCGGTAGAATGCATGACCCTTAAACGTAAATCATTCTTAGATTTGAGATAATGCTCCTACTCATAACGGCATAAGATCTTGGACAAAATAGACGTAGAAACGTGTTATTCACCCCACATCTATAACTTTACACCTTCAATGCTAAGTTAAGTTTGAGTGTAAAGAAAGGCATCTTACTGCAATGTGTAACTCTTAAGACGTTCTTTATTTTTACATTGGTCCGGACAAACCAATTCATAACCGGAGAATTCAGTAGACAGAATAATTGCAAAAACGTTCTGCGGTTTGTATCGGCACTTACACAAGTCGCGAGCAAAAGTTTAGAGCACCCCTGCAAAAAGTAATATAATTGACATATTGTAAAGAGCAGCCCTGTTACGTTACCATACGTGGGCAGCAAGAAAATTCTGGGGGTGCAAGATTTTTAAAAGGTCAAAAAATGGCCTTAAAAGTGGTGGTATGGCGAAAAAACACCATTTTCGACGTTTCTCATTCAGCACAATCTATTTACATCAAAAAATTGCGAAAAAAACGAAAAAAGGTTTTAAAAATTGAATTCTGGGGGTTGGGGTATTTTTGTTTCTCGAGTGGGGGGTGCATACCCCCCAAACCCCTCACGCCCAGGTGTGCCTTTTACACGTAAAATTGAGATTAGCTTTGCACTGCCTAAAAGTATTTTTTGCGCTGAATTCAAATATAAAGTCAGTTTTTGCCTAGCTTTCCTTCTTGATAATTTATTATGAGCCGAAAAAGGTCATTTCAGACAAATGTCGAGCAAAAATTGTTAGTTTGATTAATGATGCGAAATTGTCACAAGTGGAAGTATCGAAACTTTTAAATGCTAGCCGACATGCAGTTCAGAATGCACTTAAAAATGTAGTGCAATTTGGTTCGTATCGAGATGTACCTCGGTCTGGGTGTCCACGTACAAAACAAATATTAGAGATGATCGGCGTTTCAAAGATTGTGCGTCACAGATCGCCGGAAATCGACTCTGGACCTTAGGAAAGAGCTAGCTTGCGATGGTGGCCCTTTGGTTTCACGATTTACAATTCGTAGACGTCTTATAAGCGCAGGATTAAATAGCCGGATTGCAGTTCGGAAGCCATTCGTAAGTGAAGTCAATCGAAAAAGGTTACTGGATTTTGCTCGTTCTCATCTTTATTGGACTGTGGATGATTGGAACCAAGTACTCTTTTCCGACGGGTCAAAATTTGAATATTATTCCTCCACAACAAGAATTCGAGTTCGTCGACGTGTTGGTAAAGTATAAAATCGAGTGCATGGCTGGCACTGTAAAACATGGTGGTAGTGGCAGTGTTTTGGTGTGGGGCGCTTACGGAGCCAAAGGAGTTGGTCGGCTTGTTACCATTCCAGCAGTGCCCAAAGTCACAGCAAGTGCCTACATTGATTTAATTGACGAAAATTTAGTGCCTTCACTAGAAACGTACATTATATCTCTATCTGAAAACTTTTTTCCAATAAGACAATAATCCCAAAACACAAAGCAACCATAACGATGGATTACTTCATTGAAAAAGGAATCCCTGTCCTTTTTGGCCGCCTCAGTCTCCCGATTTAAATCCTATCGAGAATTTAAGGCACATAATAAAGGAACGGTTTCGTAAGGACATGTTTCATGCCCATTCAAGCGCTGAAATGACGCAGAAGCTTCGAGAAATTCGGAATTCTATTCCAACTGAAAAATGTGAATAATTAGTTAATTCAATGCAAACCTGGTTAAAAGCTGTGATCCAGTTAAAAGGCTAAGCAACAGCATTTCAAAATTGATTGTATATTGTTTACTTTTGGTATATTCAGTATGTTAATGCAGTTTATCGCATGTTGTTGTTATAAAAAGTCGCAGAAAGGCGCTAAAATGAGATAAAACACATGTAAGCAAGGGGTGCTCTAAACTTTTGCTCGCGTCTGTACTTCATTTTTAGAGTAGCCCGTACCATAGGTGGGCAGCACCAAAATTCTAGAGGGGGTGCAAGATTTTCAAAGGTAACAAAATGGTCTTAAAATGGTGGTATGGTGAACGTAATACTTTTTAAACGTTTCTCATCGAGCACTATCCATTGACATCAAAAAATTGCGAAAAAACAAAAAGAATTTCCAAAAACTGAATTCTGGGAGGGTATTGGATTCTGTGGGGGGAGGGCGTTCGGCCCAACTTATAAGCGGAAAAACAGGCAAAGAAATCATAGACAAAGCCGGTTTTCTACACCTTCCACTAAATGTAAAGTTTAAACTCTGCATCTAACTCCGTATTGAGTCAAAAAAAGTTTGCTAGTACACCGAAAATAGCCCTTCAGTCCTAGTCACACATGGGCGTGGGGGGTTTGGGGGGTATGCACACCCCAGAAGTTGAAATACCCCCCAGAATTCAAATTTTGAAATTTTTTTGCTTTTTTAGCGATTTTTTGATGCCATTGGATAGTGCTCGATGAGAAACGTCGAAAAATGGGAAAAATGGTGCTTTTTCACCATACGACCACTTTTAAGACCATTTTTTGACCTTTGAAAATTCCCCCCCCCTTAGAATTTTGGTGCTGCCCACCTATGGTCCCAGTACATTTCTATCAGAAACAATTCTTCGGGATTCATCACCGGACTTGTTGGCTGACAGAAATAACACGATAACACAACCAAAATCCTCTTCACACGCGCAGAGTTTCACGCTCTTTACACTCCTACTCGAGAACTAAAGCGAAATTCAAGATCTCAAAAATATAAATTTAGATAATTTTGTCCTCTACAATTCTATACCATTAAATTGTACGAGGCATTCATCCTAAGTTGTGCATACGCTGGGCAAGAAAGCCCCCAAAAGTTTGTTTATATAATAATGTTACGTTAAAACTTTACACACTCATTACAAGCAATGCATTACGTGTAAAGAAAAACAAAAAACATCCGTCGCGAATTCATTTATTATCTTTCTTTTAAAGAAAGTGCACCTCCCAAATGTATCCCGTTGTAGCTGTATGGGAGCAGAGATGTGTGGGGGTACCCAATATATTATTGGTACGTGCTCGCGCTACCTATGATAAGCAATGATTTGAGCGAAATAAGGATTGAGCCAAAGAATACTTCATTGCCGTTCTTTTCATGAGATAATAGCCGGTTTTGGAGAGTTTGAATCTCCGTCCGAAGAAATAAAATTGTTTGCCAAATAAACGATTTTTCTCAAATAAACGATAAAGATGCTTTATTTAAGTGCTTCAGTGACTGATTACAAGCAATTAGTCTTGAAAAATCAAGTTATCTCTAGAAATAGCAGCCACATCTTTGCAACGTTCTGGCAGAGATGAAGGCCTTGACAGACCGCAATTATAAAGTAATTAGAGGTTACAATGCAAGACTTATATTCCGTTTCACATAAGTTTAACCATCTCTGACAATTAGCTAACAGATTGTGATTAAAGCATTGATCATATATATAGTTATCGTAATCTGTCGGTGTACTGTCGATAGGAATTCTTAAAATTTAAGCCCAAAGTTATGTGAAACTGATTTCTGAGGGCATAAGAGGACAAGAGGGACGTTTACAAGACTTTTATTTCATTTGTAAAAGAATATGTGTGTGCTGGTCACACTTTTCGAGAGTAAAATAATTTTTCGGACACCTTTACGGACTGAAATGAACATTTCTACGCTTTGTAGGTGTGAGGGGCATTTATTAGCACAATGTGAGCTTCTAGTAAGGTCTAACAAATCAGATAATATTTCAAAATTTTCTTTTTGCTAGCGGATTTTTTTATCAATACATGAGAAAGATAAAAAATGTGCTTTTTGTCTTTTCCATCAATTTTTCGAATCTTTCGCTTTTTTGAAAATTTTTGCGTTTAAACTCTCAGACCATCTTACGACGACACCATCCATTTATGCTTATGATCACTTATTTAATAAACGAACATCTTTTCATAGAAAAGCACTATGTAACGATATTGAGATTTCTGAAATACTCTTATTCAGATCGGATGCATTACGATCATCTGCTTATCATTAATCGAGCTTACTATTGCGATTTCGATGAAGAGATCATGTATTCATGCAGTGGATCTAGGCACGCCTGTTGGTGTTATCATAACAATGGTAGGACACAATTCGATCCCGCTTTTATTTTAATTTGTTTGATTCTTACCCTGAAATAAATTAAAAATAAACATAATCTAAGAAGAATTACTAAAGGTTTTATAGTCATATACATACATCGGTGTGAATCCGGCGCCCCCCCAAATCGGACCCCTAGATTCAATTTTTGGTGCTTTGCCCCGTCGGACCACCAGAATTTGTTTGCTGCTTGTGTTTGTATACAGTTCAGTTTAATCAAGATTTCTGATATGCCGAATTCCTCAATGAATATCTTCTAAACATACGTTTGTCTGCGTTTTATTGATATTTTTTATCTATCTAGGCGACAATGATTGCTGTTGAGCTAATATGTAAGAAAAAGGCGATTAGAAGCTCAGGGATAGTGTTCATTACATGGCTCTTACTCTTTGCAAGTGGCCTTCTTCGAATTAAGTATTGCATAGAGGAGTTAGGAAAGGTAATTTGAATTAAATGGGTTTTCTGTAAGTTCGATGATTTTTTTTACCCTGAAGCATTCAAATATGGGAGAGTCGGCAATATTTCTTAGCGAGTACATTATTGTGATCGCTGAGTTTTTATTGTCTTGCTTTGCAAACAACTTGGACGAAACAGATGAGGTAAGTATGCCAACTTAACACCATTTTTATTTACTTTATCGAATGTTATAGACGAACCTGACATGAATGTGCTAAGTTATGTCCTAGTTTTAGAACTCTTTCGGAAGGTTTATTGGGAAGTTTAATCATATCGAATAGGAATTATCAGTAAGCAACTTAATCTAAGAGCTAAAGTTGACTAATTTAATATTTTGAACAATTGTCAAAATATACTGTTTCAGCATTTTTTATACAAAGCGTAGGGTAGAACCTGCCAAATTTTCCGTCTAAATCGTGGTTAAATTGTTTAGTTATCGAGTGAAAATGACCTAAATTTGACTTTTTCTAGAAACATTTGCAGAATTTCGATGAAAAACTGAATTTAATTTTTTCTCAATTCAGAATGCCTGTCCAAAGAAGAAGGCGTCATTTCTCAACAATATTTTGTACATCTGGTTCTGGAAGTAGGCTCAAATCTTTTATCTATTCTGTAATAATATGTTTTTTAAATCAATTTTTTGTAATTACGCTTATTCGAGTTTTATGTCTATATATCATGCATGATTAATTTACTCGTTTTTTGCAGTTTATGTGCGACTAATGCAATATTATACAAGTACACAAACTTTGACGATGTTTTGAAAAATTCAAGAAATATTCTGAGGATTCCATTAATTCTGATTCTGCTAAAATGCCGCTGCAATGGTATAATTTAAAAAAATACAAAAATATAGATTGGGAAAAAATTTTGTAGGCGGCGTGAATTATTATTTCTTTATTTAATTTGTAGGATGGCCATCACAGGTTGGAAACGAACAATAAGAAGAGATGATTTATGGACTTTAGATAAATCAAAGACATCTTACGCTTTGACTCAGCAGTGGGATTTTCACTGGAACAAAAGCAAGAAAACAAAAATGAGAAAAAGACATGGGTACGAGTACGTCGATGGCGTAGCATACGATGCAAAACAATATTCAAAATCAAAAGGAGCTGAATGCAAAGATGGGATTTGCGAGTACAACGTTATCATCCCCTACCAAGATGTAAAACCTTCAGATAAGGCTAATCCAAAATACCCTAGCATCGTTTGGACTGCGCTATTGTGTTACAAGTGGCTTTTGCTATCATCGACGTTCAGTAATTTTGTGCAAGTCGTTCTGCAGTTCATCCCTCCTCTTTTGCTAAAGTACGTATCGTCTACTATCCTTAGTTAAATACATGTTTGGTCTAAAAATCAAGAAGTTTTTTGCTTTTTCAAAGCTTTTCCATTTGCGTTCTCTGCTAATAACATTATTTTAAGGAATCTGTCACTAGTCTTTGCGATTTAATCGATAGAAACGTGGAGAGTGACGCTTCAGATTTTGTGCCTAAGACTGCATTTATTCGTTTAAAGACTAGCATAAACAAAATTCATCGCACGCTCATAATATTATGTCTAGGCTTTCTCATATTTTTCCGCATTAAACGAGATTCGATTAGACTCGCTGACTTATATTTTAAATTCCAGGGTCCGCTTTCTATAAAGTGTGGCTTAAGTAAGGTTTAAACCTGTAGATAAACATAGGAAGTGTTCAATTTTGATGCCATGTTTAAGCACGC
Organism: Mermis nigrescens; assembly: GCA_036768485.1. NCBI lineage: Eukaryota > Metazoa > Nematoda > Enoplea > Mermithida > Mermithidae > Mermis > Mermis nigrescens. The sequence goes on along the minus strand of JAVLUZ010000409.1, from coordinate 58,214 downwards.
CTGCGCACATGGGGACAGGCTTGAGCCAGGCCCAAACCTGACCGCGTATATAGAAACCGAGCCCAGAACATTTGGAAATCTTTTGTCACTTGTTTTCCGGTCTCCCCTGATATAATTATACACCCAAATTCTGGCGATATGGGTGATGGAAAACCAACAAAAACCCTACCAATTAAATCTAATATTTAATTCTGTGGTCTGTCGATTTTTTAGGAGGTCTGCCAGATTCTGAGGGGATGCAATCCTCTCACGCCAATGTGTGGTTACGATCCTTCCATACATCGATGATTTGAAAATTATATGTAAATTTAATTGATTAAAATTTGAAATCTTGTATTGCTGAGATGGTTTTAGAAATTTTGTTAATTTTCATCAAATCATTTGGATATTATTCTTCATAACTTGACGCCTTTGAATTTCGCATCCAAGATATACATAGGAAGATGTAGCCGTCGACGCTAAAACTTGCTTCCACATTATTGATCCTCTTGATCTAATCGGGTTTTTCGTAAACGTTTGTGCTTCGTATAACCGTTTAAAAACGGCAGGAAGATTTTACTTCAGATTCATGCTGTTATATCTTCAAGACTCCATGAAACCTCTTTGGTACGGGATAGCAATCTGCTGTGCAACTTTTTTTGTGTCAGTTTTGCAGTCTCTCTTACAACAACAGTCAATGTATAGCATGTTCATGCTTGGCTTCAATCTGAAAACCGTATTGATGGCCACCATTTACAATAAAGTGATAAGAATAGTGTATTCTAAAATAAGTATTTTTCATACAAATTTGTTCCCACGTGAAGGCTCTCCGACTATCAGACGCTGCCATGAAAAAATCAACGGTAGGAGAAATAGTAAATCACATGACCGTTGACGTGCAACGTTTAATCGACGTATCTGCGTGGCTTCAAATGATCTGGAGCTCACCATTACAAGTAAGCGGCTGTTGAGATTCTGGCAAGCGGAGTTTTTCATTTCCATCTCCTCTAAAGACAAAGGGTTGCAGTTCCATTGAAATATAAAATTGTGCATCAGACTATATCTTTAATATAGTTGATTGTTTCAGAATTAATAAGCACGGTTTATCTGATTATTATAAATGTGCGTGTGATAGCTGAGCGGAAACATTAGTTTCAGTGAGCGGCGGCTATTTGTGCGGCAAACGTGGATAACTGCTTTTATTTTTAGAGAAGATCTTTTTGTCCCCAAAAGCAGCCACTGCTGAATTTGGGGGAGACTAAGATATGGAATTCAAATGTCTCAACAACTACTTGTAGTCAGGCAGAAATGATGGCGTATTTGAGCGTTTTTCAGCGAGCTCTATACACTGAATAAAAATTTTGAAAAAATTCGAAATTTGACTTGATTTTGATCATATTTAAATAATATGTTATATGAAATGGTCACTCAATTGATTTCTTAACATTTGACCCCTCTGAAAAATTGTTTGACACGTTTTGTAATCGGATCTGGTGAATTGCCAAGAAAATCAAGTGTAACGAAAAATTATTCATTTCACGCAATGCGTCAGAAAATTTTGCTACAGGTATTTGTTGTGTCTTACTCAAACTTCAGGAGACTAAATTCATAGAAAAACACGAACGTTGTAGGGTTATTACTTCATAACTGTGCTACAATCTATTCTGGCAGTCTTTGTAGTGCGCTTCAAGATAATTTTTAACTCTTTCCTTCAGGGAACCCTTGTAAAAAACATTCGTATTTCCAAAATTTGGGTGACTAGTGCCCGTATCCTAACATCTACTTGCCGCCCAAAAGCTGGACTAAAATTAAATGATGAAGGATGAATTAATGTTTAGTATCCGCCAAATGCTCTAGTGCAAAATTGAATTTCGGAAGTGATTTTCGTCTCTCTTTTGAATTCTTCTAGGTCAAAACTTTTAATAATTTTTATTTGTAATGAAAATCATCACATAGACCGCTGCATCACTACATGTACACAGGGGAGTTGAGGGGTATTACCTCCCGTTAAAGAGTCAGCCAGTCACTCAGGCGATTTCGAGCCGATGGAACGCTTTCTGCATCATTTTCGAGTGAAATAATGTCGAAATTTTCCGTCGGATTAATACTTTAAGATGCTTTTTTAATTCAAAAAGCGCCCAAACTTGACCAATTTATATATTTCAGAGTGCTGAAAACTGTTTACAGCAGTCAAGATGGACTAAAAATACTTAAAATGCGCTATTATCATAAAAAAGCGTTCTAATGACTTTATTGACTAGTCATTTGAATAGCGAAGAATTGTGAACACTAAAGTCACTGTTTGAATTTGTGAGATTCTACTGCTTTCCGACCCTAACCTTGTGCATTTATCGATCGCGGAATTTACATTAGTGCCTCAGGCGTTCATAAAAATCTCTGCTTTTTTAACGTATAGGTATCCTGGGTCAACGACAATTGGGTGAAAAGTATTGAATTGTCTACATGATTCAATGAACAAACATGAATTAAAGGCTGGATACCAAGAACGTGCACCAGTAATAAGTCAGCCTTTCAAGTTTGGTTGAAGTTCCTTGAGTTCAAGTCAGTTTTCCTGAGAATGAAATGAACAAAACAGCAGGGTGCAGTAAAAAATTGAATTTTTTATGTTCTTCGTGACGCTTAAAAACATCTTGCAAAACATTCATTCATAATACTTTAAAAGCTTTCCGCTTTTGAATTGGAAGGCATCTGACATTTGGAGTACCTACCTATAACTACGTCAAGGTGCATAAAAATGAGCAATATTTATCGAGAAAGGTTCGAGCATGAAAAACTATGGTCGTCCTTTTAATTTATGCACATTGGTTTAAAACACTTTCAAACCTTTCAAGAGCTCTCAAACGTAGAAGATAGAAATGAAGTGCATACTTCTATCTGCAACAATATGAATACGACCATACTTAATCTTGGGGGTTTACCTAACCGAAAAAATTTTCGCGCCCCACCCAGGATTCGCGATGTTACAAAAACAATCGTGGAAAAGGTGCCCATCTTCTTTTAGGCATTGTTAGTAATCTTCTTGCTCAAAAATGTCAAATTTTCTGAGCTTAGCGACATTAATAATTTTTTGATTATCTTTTGAATTAATTTGTTATTTTATACTTTTTTACATTAGTAATTAATATATCAATTGATAATTTAATAATTTTTATTAATAATTTATGAATAATTTGATAATTTAATATTTTACATTAATTACCTTCATCCAACCTTCTTCATCCATCCGATCCAGCAATGTTAGGTATGCGATGATTTGTGACTTGCATTTTGTAGCCGCTTTTTTGTTTGCGAAATTAAGCAAATTTTTTTATTTGCCGTTTTATTTTCAGCAACGCTTTTTGCACCAACGCATACTAGCTCGCCCGAGCTAAACAGTAAACCCATAGCTTCTGGTTTGTTGTAAAAACGAGTACCATATTGAAATTTTATGGAAAAGAAAGATTTTGGGCACAAAACATTTAGGGTTCAAGCACAGTAAAGCAAAGAATGGCAAGGGCAATGGGCATAAAAATGGCGCTTTGTTGTCTAATATGCCTACTTAATTCACAAAATAAAAAGGCGAAAACTCTGAGGACATTATTGAAAGAGGAATTTTAAGGAATTGCGTAATATTAAAATGACTCAAAGGAAAATAAAGTAATAGAAAATATTACAACCATTTTGGAAAGATTTTCAGGCGCTTGAGTTATAAAGCAGTTATTAGGAGTTTCTTATTTCTGATTTTATAAATTTTAATAATTAAATTATTGAATCCTTTAGAGTTATTCATGGCAAGGCTACTGATTACATTCCAAGCATTTCTATTCGATCTTGATATGCTCTTAATGCGCTTTGAAGCTCTCCATGGCAAGGCTGCTGATTACATTCCAAGCATTTCTATTCGATCTTGATATGCTCTTAATGCGCTTTGAAGCTCTCCATGGCAAGGCTGCTGATTACATTCCAAGCATTTCTATTCGATCTTGATAGGCTCTTAATGCGCTATGAAGCTCTTCACCAATGGTAACAGCTTTGTTGTCATCTCATTCAGTCTGCTCTTTTTCAAATAAATCGGCATGTTTGTTAATAAGTTTTCTAAACATGTACTTTCGACTGGCCCATCTTGCCTCATCCACCTCCTTTTTGCTAAACCTCAATTTATATCTGTAGTACTTTTTAATAAGTTCCAGCTTCTGCTTTAGATTACTGTCATTCTTCATGATGTAATGATTGTGATCATATTTGTGAAAATGTGAGGCTTAATGTGAGAAGTGTGACTCAAATCTGAAGCACGTGAGCATAACTGTGAAAAGTATGAGGTCAAATCAAATTTGAGAATTATGACGCAAATGTGAAGCACATGTGAAAATGTAATTTAAGATTTTACACGTGTGAAATAGCACCAGTGACTAAGGTCTGCGGAATCTGTGATAAGCAATAACAATTTTACTTTAAGTCGTCACAAGTATCTCATAAACGGAATAACAAAATGATGGATGAACATAATTCAGTGTTTGAACGAGTAACTGGTGATGATACCGATGAAGACAAAATTGAAGGAGATGGCGATTCGGAAGTGTCTGAAGATAGTTGAACTGAACCTCAAATTGGAACTGGTTGGACTAAGCAATTTTGGCGCTTTTTACTAAAAAATGCGTTTACAGATTTTGAGAGTTGTCCTAGTACCATTGAAGAACTTCAGAAAGAGCCATTTTATGATACTTATATTAACGACGAAATTTATCATCTCTTTGATTTTTACGAATTATTATTAGACGCCTTGAATGACAGTGATATAAAGCAAAAGCTAGATCGTACTTAGAATAACAAAACTTATAAACTGAGGCTTGGCAAAAAGGAGGCGGATGAGGCAACATGGGCCAGTTGGAAGTACATGTTTAAAAAATTGATTAATAAAAATGCCAATTCATTTAAGGAAGACGCGATGACAATGAAGCTGTTACCATAGGTGAAGAGCCTCATAGCGCACTGCCTATCAAGATCGAAAAAATGCTTAGAATGTAATCAGCAGCATACGTGGGCAGCACCGAAATTCTGAGGGGAGTGCAAGATTTTTCAGAGGTCAAAAAAATGGCCTTAGTAGTTAACCGTGTCCCCCTAGGTAGCAACACAAAGTATAGCCAGTGCTTAAGCATAGGCTATGTTGAAGCATAGTCCTGTGTTGAAACATAGGCTATATACTTTGTACACGGTCTAAGGGGAGGTGACGTCAGTGATGACGTCACATGGTGGGTACCCCCAACTATAGGTATACTGGAGACTATTTTAAATCTGCGGATCAAGTCAACCAGGTATACTTTACACTACAGCAAGAGTACCTACAGTCCGAGACACAACTAACGCCCCAGAATTCCAACCGATTGGAATTGTAATTTCGTTGATAAAAAATTGGAAAACGGTTGAGAAAAATTGAAATCATACTGTAGGAATAACCTCTGTTGACCGAATTTCAATCGAATTCAAGAAATTCAACCGGCGGCTTTCTTTGATCAATATGCCCTTTGTTCTAGTATGAGTCATCATGAGTGACAGCAATATATCAATAAATGCACAGTCAATACCTACACTTTTGCTACAAGCGCGCCATTTTATCACGTGTGATTGTTAATCAAAATATGTATGTGGACACTATGTATTCTTTTTCCACTATACACAAAGTATAAAAAATATGAAAGCAAGATATGTTTATTATTTTTTATCTTCAAATTTATCTATATTTTTTAATCTGTAGTGATGCTGCAAGGTAATAGAATATAGACTTGAATCGAAATTAAAAGAAAAATTGATTAAAATTTAATTTGCGAATTTTAGAACTCTTAAAAATTAAAATTTGATTTTAATATAACTTTTAAATATAGGTAAATTTGAATATGCTTTTAAATTTTTTATAAATTTTAATCTATGGGATTTGAATGATTAAGAGCTACTTTAAATTCGAATTCTAAAAAATTTAATAAATTTGTAATTTAAATAAATTAATTGATGTACTGGAAGATGTACCACCAGCCCACCTAGCCAGTAGCTATCATTAAGTTTGCATTTAACTATATTTCATACATTTGATAAATTATATTTAATAAGTAACATGGCCATTTTGAGTTTTTAGAATTTTGTGTGATTGAAGGATAGCATAATATACATAATTAAGATTAATTTTCCAATGGCCAAAAATACATATTTAACTCTGCGAATATCGAAGGTATGAACGTAACTTATTTAAATAAGAAATAAAAAGATGTGTACTCGTCTACAATATATGTAGACTACTTTTTGGTTGGTGAAGGAAGCTAAATATATGTAGGCGAAAATGCGCATAATGAATTAGTTGCCCTAATTAGATATGCAACAACGTTCCACATCGTTTAATGTGAACATGTAGAACAAAAAGCACACAATATGCATGTGTGTGGTGCACCGAAGTTCATTTTATGCCTATAGATCAATTTAGACCGCACAATAGGTTATTTTGCCTAACTCATACGAAACCCGCCATATGACCTACCCGATATTAACAGCCCCATCAAATAAAAAAACAAGTAAGTACATTGGTACGCGTACAGTATGACTGACTCGCTCGCCATGGCATCGCCTATATTTTTCTATGAGGGTCGCCAACTGACAGGCATTGTTAATTCAGGAGCGTAGAAAACAGTAGCGCTGTAGCTTTGATGTCCGTGTCAATTTATTTCCAACTAAATTCCAACCGAGCCAGAATCCAACCGAATGGAAAAAATTGATAAAAGGTTGGATTTTTATTGAAAATTACTTGGAAAAAGCTTGGACATCAGTTGGGCCCCAACCGATTGTGGGGCGTTAGTTGTGTCTCGGACTGTATTTAAAGCAGGGGGATATACAAAAAATGGGGGAATCTATCAGAATTTTTATTTTTGGGGGGATAACTATGAACACCGCTTATCATACTAAATGCGTACAATATTCTAACTTGGGTATCACTTGTCCACTTTACACTTTACACTCGAGTAGTTTACACCATATCATAAAACCGCTATAAATCACGAACTAATGACCGGATTGAGCTGAAATGTTCAGAATGTAAAGACTACATGCCAAAAATATTGTGTATGGAAAATCGTGTACCGGCTTACTGTAGCTATGTTATAACACGTATTTTTTGAACCAATGGCCGGATTGAGCTGAAATGTTCAGAATGTGAAGACTACATGCCAAAAATAACGTATATTGAAAATCGTGCACCGGCTTACTGTAGCTATGTTATAACACGTATTTTTTGAACCAATGGCCGGATTGAGCTTAAATTTGAGAAACAGCATATACGCTGAGACACAAATTCTTCACACATTGTCTTACTGTAGGTATACTGTAGCTTTCTGGATTTTCTATATCTCACAAACTAACAGTCAAATAAAGCTGAAATTCAATAAATTAGATGTATATGAGTCAAAAATAACATACGCAAAATATAGTGGATGGGGTTACTGTAGGTATGCTACAACACGTATCTTTTAATTCGACAAGCTGGAAATTTGAGAGAATTAACAAACACGATAGAACAGGGCACAAGGACTACTATAGTCAACATTTAGTAACACATAGTGAGGAAAAGGTGGTTGTGAAAAAGGTTACAAAGGGTCCACAGTCTCGCACAGATCTCCCCCAACCTAAAGCTAGAGGATCACTCTGTAGACTGCAGATCTTTTGTATGAACACACTGAAAACGTACATAATACTTAATAAGGTTATGAGACAATAAAACATGAAGATACGGGTTTAACGAAAAAATCAGACATTTTTTGCAAAATTTGGAAATTATTTTGTAAAATTTGGAAAATTTTTTGTAAAATTTGGAAACTTTTTTGTAAAATTTGGAAACTTTTTTGTAAAATTTGGAAACTTTTTTTATATGGTTAAGTATAGGTGTTTTGTAGATTTTGGAAACTTTTTTGTAAAATTTGGAAATTATTTTGTAAAATTTGGAAATTTTTTTGTAAAATTTGGAAACTTTTTTGTAGAATTTGGAAATTATTTTGTAAAATTTGGAAATTATTTTGTAAAGATTGGAAATTTCAAAAAAAAAACAAAAGTATTTACAGTTTGACTACCGTGGAAACCCATGAGTCAAATTTTGATGGGTACCCCCTCCAGTGGACCAGATATTCGGTCTTATTATTCCTCCGACGCGTATTTAGAATTTTATCAACAATCAAAAGCTCACCTTTCTTTACATGGATTTTTTTGAAGTTCCGGCTCATAAAAGACACCCTCCAATGTCTCACCCATTTGATCTTGCAGAGTGTAAACAGGCGGTGTTCTTGCATATTTTTCTTTAATTGTGAACCACTCTTCTGTCCAATTAGGCCAAAAGCCTTTTTCAAATGCGCGTTTTACTTTACTTATTCGTACGTTATCTCCAACATCAAATTTAAATATAATAGGTTGTTTAATGGTTCGAAATACTTTATTCAGAATTTCCTGCTCATTTTCTTCATCCACATTTGCCGGAAATGTCCCTATAGTTCGATGGTACGAATTATTATAATTTTCCAACAAATCAGCCAAAACGTCAATGTACCTATATGTATTTTTGGCTGTAAAATATCTCCACATTTTTTCCTTTAGAGTGCGGTTAAAACGTTCTACAACACTAGCTTTTAGTTCACTTTTGGTTGTGAAAAAGTGGATATCCTGAGTTTTTAGAAAATTTTGAACTTCTTTGTTGATAAATTCTTTTCCTGCATCTGTCTGCAATTTATATGGCATTCGACCAGTTCTAAAAATTTCCTGGAATGCTTCTAGAACCGCTTTTGAAGTTTTGCTTCTGAGTGGCAAAGACCATGCGTATTTTGAAAACAAATCGATACAATTTAGTAAAAATTTATACCCACCATTGAATTTGCTCAATGACTGCAAATCAACAAGATCAGCCTGCCATTGCTCATCGATACCACTTACTAGAACTTTATTGTGTGTGAAATGCTTTTTGGCTGGTTTATGTAATGTATATGTGGGCTGCTTAGCCAGCCATGCTTTCACTTGCAAAAGTTTTAAATTCGGTAACACTTTTTTGCTTCTTTTGTATAACTGATTTGCCCCAGAATAACCAGTCTTGCTATTATAATACAAGTTTTTCAATGTTCTATCCATTTTGGTTATATTAAATTAATGGATTGACAATACTTATAGATGAATGAGCAGGATTTTTTTTGGTTTTATATTTTTATTATTTTTTTGTTTTTTTTTCAATTTTCAATCATAAATAATACTTAATAATTCAATTTTTCCTTTTCTTTCTCCAAATCTTGGGCTATATATCGCCTTATAACGCTGTTTCCTGCATCCTGAGACGCTCGGTTATATTCTATACATCTTGGACACATTTGTACAGTAAAATATGTACGCCCTGAATTCGTTTCAAAACAATCTTTTTCCGAACTGGCTCTTTGACAATAAAAACATAATTGAATCATGAGAGGAAACATCGGCCGTTCTAAGTTTCGCCCACAAAGAGCTATTGGCGGTCTAATCGACCTGCCATACGGCTTCCTTTCCTCATCACTAAAAGGATATTTCTTAATTTCATGCACTTCCTCCATCTTCGAAAGGATTCCTAATATTTGGGAACGCTACTCATATTTATAGACTTAGTTTATAAATATTAAAACAAATTACAAAAAGTAAATGCAATCATTAAAAATGCTTTTTGAGCATCCTTTCACGTGTATAGTTTCTGGACCAACAAAGTCCGGGAAGACATCCTTCATTCAACAAATAATTCAAAATAGAGAAAGGCTCATAAATACTAAAATATCAAAAATTTGGTGGTGTTATACAGAGAATCAACCACTCTACCAAAAAGTAAAAAACGTCACATTTGTAGAAGGTTTTCCAGATTTTAATCGCATTAAGCAATATAGTCCAACACCACAGTTAGTGGTGTTGGATGATTTAATGCAAGAAAGCAAAGGCAAGCCACAGTTAATTCAGCTCTTCACTCGTGGTTGTCATCATTGGAATGTCAGCCTTATTCATGTTGTTCACAATTTATTTTTTGATGGTCTTCGAACTTCGCGAGTGAATTCAGATTATATAGTGCTGCTTAAAAATCCAAGTGATAAACTGCAAGCACAGGTTTTAGCACGCCAGCTTTATCCTTCGAATTCAAAATATTTCTTAGAAGCCTTTATTGATGCAACTAGTCAGCCCCATGGTTACCTTTTGATCGATTTGACACAAAATGCTAATGATCTATATAGGCTAAAAACAGACATTTTCAGTACCCATCCAACTGTTTATATCCCAAAATCTATAAATAATAATAATGCAAGAGATAATTGAAAAGAAATGGCTCCAAATCGTCTCAAACGCAACATTGGCTGCTTACATTTATTAAATACAGCTAAGCAAGCTCAGAGGGATGCTATTATAAATACGGCTAGTAAGGATCAAATTTTATGTGTTTGTGACTGTGCGCGTAATTTTTTGAAGGGTAATATTCCATTTTCCGATCAAGAGATTCGAAAATTACTACGATATCAAAAGCAAATAAGGTACTTGGGTAATAATAAAAAGGCATCAACAAAGGAAAGGAAAAACGTCATCATTCAAAACGGTGGTTTTTTACCCTTCTTACTTACTCCGATTCTTTCAGTAGTTGGTAGTTTGATAGCAGATGCAATAATTGGGAAAAAATGAAGCATACTGAAAAAACGATTCTCGTCCCAGCTGATATAACTGAGCGTTCTAAGCCAATAGACGCAGTGTTTAATTCACTGAACAATGAAATGGAAAAGATTCTCAAGAGCAAAAATATACCAAGTGAAATCAAATTAGTCAAATATAATAAAGTTTTACAGACATTTAGTAGATTACAAGAGAAGAGACGGCAACCTTATGAATTGAATATAGTAGAAAATACAGGCGAGGGAGTCAGTGATGACGAAATATTGGCAGATATTCCTAAAACGCATTTGCAAGTTGCAGAAAGATTTCTAAATGATATGCGCAAAAATCCTAATATTGAAATAGAGTCCAATGGTGAACTGGTAATTAACGGACAAAAGATTTATGGCTCTAATGTTGTTGATTTGGTGCATCAGTTTTCTCGAGACCAAAGAATTAGTGGACTTCCAGGTACAAAAGAGTTGTCAGTCATACTTGATCGTTCCAATATACCTCTTAAAAACGTTGGCAATAAAAAACTTAGACACTCTTTTGCAACAGCACGGACTGATGCAAATTTCAATTGGGATGAAAGTCTATAAATATTAATTAATACATCATAAAATAAGAAGAATTATAAAAATGCATGTTAAATTCAATCCGGACGATTTTAATCTGTGGTTAGAGTACTATAGTGGGCAGGCCGCCCAAACAGGCTATGGACTGGAAGGATTTCGAGGGACTCCATACCAAAGAGGTGGCGGCTTAGGCAGTTTTTTCCGGTCTTTGTTTAGAATGGCTGTTCCAGTTTTGAAATCTATAGGGAGAAATGTTGGAAAACACGCCCTAGTTGCAGGGGCAAATATTGCAACGGATGTTGCCCAAGGGAAACCGCTTTTTCGGTCAACTAAGGAACATTCAAAACGAGAAGCATCGCAACTTTTCGATGAAGCCTCTAAAGCTCTACAACAACAATCTGGCGAGGGTTTGGGTAGTCGGCTAAAGTCTATAAATATGAATACAAACGATTCATTTACAAGGTTAATGACAAAACATGGCTCTAATAGACGCCAAATCAATTCCGAGTACTAAAACTGAGTTGGATCTTTTTACAGTTCCCCCAACTCAGGTTGTTATAAAGCGGGGATTTTGGGATGAAATTCAACCAATGCATCCGATCACAAATGAGGGACCATATGAATTTCGAATACCAGCCGATCCACATTACTTACAATTGAATAAAAATTACATTTATATGACTTTTAGGATTAAACAACCAGTTGTGGCGGCAGCGGCAGCAGTACCCGACTATGCACCTATCAATTTGATTGGAAAAACGTTCTTTAGACAAGTAAAGTGTTTTTTGGGCGGGCAATTAGTTTTTGACAGTTCTGATAAATACGCATATAGGGCATATTTTGAAACAGAATTAAATTATGGGTTTGATGCAAAAAAGTCTCATTTACAGTCAGCTTTATATTTTCGCGAACATGGAAAAAATGTTGATACTAAAGACAATGAGGGGTTTAAAGAGAGAGCGACATATTTCAAAAGTGATAAAATTGTGGAAGTTTCGGCTCCTCTTCACATTGATTTTTTTCTCCAGGACAGATATTTGTTGAATTTTACCGACCTAAGGCTAGAATTACATAGAAACAGTAATAACTTTGTTCTACAATGCTTTGAGGATGTTAATTTAGAGCTAGAAATCTTACAAATGAAGTTTTTCATACGCAAAGTAGAAGTTTTAGATAGCTTAAATTTAGCTCTAGAGCAAACCTTATTGTCGTACACGGCAAAGTATCCTATACGACGGATATCAATGACGAACCTACACATTTCAAATCCATCCAGAGAAACACCTAATTATACACTATTCACAGGACAACTTCCTCGACGTATAGTTTTTGCATGTGTTGAGGGTAGCGCCTATAGAGGCGTACTCTCTAAATCACCCTTCAATTTCAAGCCTTTTGGTATTAATGATGTCAGAGTGACTTGTGGTGGACAAACATTCCCTACCCAGCCATTCAATATTTCTTTCAAAAATGATAAATATCTACAAGTTTTTAATAATATGTATGAAGCACTCGATATTGGAAAAGATAACAGAAGTAATTTTATTAGCAGGGAAGATTTTAGAACGAGTCATTGTTTTTTTGTTTTCGATCTTACTCCAGACGAAGACGATAGCGGGCATTGGGATTTAGTCCGAGAAGGGACAACTAGTATTTATGTAAGATTTGAAGGTAATTTACCCGATACAGGAGTGGAAATAATTGTTTATGCTGAATTTGACAATTTAATCTTGGTCGATAAAAATCGTAACACTTTTTATGATTATAACGCTTAAGAGATGAATACTATAGAAGTGTTAAACATTTTGAAGTTTTACTTAAAGAATAGATTTTTTGGAGTTTTTCCTCTAGATCTCGTTCCACCGATAACAAAATATCCCACCGCTTTAATAGTAAACCTAGATACTAGCAACAAGCCAGGCTCCCACTGGGTTGCATTGTATTTTGACATTGATGGGCACTGTGATTACTTTGATAGTTATGGTTATGAACCGACTGAGCTCAAACAATATATAAAGGATAATTCAGGAACGTATACGTATAATAATGTACAGATTCAAACATGTCTTATGACTAGCTGTGGCCATATGTGTATATATTTTTTAGTATGGCGCGCCAAAGGCATATCATTCAAGAACATTGTACTGTCTATGTATCACACAGAAATTTATGAAAATTTCAAAAATTTATAAATAATAGAATGTATTGTAATAATCAAAAATTGAAAAATGGCAAAACAATTTTATATTATATTACCGAGCAATTCGGATCCACTTAATACAGCATCTAGTTTTGTGACTAAACTACCTCGTCAAATAAATTTAACAGGCGAGTGGGAAGTTGGTCTAGCAGAAGTAATTTATGCAAATACTTGGCATAATGTTGCAAAAGAACAAAACTTTTTGCAATTTTTTGATTTGAAGAACAAAGTTAGGTCAAAAATGATTATCCCTCCTAGTAGATATCAAACAATTGATGAGTTATTGAAAATACTTAATAAAGCAATTGCAATGGCTGGTTCTAATGAAAAAAGTGATTATGTATCTCATTTGAAATTTCAATACAGTGAAATAAGAAAGTATTGTCATATGGTGGTCAATACAAAATACATACGAAGTGTAAAATTGAGTCCACATTTATTATACATGTTAGGCTTCTCTGAAAGTCAGTTCAATAATATAGACTATAATATTGAAGATGCAGAGAAAATTACAGTAGCTGATCATTCTCCAGACATGTTAGGTGGAATGCATAATTTTTACATTTACTGTGACATTGTAGAACCGCAAATAGTCGGTAATGTATTTGCACAGCTGCTACAGGTTGTAAATATTGAGGGAAAATATTTGGATATAATAAATCATTCATATATAAGTCCACATTATATACCCGTTTTGAAGAAATCTTTTAACACTATTGATATCAGTGTAAAAACGGATCAAGACCAGCTAGTCCCATTTGAATTTGGAAAAACTATAACCAAACTGCATTTTAGAAAATTATAAATACTGATGTTCAAAGAAAAAATAAAACAATAATGATTCTTCTATTATTTTTGACAGCCTTATATACTGTGTATGGGGAAAATTGTACATTCGATGGAAATTACACAGTTTGTAACAAAATTAATAATTATGGATATTTATCACAGAGTGTTGAATCAGTTATTCTTAGAGATAGCTGCAATCTCCAGGTTTCTGACTGGAAAAAGCTGACTGAAAAGTACCCCAAATTAGGATCAATAAAGTTTTTGCCTTATTGTACTAATTGTTTGAAAATTGATGAAAACTTTAAAGGCATTAAAATTGAGGGTCGTTGTATAGAAAATATTATGAAATGTGAAGAAAGAAGTGATTTAGGTATTATTACAAATGAAATAGCGGGTTGTATTGCACTGCTGATTACATTCACTCTTCTGTATGTTATTCGTTTCATCAAAGCTGAAATATTGGAAAGGAAAAATCAAGGCATTGTGTCTCATGTATAGTCTTGGCCAATGAGAAAAAAGTAGTAAGGGGGGTTGAAATATGGTTATATAAGTGTGATGTAAAGAAAGGTGAGCTTTTGATTGTTGATAAAATTTAAATACGTGTCGGAGGAATAATAAGACCGAATATCTGGTCCACTGGAGGGGATACCCATCAAAATTTGACTCATGGGTTTCCACGGTAGTCAAACTGTAAATACTTTTGTTTTTTTTTTTGAAATTTCCAATCTTTACAAAATAATTTCCAAATTTTACAAAATAATTTCCAAATTCTACAAAAAAGTTTCCAAATTCTACAAAACACCTATACTTAACCATATAAAAAAGTTTCCAAATTTTACAAAAAAGTTTCCAAATTTTACAAAAAAGTTTCCAAATTTTACAAAAAAAATTCCAAATTTTACAAAAAATTTTCCAAATTTTACAAAATAATTTCCAAATTTTACAAAAAATGTCTGATTTTTTCGTTAAACCCGTATCTTCATGTTTTATTGTCTCATAACCTTATTAAGTATTATGTACGTTTTCAGTGTGTTCATACAAAAGATCTGCAGTCTACAGAGTGATCCTCTAGCTTTAGGTTGGGGGAGATCTGTGCGAGACTGTGGACCCTTTGTAACCTTTTTCACAACCACCTTTTCCTCACTATGGGTTACTAAATGTTGCCTATAGTAGTCCTTGTGCCCTGTTCTATCGTGTTTGTTAATTCTCTCAGATTTCCAGCTCGGCGAATTAAAAGATGTACGTGTTGTAGCATACCTACAGTAACCCAATCCACTATATTTTGCGTACGTTATTTTTGACTCATATACATCTAATTTATTGAATTTCAGCTTTATTTGACTGTTAGTTTGTGAGATATAGAAAATCCAGAAAGCTACAGTATACCTACAGTAAGACAATGTGTGAAGAATTTGTGTCTCGCGTATATGCTGTTTCTCAAATTTAAGCTCAATCCGGCCATTGGTTCAAAAAATACGTGTTATAACATAGCTACGGTAAGCCGGTATACGATTTTCCATACACAATATTTTTGGCATGTAGTCTTTACATTCTGAACATTTCAGCTCAATCCGGTCATTGGTTCGTGATTTATAGCGGTTTTATGATATGGTGTAAACTACTCGAGTGTAAAGTGTAAAGTGGACAAGTGATAAATAAGTTAGAATATTGTAAGCATTTAGTATGATAAGCGGTGTTCATAGTTATTCCTTCAAAAATAAAAATTCTGATAGATTCCCCCATTTTTCGTATATCCCCCTGCTTTAAATAGGTACTCTTGCTGTAGTGTAAAGTATACCTGGGTTGACTTGATCCGCAGGTTTAAAATAGTCTCCAGTATACCTATAGTTGGGGGTACCCACCCTGTGACGTCATCACTGACGTCACCTCCCCTTAGACCGTGTACAAAGTATATAGCCTATGTTTCAACACAGGACTATGCTTCAACATAGCCTATGCTTAAGCACTGGCTATACTTTGTGTTGCTACCTAGGGGGACACGGTTAACTACTGGCCTTAAAAATAGTGGTATGGCGAAAAAACGACATTTTTCAGCGTCTCTCATCGAGCACTATCCATTGGCATCAAAAAATTGCGAAAAAAACAAAAAAAAATTAAAAATTGAATTTTGGGGGGTATTTTGGTTTCTGAGGGGGTATTTTGGTTTCTCGAGGGCTGCATACCCCCAAACCCCCCACGCCCAGGTGTGATCAGCAGCCTTGCCAAAATACTTTAATAATTTAATTATTTAAATTTATAAAATCAGTAATAAAAAATTTTCAATAAGCGCCTGAAAATCCTTTCACATTGGTTGTAATATTTTTATTACTTTATTTTCTTTTAAGTCATTTTAATATCACGTAATTTCTTGAAATTCTCTTTCTTTAATGTACACAGAATTTTCGCAAAGACATCAACCTTTTTATTTTGTGTATTAAATAGGCGCATTAGACAACAAAGCGCCATTTTTTATGTACGTTGCGATTGCCATTCTTTCCTTTACTGTGCTTGAATCCTTAATGTTATGTGTCCAAAATCTTTCTTTTCCATAAAACTTCACTATGGCACTCGTTTTTCCAACAAACCCGGGCAAGCTAGTATGCGCTGGTGCAAAAAGCGTATCTGAGAATAAAACGGCGAATGGAATATTTGCCAAATTTCACAAAAAACGGTCACAAAGTGCAAGTCATAAATCATTGCATACACAAAATTGTTGGATCGAGCAAAGTTGGTGCAAATCCAATTTGACTCGCTAGCCGAAAAAAATCGAAAAATTGTTGAATATGAGCCGGAATTATTTCTTGGGCTTATGATCAAAATCCCCAATAGCAAGGCAACAGCATTTATATTTACTACAGGAAAGTTCAGTAATTATCGGGCTAAAAACCGGAGCCCAGCTACATAGATTCAAAAGTAATATTTTTGCTCGACATATTCAAAGGCGCGTAAAAAACAGAGGAATGTAGATGAGGCGAGCAAGTGAGAATGCGTGGGAGGATCGGATTAAGCGGAATGTGCGCGCATAGTAGCAGAGCCTCGCGGCCAAACAGAGTATGAATGCTTTAGCTTTGTACGTGCCTCAACACACGGACGCCAGAAGGTTAAGCTTAACTACTTATGTGCGTTCTAGAAAGATGGTACATTGTCACAAACACTAAAAATAATGTTTTTCCACGCGTACTCGTATCTACCGTTTTTGAGCCAAAAGAGGTGCTTAATTTTTCGAATTATTCTTCCCCTTCCCCCAGAATTCCCGTACTGCACAAAGCTGAAAACAAAATTTTTCATATTTTTTTCGTGTTTTTAGTAATTTTTTGATGCCGATGAATAGAGTGCTCAATGAGAAACGTTGAAAAATGGTCTTTTTTCGACACACCACCATTTCGACCTCTATAAAATCTTGCACATCTTACAGTTTTATTGCTTCCTGTCTATGGTCAGCAGCCCCAAAAAATTTGTGCAAAGTGCCTCTTAGGCTTATAATGATGAGAATGCGTCAAAAATACTGTTCTGGCCTTTTCTAACGCATTTCGCGGGCATCCAGCCTTAAATTTAAGTATTTTCATACAATCGCATAGCTCAATCATTTTCATCCAATATTCTTTTACCAAATTGTCGTTCACTCAATTGTCATTCCCGTAACTGTCGTTAACTGCAATTGTTTTTCACCCAATTGTTGGGATCCCAAGTATCCTGATCATAGTCTGAGCATGGCACTCTGACAGGCTTCTATATTTTAGACTGATAGAAGCGAATTCGATTTTTCAGGCTGCTCTTGCGTTGTATTTTTTGTATCATTTACTTGGATGGTCGGCGTTTGTCGGCTTTGCATTGGCGTTGTTTCTGGTTCCCTTAAATTTCAAATTATCACGTATACAGAAGTCCTACCAGGTGAGGTGGTTCTTCGTTATTTTCCTCGAACTACTCGTAGATTGCGATTGTTTCAAAACGAGTGAAAACATGAAGAATATGCTGACTTCAGCTCGCATTTTGTGATTAAATTTTATTTCTCCTACTCTAACAATTACGATTAAGTTAAAAAATTACCTGTGAATAAAAATGTTTCTATAAAAAATCCTTTCCATTCTAGTATGATTTAGAATTCTACTTGGTCACCTGATGGCCGGCGGCCGGTTGCCACAGGTTGCTAGCACACAAAATGACACAGCAACCAGTCACTGGTAACCTGGTGCATAATGGCCGGTTGCAAGCGAAAAATGACATGGCATCAGATTCTGGTGGCCGGTGGCCGCTTTTTTAAAGGAAAAATTACGCGGCAATCTGTAGAAACCTACCGTCCTGCACTATTTTATATTGCTATCGATTTTTCTGCTAGTGTTTATTAAGGCCCCTTCACTCGGCGGCAATTGGCGGCCACGGGCCATTGGCAACCTGGCGGACTGTGACCGTTTGTCGCAGGTTGCTAGCACAAAATATGGCGGCATTTAGCAGCCACCGGCAACTTAATGGCTGGTGGCCGGTTGCTGCCTGCAACAACCTCGTCAACATGAGTGTTAACCTGGTGGTGGCAAGTGAGCTAGGTAACCTGCAGAAAATGGGTACCTATGCCATTTTAGTACGATATGGCTCAAGTTGTTATTGTACGGCAATTATGAACTATTTGAAAAGGATTCACAATCACAACGGATTAGGGTTAAAAATTATATTGCTGAGCGCTGGAAAATTGATTTTTCAAATAAACTTATTGCTGAATTAAAGGTAGAAAAATGCGTTTTATAATTAAATGCAAATGCACTGCCTTATTTTCTATATTGAAATGGTTCAGACTTTTGGAAAATATTTGTTGTAACATGTTCTTTTTTAGTAAAATAATTTTGAACTTTCTCTATTAAATTTATATCTTGAATAAAATGTGGAGACCAAATGACCTATATGCACCTTTTTGATCTTAATTTTTTCTAATCTTTTTTGAAAGCGGAAATCGTTTCGACACTCAGCAATAATCGAGATAAAAGAAGCAAGACGCAGCAGATGTGACAACGAAGCATAGGCACGAATCAAATTAATAAAATATAATTTTAGTTCAATTGAAAAAGAGTACCTACCTGAATAATTATTGATTTTCTTGACACTTTGCTAATAAATACTCTGAGAAAAATCGGTAGCAATGTAAAATAGTGCAAGCATGTGCTAAAAATAGCAGGTTGCCACCAAAAACTCTAGCATTGCTCGATTTGCCTGCGGCAGCCAAAACGGTAGGTCTCTGCAGGTTGCAAAATAATTTTGCATAGAAACCAACGACCACCGGCCACCAGAACCTGGATGCCATGTTATTTCCGCGGCAACCAGCCACCAGCCACCAGGTTGCCGACGGCTAGTTGCTGTGTCATTTTGTATTAGCAACCTGTGGCAACCAGTCACCGGCCACCAGGTTGCCAGTGGCCGGTTGCCGCTAGTTGCCACCGTGTGAATGGGCCTTTAGTGAACTGTCAATAAAGTCAATAATTATTATAGTAGGCACTCCTTTTTTGAATAGAACTCAAATTATATATTTGATTCACTGGCGGATTTAGAGAGAGACGGGGGTGGGGCGGCCGCCCCTGTCATAAAAAAATATTTGGGTGTAATTAAAAATAGATTTGTATTTTTTGACGAGCTTAACAAAAATTCAAATGTGTCGACATTCATACGTAGAATTCGGCGGTAAAGGTTAGGATCACACGTGGGCAGCATAAAAATTCTGGGGAGGGGGTGCAAGATTTTTCAAAGGTCAAAAAATGGCCTTAAAAATGGTAGTATGGCGATAAAAACACCATTTTTCAACGTTTCTCATCGAGCACTAACCATTGGCATCAAAACTCCCGACGCCCAGGTGTGGTCAGGATCCTCCAAGTTTATTTCAGCAATAAGTTAGTTAAAAACCAGTTTTTCTGCCGCTTCGCAATATAATATTTAATCAAACTCCGTCGTGATTTTGAATCATTCTCAAATAATTTATAATAGCAGTACAATATCAACGCAGCCTTTGCTCGAGCCATATTGTACTAAAATGGCAGGCAGTAACCGGCCACCAGCCATTAAGTTGCCGGTGGCCGGTGGCTGCTAGTTGCCGCCATATTTTGTGCTAGCAACCTGCGGCCACCATCCACCAGGTTGTCGGTGGTCGGTGGCCGCTAGTTGCTGCCGTTTGAACGGACCTTTACTGTATTTTGCGTAGCTGAGTTGCCACCATCAGGTTAACACTCATGTGAATGAGGTTGTTGCAGGCAGCAACCGGCCACCAGCCATAAAGTTGCCGGTAGCCGGTGGCTGGTTGCCGCCATATTTTGTGCTAGCAACCTGCGGCCACCATCCACCAGGTTGCCGGTGGCCGGTGGCCGCTAGTTGCCGCCGTTTGAACGGACCTTTACTGTATTAGTTTTTCAAAGCATAAATGGCTTCTTCAGTCACGCTTTCATAGCGGCTAGTCTTTTTAAACTCTTACTATTGATGTTTAATGTGCTTTGCTCACTTGTGGCGCATTTAAGAAACAGTCGTAGCAAGCTAAATCGTAAAATATTCGGCTGCAGTAATAAGCCCAAAAGTAAAAATAGACCGTTTGGAATGGAACACACGATATTTAAATTGTTGAGAAGTTGATAATTTCTGATTAACACTCCTTCAAAATATTTTGATATTTATTGTAAGACTGAATTTCTTTTGAAAAAAGGCTTGAAAAACTGTAGGTGCTGTAATTATGGATTATAGAGGGTGAGTGAGAGAAAGCAGTAAAATTCGAAAGGGCTAAATAAAGATAATATCAAACATTAACAAATATAACATAAAAATTTCTCGACAATTCATCGCATGTTCGTTGTTAAATTATTATCTACTTACTTTTTTTGCAAATGGGAAGCGAAACGACCACATAAATTGTAACGGAATTTAAGGAATACTCTAATCTTTTGTTTATACGCGTTCCGTTCAGATTGTAACAAACGAGAGAATAACCGATATAATTCGAGTGTGTGTGTGTGTGTGTGTGTGTGTGTGTGTGTGTGTGTGTGTGTGTGTGTGTGTGTGTGTGTGTGTGTGTGTGTGTGTGAGCGTGCGTGGAAAGAGTTTTCATTGGATGATACAATGATTTCCATATTTTTGCTCAATTGGTATTCCGGGCGGG
This sequence comes from Mermis nigrescens, assembly GCA_036768485.1. NCBI lineage: Eukaryota > Metazoa > Nematoda > Enoplea > Mermithida > Mermithidae > Mermis > Mermis nigrescens. Next base: position 36,889 of record JAVLUZ010000409.1, on the reverse strand, counting down.
CGCACCTGGGCGTGGGGGAGAATGCAACCCGAGAATTTAATTTTTGAATTTTTTTGCTTTCTTGCAATTTTGTGATGCCAATGCATAGTTCTGTTTTTAGCAATGCAACCATTTTTATGACAATTTTTGGACCTTTTAAAAATCTTGCACCCCCAGAATTTTGGTGCTGCCTACGTATGCTTTCGGGCCCCTGATTCCAACTTCGGACTCTTGAAACCCGGAAATGACGGTTTACCATAATAAGTTTCGGCAATATTGCTGCTTATGTAATTATCGTGGAGCAAATTTATAAAGTAACCCTAGACAAATTTTTAATGCGCCACTGACTATGTAAACAACTTTATACCGTACTGTAAACTTACGAAAAAGTGTAAGGAAAGCGTTTTCTGGAGGTGCATTTTAGTGAATATCTCTGATTGCAGCTGATAAATTTCATTTTGAATTTCAAGTATTTATTAATTTTGTTATGGCTGACAATACAGTAGAATTGGACTACTCATCCTGAAATTACCACTCAAAATCACTGAACTGGTACTTAAAACGGTTAAAAGAATGGGTTGGCAGAAAATCAAGGAAAATGCTAACAAAACGTGACAAATCATTGAGGGCGAGCTAGCAATGAGTCTCAATATCAACCTATGAATGCTGTTGATGTAAACCAACTTCGTGCAGCACAACGTTAATCAAATGAGAACCTACGGCTTTCGAGAAGACTGATACGGTTTCAAATTTCTCTATTTCTAATGATTAATTTTACGTGGAAGTCTTTGCCTTTGTTCACAATGCGGACAGATTTTATTCCATTTTCTGTGCAGTTTACAATGCCCTCTTATTGTCATACTAGAAGAAACATGGAGCAGGAAATTTGGGCAAATTGAGCAAAATGGAATGATTTGTTGTAAAGTTTTTGAGCGAACATTGTAAATTTTCGTGAGCGTAGTGATTTGAGACAAAAATAAGTCATTTATACTTATAGTTTCTTTTATCAAGCATTTTGCAAATGGGGAGCGGAGCCACCTATTTGCAAAAAGTTTGATTTAACAGAAGGGACAGCGAAGCGCTCCTTTTGCTAGTAAAGAATTTAATTCTAAGTAGCACATTAACGTGTTGGGTATCCCTACAATGTGACTCCCACTACAGCTATATCGGAACACATCTGCAAGGTGCGGTTTTTTTAAACGATAAATAATGAAATAAGTTTGCTGCGGGTGTTCCTTTTGTTTGTTTTTTCAATCAATACCCGGTGTGTAAAGAGCTCGTAAAGTTATACTGTAATATTATAATATCGTTTTTAAATTTTGGTAGGACGCTCGACTTATTTAACTCACTTTTGTATCTGTTTAGTCTGGCTTTTTAAAAATTTTAGACAGTTGAGGAAGCTTAAAACAATTTTTTTAGTTTTTAGAAAAGTGATTTATTTCCAGAGTAGCAGTGTAAGGAGTGTGAAGAGTCTTAGGATGAAAAACACATTTTTAACAGTTTTTGTCTGCCAATAACTCCGGTTACTAGTCCAAAGACAAGTTTCCTTGATAGAAATGTACTACGGCTTAAGTGCTACTTTCTAATTACCAGAAAACTTTTCTACATTCCATACGGAGTTAAATCAAAGGGTTTAAACTTTACATTCTGTTTAATAGCGTAAAAAACGGATTTTGTCTAAGATTCCTCTGCCTAATTCTCCGATTATATTCGGGATATATAAAATGTAATGTAAATAAAACACTTTCTAAGGATTACACGTCGCAGCCAACCGCATTTAAAAAACGCTATATTGAGTTATTTATAGGGGTGTAAAGTTCAAAATCAGGGGTAAGCAATTGGGCGAAAAAACACCTTTTTTCACTAATTTGATTGGTAAATATCTCAAATATTTTGTGCAACAGAAGTTTTCTACATATAAATGCAGTACGATTTTAAGACTACAAGGTGACTTGAACCGAATTTCTTTACACTCAATGGGTAGTCAGCTTCAGATTTATTAAGTTTACAATGTGGTGGATGGTGGAAAATACATTTGTATTTCTTTTTTGTCCGTCACTTACTCCCTTTAGAAGTCGGGACAGGTCGAATGAAAGAAGAATGAAGCACTCTTTAAGGGGTACACTTCACAGCAAATTGCATTTATTTACATTATTATTTAGCTTTTTCGGGAGGTGTAATGTCAAAATTGGGTGTGTCAAACGTTTATCTGTCTTGTGTTGTTTTGCAAACTTCTCCGATTATGAGTCTAGACATGATCTCAAGTCTAAAAATGTACCAGGAATCACAAGTCATACGTCAGTTGGTCGAATTTGTTTACACTCAACAGTGCTGTTAAGTGGTTAACATCTAATATTTACTTGTCTTCAGGTCGTTGTAAAGACTTAATTTTTTCATGAAAATTGATCGTAATATCAGAATGACCAATCCGACTAAAATCTTCTTTACACTCGCTTGTTGTGTAGAGTCTACACTGCAGATTATCATTAGTTCTCTACCCTTGCCGAAGCTTAATTTTTTTCAGAAATGTTCTGCGTAACGTCAGAATTACGAATCTTACTGTCAGTATTCTCTACACCCAGTAATTGTGTAAAGTTTGTACCATTCATTTATTGTTAATCTGTAAAGTTTACATTACAAATTTATTTTACTTCCAGAGCGTAACGAGACGTAAGTTTTTTTTTCAAAATATGTTCCGCAAGTCAGGATTTTGAATCTGACTGCATGTTCTCTTTACACAGAGTAGCATACATGATCTTAGAGGTTTCATCCCCCTAGAAATATTTCATATTCGCTCGCCCGCAGAAATTATTCCGCCCCTTCCCACAGAATAAGCGATTTTTCGGAAGTTTCCAAAAAATTTTCTACAAATTGGTTAGAAAGGTGCTGCTTTTTTAAGCATTTTTAGCTATCAATTTGCTCAAAAGTGTCAAATTTTCAACGCTTTGCGCCATATTATCATGATTTGACTATATTCTGTTTAATTTATTCGGCTTTTTAAATTTTTCATTTTTATATGCTCTAAAAACGTAGAGCATCGTCAGAAACGCCAAAAATAGTATTTTTGACTTAAGGATATTACTGCCCCAGAATTCCTATGCTGTGCATGTATGCCCAGTAGCTGTGTAAAGTAAACACTGAAAATTAAGTTCAGATTTGAGCGTTGCAGAAGCTTATTTTCTAAACAATGTTCTATCTAACGTCAGAATTACAAATATGAGCGTAAGTGTTCTTTACATGCAAGTTGAGTAAAGTGTATGCTGAAAACCTTTGATTTGTTTAAATATGGTAAGGTTGTCTTGTTTAGAAAAGATAATACTGATGTTTAGGACAGTATTGTGTTCTGCGTTCTTGGACTGTTGTTATAATTGTGGCATGTTATCGTGTGTTGTTGCTGACCAATTTACTCAAATCTTGCGAATTAAAAGTAGGATACTAGCAAAGAAAAATGCTCCGATGGAACAAAAAAGACGAATATACTTGGGATTGTGGATTATTACGGATGTTGAAGGAGGGGACCACACGTGGGCGTGGGGGGCATTGAGGGAGTATGCACCCCCCAGAAGTTGGAATACCCCCTGAAATCAAAATACCCCCCCCTCAGAATTCAATTTTTGAAATTTGTTTTGTTATTCAGCGATTTCTTGATGCCATTGGATAGTGCTCGATGAGAAACGTCGAAAAATGGTGTTTTTACACCATACGACCACTTTTAAGACCATTTTTGACCTTTGAAAATTTTTCCACCCCTTCCCCCAGAAATTTTTTCACTCCTTCCCAGAATTTCGGTACTGCCCACTTAAGGAGGGGACATGATAAAAAGCTACCTATGTATATGCCAAAAGTCGCAAAATCACTTAAAAATCAGACTTTCTCTTTGCAGCGCTAAAAGTCGAAGTATATTCTGCGGCCTGCAGATTGAAATAAACTATTGGACCAAAAACGATTGAAAAAGCAAGAAGTTGGCGAATGCACTAGCTGCCAGTTTAATGAAATAGCTAACATCGATGCATTCAAAACAATCAAAGACATCGTTGGCTTAAAGCAGTGGAAAAAGCGTAAGCTTACATGAAACGACATACATGTACGCTTGCACGTACGCAACGATCTGTTGCACTTACCAATCGACGCAGATTTGCTTGCTAAAATGCTTATGATAAAAAATGAAGCACCTAGTTTACAAAAAGTATACATTTTAGGGGTTTATACACTCTTATGTGAAGCATTGAAAATGATTTAAACAAGGTTTCATTTTTCAGAGGCCGCAGAATAAGTACTTTGATTTTTTTGCGTTGCTTTCAGAAAGTCTGATTATTTACAGATTTTGCGACATTAGGCATATACACGTACATAGGTAGCTTTTCCCTAGCCCTTTCCTTGCGCATCCTTAATTTATAATCCCAAGTACCTATATTCGTCTTTTTGGCTCCATCGGAGCATTTTTTTGCTAGTTAGTAAATAATCGTGCTATTCATCTTTTTGAGGTCATACTCGTACATACTTAGTTACATACCAGACTAACAACGATACTTTAATCGGGTATTGAAACTAATAACTTTGGTGAGCTTGAAAACCGCTTAGCAATTGGGTCAACGAGATAGTCAATGATTCGACTAATATGTGGTTAAGGAACCCTTCATACATATATATGAGTCGGTAAAATTTATTCTTTTCAAGTCAATTAATTCTTTGCCGTCCATATTAAGTGAAGTGTTTCATCAAGCCACTTTGTCCTTGTTTTACTCAGATTAGACAAATGAAATTGAAAGACGATAGAATCAAATTGATGAACGAGATTATAAATGGCATCAAGGTGGTCAAGTTGTACGCATGGGAGCCACCATTCGAGGCAAAAGTGGCTGCACTGAGAGAAAGGGAATTATTACTTTTGAGAAAGTCCGCCTTAGTAACAGCCTGCAGCATTTTTACCATGTTTTGCTCACCTTTTTTGGTGAGTAGAATGGAATGCGTTTGGACCGTTCAACGAGCGAGAATAATTTTATTGCTTAATTTAATAAATGATTTTCTCATTTTGAGTGAAGCTGCTACTAAATAAAGAATTGCCCTTATTTTGATGTTTTTAGGAGCGAAAAAATTTAAACAGATCTATCTGTGATCATTCAGAAATTTTTAGATTATGTTATGCATTAAAATACATGGTCTGGTCTCATTAAATATATGCTCAAAAGTAATATTTATTATGTTCGAAACTTGGACTTTGGATTTTATAGTCTTATAATGCACTGTACAACTTCTAAATGCTTTTAATGGTCCTCTTAGTGCGTAAATGCACAATATCAGGGTCAGCACAGCAGGGGGGGGTAAAACCCTTTAAATTTAGACTAGTAAATTTGGTTTTTTTAAATTAGAAAATCTGTCAAAATAGATTATGTAAAACGCTTTTGCTTGGTTACTGTCTTAAAACTTTTCAAAGAAATTTTTCAAATAAATGTTTCTGTTTGACCTTTCTGTGCAGTGCGTAAGCTGTGCTATGCTGGCGTGTCTAGTCACGTACACGCACAGCTGTCAACATAGATAAAACGAGGTCAAGCTTAAGGATGGGTTGGGTCCAGTGCATAAATGTTCAATATCAGGGTCAGCACAGCAGGTGGGGGGGGGTAAAATCCCTTAAATTTAGACTTGTAAATTTAGTTTTTTTAAATTAGAAAATCTGTCAAAATAGATTATGTAAAACGCTTTTGGGACCTTTTGAACAATTTCCCCGCCACTGTTTTTTAGCCGATCCAAACTAGCTGCAGTAACGAAACTTTACATACAGCTAGCCTATGACTTCTTGTCTTACACCTGCAAAGTAAAGTCAATAAAGGTTGTTTACATTAATATCTAAAATTTGATTACTGTATCTTTATTTCGTCTCTCAAAAAACAGTGACGGGAAAATTGTTCAAAATGTCCCGCTTTCGCTTGATTACTGTCTGTTTTATGCAATTTCAGTCAGTTTTAATGCATTATACTGTTTTTAAATGGCAAAAATCTTGACATTATTGCTGCTTTACCTTTAAAAATGATGCAGGAAATAACGTATCGCCTCAATGTGATTGTATGCCTCAGCGTAAAAAATATGAAGCGCGAGTAGAAGTATCGATTTATTTTGAATGAATTCAGGTCGATCTTTTGATCCCACTAATCTTGTACTAATTAATCATCGATTTTTTGCGGCTGTAACTTACACAAAGATGAACAGAAAATGCGCTTTGGATACTAGATGATTCATTTTAGTGCACAGTAATGATGTAGCCCCGTTTGTTTATAAAAAAGATGTTAAGCTCTTTGCTTTAACCCTCGCGTTCCCGTGTGTTTTTTGAAGTCAACGGTTCCCGTGCTAGGACGCCATCCTAGACAGGTTACAATGTAATTAGTCTCACTCGGCATAGCAAATATTAGTATCATTTTGTGCGATTTTTTAAGCTATTTCCGAAATATTTCTGTCATTTTTCGCTAAAGTAACTTTGTAAGAAGTTATAACTGAAAAAGCGCTACTATACTCAAGCATAGGCATGAGGTGGACATGCATAAAATAAATACAAATAGTACATTTTAGTTAACTAAAATATCATTCTAGGACGGGAGTAGCTGATTATAAAGTAGAAGCCCACTAATCTTGTACTAATTAATCATTGACCAAAACCTTTTTTGTAATTTAAGTTTTTAAGTTATATTCATGAAAATATGCTAATTTTAGGATGTATAATTTTTTGCCAGCTGGAACATTTCAAATGATGTAACTAGGGCTAAAATGAGGTTAGATAAAGTTTTGTAGTCATACAAAACATACAACGAAAAAAAATCACAAAAAAGGTGATCGGCTAGGACGCCGTCCCAGTTAACAAGAACACGAGGGTTAAAATAAAAACCGAGTTATCGAAAGTGTCCGGAGCAGTGCAATTAAGGTATGTCGAACTATCCAGCTTGACGTCACTTTGTCAGAAACTGTCTCCATGTGACTTAATTAAATTTAAATGACCGATTAATTTTCAGGTTTTATGAAGCCAGGAAACGTGAGTGTGAATCTACCAACGTCAGGTTTTCACTGTCTAAAATTTAAATAAAATATAACAATTTTTATTATTAAACAAGGAAGTAAGTGTTCGTTTAGTATTAATGCAATTTTAGATCGCTGTGGCGAGTTTTGCAGCATTTACGTTGTTCTCAACGGAGAACGTGCTCACGCCTGAAGTCGCTTTTGTATCTTTGTCATTGTTCAACATTTTGAGAGTACCTCTTAACTTCTTCCCCGCCATTATTTCAATGCTTGTGCAGGTAGTTACATTACTTAGACTTTTAGTATCAACAGAAATGTATTGCAAAAAGAAGCATGATTGCATTCCCTTTGAGGTTTGGTTGATGTACTTGGAAAAATTGAATTATGTACATACTTCTTACGACTGTCGTTCCTTAACCTTATTGGAAGGATAAAATTTGGTATATATTTATAGCATAAGTGATATTCAAGACAAGGAGGTTTGAAGTTAATTCCATCGTCTCCAGTGAGCTTTTAGGGTTAGGTTTAGGTTTAGGGTCAGTTTCGAGCACTTTTAATGGAAATTTTCAATTTTAATTTATTTTGCCTCATTTTCCCGAGAAAATTTCCTTTATTTTTATTCTGGGCTCTAAACCCCAAACCCCGCCCTCCTGCGTGCATTTCTGGTAGTAAAGTAGCTTGGCAGCGAAAAAACACCTCCAGAACATCAAGGCAAAAGCAAGAATAGTCTACGTGTAAATATTTTCAAGACCCATTATGAAAACTAGCTCGAGGTCAAAGTCGAATATCATCTCCAGTCAAATACCAATCATGATAGAAAGGGTAAGTGAGCAAACTGTTAATACGCACTGGCCGTTAATCTAAAACTTAGAAACGTGCGATGATCACATCATTTTAGATACACGATTCGGAAAATAAATTAATAAAAAAATTGATTTCATGTCTACTGAATTTGCTGAGCTTATATTTTTCTGTTCAGTCGTGCCTAAACAATGACTGATTTGATGGAACGCATCAGTGAATGTTTTCCATATTTTATTTTTCCGAATGATAATTAATTCATTTCTATGAGTTTTATCCGTTCGAAAAGACAATTAGTGATTGGTGAATCTTCTTTAGCGGTTCAGATGTTGCAGTCCAAATGGCCTCTTATAGCTTTCACGGACTGGCGTTAATTTCCTTATCCAGAAGTTAAGAAAAGCGAGTTACCTACTTTTTTAACCTTAGATCAGCATACTCGAGTTAACTTAGATCAAGTTCAACTTACAGCCTTTCCAATCCGATGATAGCTGTTAACCTTTAGATTAAATTGAACAACATCCTGTCATTCAGGCCTAATACTGAAAATGTGGATCGTTTTTGTTAAGGCAAGTGTGTCTAACGCTAGATTGCGCTGTTTCTTGTCTTTACACGAATTTGATGAAAACGCCGTAGAAAGAACCACTGTCACATCCACAAATGCGTACTCATTCATAGCCGCACATAGTCTCTACAATATATATATATATATATATATATATATATATATATATATATATATATATATATATATATATATATATATATATATATATATATATATATATATATATATATATATATATATATATATATATATATATTTATATATATATATATATATATATATATATATATATATATATATATATATATATATATATATATATATATATATATATATACGGAATGGGACATAATTTTTGTTTCTCCCGAGGGTACCTCACAGAAGAAAAATAGAAAATTGGCCAAGTGCGTCTAAAACAACGCCAAAACAGCTTTTTAGCGTACTTCTGAGCTAGTGAACTCAAAATTTTTTGGCTGTTAGCGCCGAATTTATTGTTTCTGTTTAGTTTTATCTTCTAAACCGCTTGAAATCGCTCAAATTTGAGATAGATATAGAGAGCATGTCAATTTTTTTCCAGAGCTGTTCACCGGATTCATTGTTCAGCTATAGTTTTTGCCTTCTATATCACTGAAAACAGCTCAAATTTGAGTTATGACATGGTAAACATGAAATTTTTTCGTCGCTTCGCGCCGTATATATTGTTTATATATTTCTTTTGTCTTCTGCCCGCTCAAAACCGCTCAAATTTTGGATCTTTTGCATTATCTTACCCCCACAAAATTTATTACTTGATGTTTTTTAAACTACTTAACTCAGCAATATACAACGTGATTTATGGACAAGGCCAACACAAATTATGTTTTTATATGTGTAAATATACAAATAGTGTAATCTGTGTGTCAATGAATTACGTTGAGTTTTAAAGTAATAAATTTCGTGGGGGTAAGATAATGCAAAAGAGCCAAATTTTAGCTTGACATGCAGAGTATCTTGATTTTTTCCGGCGCTTGGCGCCCAATTATTCCTTATCTGTATTGTTTTTCTGTAAAGCACAATGATTGAGTACAAAGGCTGAATGCGTCGATTAAGTGATGAGAAATCTGCCTAAATGATAAATTTGCTGTATATCAATATGAAATAAAGTTAAGAATTTTTTCGAAATTTTTCTTCACCATCGTATATAGCTCGCCGAGATTCGCTAAAAGTGCCTTTTTTCGCGTATATCCTAATGATTCTCGAGATATCTGTCCTCAAAGATTTATGGCCCCGCCCGAAATAAAATAATCCTGGTTACGGGCCTGTATATCACCTTTTTGATTTGCACTAATTAAATGTAAATTTTATTATTAGTGAGGCAAACAACAAAATTTACAACAATTTAACTCTAGTTGTCATGATTTTAAGAGACCTAAAGTAGGCTCCTGATACATAAATATTTTAGTAATGCATCATACCTGAATCAAATAGAAAAAATTAACGATTAGCGCAAAAAATGTAAATGTCATTTTTTCTGATTTCTGGTAAATGCATTTACCGAAATCTCTTGGCTTAAGCCTGACGTGAGAAATTTTATTAAATTCGTACTTAAACAGACTGCTTAATTCCTGACACGTTTTCTTTTTCTATAAAATATCGAATGAATTGATATTTTGATCAGAACTATGAAACAATTTATTCAACGTTGATAATCAATTAATTTATTAATAAAAATTACATAATTGGCGCGGCTCATTTTAGGTTTAATGCGCTGGATGGAAGAATATCAACGAATTAATAATTACATAATAACGCTTTCATACTTTAATTCTTTATCAATTGTGACAAATCTTTTCATTAAAGATGCGATTGAAATAAAGTGTGCTAATTTTACATGGGATCAAAATGCGCAGACGTTTCAACTGAAGGACATTGATTTGACCTTAAAAAGTGGACAACTAGTTGCCGTGATTGGGCAGGTTGGCGAAGGGAAATCATCGCTTATTTCAGCCATTTTAGGTGAAATGGAAAAAGTCAGCGGCTCTGTCAAACTTAATGTAAGCAATTGAATATAAATATATTGCGCAGGCGCAAACTCTCACTTTAATTAAATAAATGAGAAGCAGAGAGGAAAACTAAGACCATAAGCAGAAAAAGTTTTCGCGTTTGCGGACAATGCAAGGATAATTTAATTGACAGAATTGTTTGAAAATAAGAAAAATTGTTACTGATCGAATCGCATGCCTTTTATTTTTACACGCGTGTGAAGGTATTTCTAACGAAGTAGAGAGTTATCTCACTATTAATGAAATTTCTGAACTAAGAATCTTGCTTACTTTCGTGTTAGTGTTCGACTGTACATCAATAGACATTTTATTTTGGAAGGTCGCAAGAATTTCGCTTATGCAGTATTATACTACATCTAATTTTAATAATTTCATTGGAATAAGATTCTATCAGACACAATTATTTCTAAAGGATTATACGAGGCAGAAAATGTGGCACTTGTGTAGTTTAAAGGATACGAAAATTTTTTTCAAATTTTTTTTTAATTTTGATGTTATGCGGTCAATTCTTATACGATTATCACGAACATGACATGCATTTTGATCGCAGACAAGCAGTTTTCGAAAAATTCGAATTTATATATTTTTGAATTTTCGATACCTATTTTAACTTTTTTCCTACTTTTGTAGGTTAAAGCTTCTTTCAATCGAATCTTGCTTAGATAATAAATCAACAAATGGATGTATTATTTATGATCACTGCACAAAAATTAACCATTACAATCAACAAAAATTGGAAAAAGTGAAAACGGTCAAAAATTTGAAAGATAAATTGAAGTCAAATTTTTCCAAAAATTATTGGTCTGCGATTAAAACGGTTGTCACATGTGTGATCAGCGTATCAGAATCCATCATATTCGACTAAAATTTGAAAAATTTTAAAAAATTTTTCATGTAGCGAAGTCAAGAATTCATTTGGAACAAAATTGCCTCTTAGTTATAGCTTTGTGATTCTCGAAACGATGATAATAAGGGTTTACGGCGCAAAAGGATGGACATTTCTGAGGTTGCAAATACTCTCTGCAACGTATAGAAGATCAGTACAGCACAAATTTCAACTTTTGTACTTTTCAAAACTAATTTGACCGTCAATAACTTGCTCAATAACAATTGCACTTCACTGTAATTTCGACTTATTTATGGTTTTTAGGGGAGCGTTGCATTTGTGCCTCAGCAAGCATGGATTAGAAATTGCACTTTGCGACAGAATATTATTTTCACGCGCAAATTTGAACAAAGAGCTTACGATAAGGTCGTAGAATCATGCGCATTGATCGATGATATTTCCATGCTGCCTGCTGGTGATGAAACAGAAGTGGGAGAAAAAGTATTGATGAAAACTCCCACACACATATTGAATAAATAAAAAACGCAGGTGTGTAAAATAATTCTATTGTTCTTTCTTTCTTTTATTTCTTCCATAGCGTTATTTATCACACTGCAATCGCAAAGATGGGCTTTATGCGTTAAATACTACACATCGACTCAGAAACACAACTGGGCGTGGGGAGTTTGGGGGTATGCACCCTCCGATAAACCAAATTACCCCTTCAGAAACCAAAATATTCCCTCAGAATTCAATTTTTGAATTTTTTTTGTTTTTTTCGCAATTTTTTGTGCTAATGGATAGGGCTCGATGAGTAACGTTGAAGAATGGAGTTCTTTTCGTCATACTACCGTTTTTAAGGCCATTTTTGACCTTTGAAAAGTCTTGCACCCCCAGAATTTTGGTGCCGCCCACCTATGCTCAGAAGGCTCAGAAGTACTGCCACCGCTTTTCACTGAAAATCGGTCTTCAAAAATGCTTGTTTGGATTCGAACTATATATCTACATTTTTTTCCTAAAACTATGTAAAAATAGCATCAAATTCGTCTGAAGCTCTCAACAAATGTTTTACGACTTATATTTTAATCACATAATGGTTCCTAAACAGGTAAACTCTCAATTTCTTTCTTTGGTGCAATCCGACGCTTTAGCAAATTTTTTTAGAAAAGCTGGATTTTCTCGTCTATCTATATAACTAAGGAGGAGGGTCTTGGAGGTCAGCTGGTCTGGATAATCAACAGAAAGCTTCTGTTGAGCCAAAATGACCGCAGAATTAATATAAATGCTAATATAATGAAAAACTATGTCAAACCACGATCCTGATATTTTAGAGCACTCCGTTCCTAATATTTTAGAGCGCTTTCTATCCTAATAGGTTTATACTCCACACCTTGCGTGAGGGGGGGTTACGCGGGTGGGTATGCACCCCCTCCGAGAAACCAAATTACCGCCCCAGATATCAAAATACCCCCCACCCAGAAATCAATTTTTGAATTTTTTGTTTTTTTCGCAATTTTTGATACCCATGGATATTGCTCGATGAGAAACGTTGAAAATGGCGTTTTTTCGCCGTAGCACCATTTTTAAGGCCGTTTTTCGACCTTTGCAAAATCTTGCCCCCATAATTTTCTTGCTGCCCACGTATGCTACTGACCCCCTTCCCATGCATGTCTGAATTTGACCACTGAAAATGGCACAAGACTTAATCTGCTCGAAAAATTAGACTAAATTGTGGCCAAAACGAAAAAAACTAAAGCTCAGAGTGTTTAAAATTCGTTAGAAACTGTCATTTAAGTATTTTTTGCGCTATTTTACCGTTTATGCCATTTTTGTGACCATTCGTTGCATTCCGGCGAGCTGACTAAAAGATGCTGTGTATAACTAATGGACATGACTTGCGACAACACTTGGGTGTGGGGTTTAAAGAATTAATACCCGAGAATCTGGCAGACTCCTCAATTGAATTTTTGGCATTTATTTAGGATTTTTGCCAGTTTTACACCACTCAGAACCTCAAAATATAATCGCTGCCTATGTGTGCTTATAATCCGCTTACGATTTGTCTCTTAAAAATTCAAACTAGTCTTGTCTATTCGTATGTTGTGCCATATTTTTTATTTTAAAGTTGCATTCCATTGTTATTCTCTTCAAATTTAGTACACTGTTGCTTGATTGGTGATGAAGTTTAAATGACTTAAATATAAATCAGCAGAATAATTAGCAAATTAGCGCAGTCGTTCGTGCTCAATGATTACGGCTTGATTAAACAACAAGTCATCCTTCATGCCTTGTTTTCATAACGCTGGAATAGCAGAGTCCATATAAATTTTTTCTTTCAAGGGAATAAACTTGAGCGGTGGACAGAAGCAAAGAATTAGCTTAGCCCGAGCTATCTATCAAAACAGAGACATATACTTGCTGGATGATCCGCTGTCAGCCGTTGACGCTCACGTTGGCAAGCATATTTTTGACAACGTGCTTTCCAATAAGAATGGAATGCTGAAGAATAAAGTATTAGAAATACTACTAATCTTAATAAAATAGACTGTCAAAATTAATAAAATATAATAATCTTGAAACGTGTGCCATGAATCGATCAGTTCAAATGAATCATAGGTAGCGCGTCACCGCATGCCTATAATCATAGGTGGGCAGCACCAAAATTTTGTGGGGGAGGGGTGTGTGTGTGTGTGTGTGTGTGTGTGTGTGTGTGTGTGTGTGTGTGTGTGTGCGTGCGTGTTTGTGTGTGTGTGTGTGTGTGTGTGTGCAAGATTTCAAAGGTCAAAAAATATTCTTAAAAATGTTGGTATGGCGAAAAAACACCATTGGCATCAAAAAATTGCAAAAACAAAAAACATTTCAAAAATTGAATTATGAGGGGGGTATTTTGGATTCTAGGGGAATTCAGCCTTCTGGAGGGAGCTGCATGCCCCAAAACCCCTTCCCACGCCCACGTGTGCCTATAAAATACTTGGGTACCCCTAAAACCTGTGCGTCCCCTACACTATAACGGGAAATATCTAAAGATGCGGTTTTTTAACGAGAATAAAAAAATTCGCCGCCCGTGTTTTTTATATGATTTTACACCCAATACCCAGTGTGTAAAGAGCGTGTAAAGTTTTTGCGGTATGTTATAACATATAGACATTCGGTTTTTTAATCCAGCTTGTACACAACTCAGTGTTAAAATGTAATGGAATTCGATGGTTTAGAATTGTAGAAAATCGGATTATCCGATACCCTATTTTTTGTTTTTTTAATTTCGCTCTACTCTTTGGGGGAGTGGAAAGAGTGTCAAAATCTGGGAGTGTAAAGACCGAATGGTAATATTTTCGTTTTCTTTATGTCTGCCAACAACTCCGATAATGAGTCCTATGGAATTTCATCCAAGAGAACTGTACTATGACTCAAGGGTTACTTTCTGTTTATCAGCAAACTTTTTTACACTCAATACGGAGCTAGCTATTGGGTTTTAAAGTTTACAATCTAGTAGTTGATGTAAAAAACACGTTTTCTCTCGGATTTCTCCGCCAACTGTTTTGGTTATAAGTTTTTACTAAGTGGATAGAATAAAAATAAAGTACTTACTTGGGCTAAACGTTGCAGCTATTTGCCTTTTAAACAGGCAATATTGAGCAACTTCCGGAAGTGTAAAGTTCGAAATGAGGGGTGTAACATGGGTAAAAGAACAAGTTTCATTCCCTGTTTTTGATTAATCATTGTCTCAAATATGAAGCGGAATAGGAGTTTTTAACACGCAAACATACTACAATTTAAAGGCTACAAACTGGCCCAAACTGAAATTCTTTATACTCAATAGGGAGTTAGCTTTAGATTTCTAAAAATAACACACTGCAGGTGCGCCAAAAAAGCACGTTTTTTCCTATTTTTTAGTTTGCCAACTTCGCCGGCTATAAGCCCCCCGCATTGAACAGAAATAGTTGGCGAGATAAAGAATGTATATGCAATTTGCAATAATTTTTAGCCGTCAGCGACCATAAATTCTCAAATTTTTCCAGCGCTTGGCGCCGGATTACCTGTTAATGACATTTATTAACTTTCTTGCGACTTGTAAGCCATTTTTCTGCTCATGGAATAGGTTTCAAAACAATTTCAAGAGCAGAAACAACCATTTCAGCATAGTTTCCTTCTGTTTTCATTCGAACATCTTTGACGCTTCGCGTGAAATGCTACAAATACAGGAAATCAAGCAGTAAATCCAGCTGCTAAATGTCAAAATTAATCTATTGAGCCTTAAGTGAATATTGATAACATATTGTCTTGAAAATGCCATACTGATCTGCAAGTAAATCGGCTGGTTAGCACAGACCAACATTTCCCTCCAAACAAACTCTTCACTAAATTAGAAAGAAATGTTTTCAGAGGACCCTTCTCTTTTTAGAGACCGGAGGATATATATATATATATATATATATATATATATATATATATATATATATATATATATATATATATATATATATATATATATATATATATATATATATATATATATATATATATATATATATATATATAGATTTTTGTGTTTCTTAGAGAAATCTGATATTTAGCATATTCTGATGATTTCTCGCGCGCATAGGCGACTTTTCCTAGTCCTCTCCTTTTATGTCCTTAATAATCCGCTATTCCAAGTAAATTTGTCCTTTTTGTTCCATCGGAGCATTTTTCATTTTTCTTTGCTATTATTAGCTACTCCAAGTATATTTGTCCCTTTTGTTCCATCGGAGCATTTTTCTCTGCTAGTAGTGCTATCAATGAAAAGTTTTCCTTGGATACAATAGACAAGATTTATAATCCAAAAGTTATTTCGAAGAATCAAGCAACCTGCACTCAAGAAAATAGGCTAGAAAGGCAAAACATAAGAATACAAAGTAGTCTTCGTATCTATTCCATATATTGTTTTTCTATAGCTAAATCAATTTTCAGTCAAAAGTACATTAAAAGTTTAAGATTCACGTCGTCAAATTTTACGATTCGCGAATAAGGTACTTCTACGTAATCATATCATTTTTTGAAACTTCAAATAACGTTCGCTATGTGAAGTAAGTAAAACTGTTCGGCAAATTTTGGTTGAAACTTGATTGAAAATTTATTTAATGAGATTTTGTAATCTCTGAATATTAAAAACTTGCATATTGTACACTTTGGATATAAGAAACCCTTGAAGGATAAATAGGTTAAGGCAAGAACAAAGCAGCCTTAGGCTCCTCGTTCTTGTGACTTATCAATGCGTAATTTTTTCTTTTGGTTGTTCATTAAATCCGAAGACGAAAATTCCCTTGGACATTTACGAATTTAAAAATTTCAAGATTTATGCTTGAATGAAGTCACGTTCAGGATGTCTCGAAAAGTTTGCTCAAATATCGCATACGTTACTTGAAGTTTTAAAAAATGTTGTGATCACGAAGAAGTACATTAGTCGCGAACCATGAAATTTAACAACTTGAAACTTCTTGTCATATTCTGGTAAATTTATATATTTTTTGACTAAAAATCGATTTAGCTATAGTAAATAGAATATAGAATAGATATTTAGTCCACTCTGTATATTCATGAAAATTAATCTTTTTCGGCTGAAATTTAAACGTAAATTAGTCTGAAAATGTTAGTTGGAAAGAATAAATGTGAAAATTGATAAAAATGAAAATTTTCTGCAAAAATAAACTGAATTGGTCAGACATTGTGAATTAACAACTTCTATGCTATTTTAACATTTTCGCTAGTTTCTGAGGCCGGCTTGCTCAGAAAAGTTAACTTGTTCACCCCTCACAGACTGGCTAAACGGTCCTCCCAGATCAGCCACGCGGTTCCTTTATGGCCCTTGCTGAATGCTTTTTCAGCTAATTACCTAATTATTTATTTGCAAGTATAAAGACAGCTTCAAGACATGCCTTGAATATGCTTTCTATGTCGAGATTCCGCTTTATTGCATAAAAATGAGGAAAATTATAGTTTTAACATATAAAATATTAATATGTGCTCTTAATTATTATAGACGCGGATTTTGGTTACCCATTCTCTAATTTACTTGAAAGAAACCGACTACATAGTTATCATGAAAGGAGGCAGGATAGCAGAGTCTGGGACATTCGACGAATTGTTTTCGAACAATAGGCTCATGTCACAATATATTTCAGATTATTTTAGTGACCAAAAAGATCCGGAAGGTGAGATAGACCGAAGATTTTCCGCATTACGTGTGAAATAAGATTTATGAGATTTCTGTCTCAAAGTATTGCTTGGTTAATTATTACCCAAATGATTTAAGAGTCACTTTCCGTAAGATTCAGCTCAGCCATGTACTGAGCATGGACAAGTCAAGAAATTAATTTCCATATTTTAACACATATTAAGTAGTTTTTGACGTTGAGTTTTGTGGTTTAAACTATTTTCTTAAAAATAAATATTTGTTGTGTAAACTGAATTTAAAGTATCAAAAATTGACATTTTTGTCAAATTTCTTAGAGCCTAGCATTTTTCATTGTAACTCAGGATCACCGTCACACTTGGGCGTGGGAGTATGCAACCCACCCTCTTCCCCCCGAAACCAAATATCCCCAGAATTCAATTTTTGAAATTTTTTTGTTTTTCTTACAATTTTTTGATGCCAATGGATAGTGCTCGATGAGAAACGTTGAAAAACTGTGTGTTTCGCCATGCTACCATTTTTAAGGCCATTTTTTATCTTCGAAAAATCTTGCATCCCTCCAGAATTTAGCTTCTGCATACCTATGATCACCGTGATCAAATCCGATAATTCTTTTTATTTGAAAGATAATTAATTTTTACATCCTGTAAAATTAATTCAAACTTACAGTGTTCCTTCAATATCTTTTGATATGATTAGAAACACAAAACATCCACAATTGTGACTTCGATTTTTTCGACAGTCTTTAACATAGCGCATACACCATATGCGGACCCTTGTTCATATTACAATATTTTATAGCTTATCAATAGAGGCTTCTATGATAACAAATAAAAATAAAAAGACTAGTTTTTGAGCAGTAGATGTTTAAATGGAACATGGTATACTAAGAAATGCTTGAAATTTGACGAATTAGTCTCAGAATATCCTAATGTTGTACCGTTAATGAATTTAGGTTATCTTTAATATTGCGTCGTGGCACTGGCTCTGTTATCTTATACTAGCGTTATGGAGTTCGAAATTTTCTGAAGCTCGTGCGTCGAGTTGACTAATCGTGTGATTGAATGATTGACAGGTTGCGTGCCTGACAACCTTTGTTTCGATGTCTGTGATTTGGTTCGAAGTTAGAGACGGAAAAATGAACATGAATTACGATATGCGCGCGAAGTGATAGAATAAGATACCTACTGTAGAGCAATAAAAGAATTTTGTAAAATCGTAAACAGGGAAGGATAGTCCTAAAAATGAAATTACATACTATCGTCTTTAATCACGTCTTTACAATTGTATCTAAACACGTGTGCTTTTCGTGATTCATTAAGTCTATAAGCTGGGAAATGTGAATTTGTGTGCGATTGAATCTGTATTTTAGCAAAAGATGAAGTTGAAAACCTGCTGAAAGATCCGGTTTTTGCTAACATCGCAGCAAAGTCAAATAGGTAATTGCATAAAAATCAAAAATTATATAGAGTTTATTAGTCAGTTCTCAATGAATTTTATATTTTTTAAAGAAAGTTACGATTTATCGTACTACGGTTTTATAGCTTATTATTTTACCTTCAGTCTACCAGTTAGGAATGACCATCAAAATTGGACAGTGTTCTCAATTAAAAAGAGTATTTGAGTACCGAATGAAAAAATGCATTCAAAGGACTTTACTTTATTACGCTCGTTATATGAATGCATATACAGGGTGGGCCATGCATCGATTCATAATTTTGTTTTTTATATAGCCTTATCGATTTTTAGTGAAAGAACATAAATCTTTGCTGGAATATCAAGAAAACATAAAAGTTTTAGACGACAAAATTTTCCATTTTCCGGTCTGCAATAAGTTTTACTTCTGCAAAATCGTATTATTCCTATAACTTCAAATAACGTACGCAATATTTGCTCGAAGTTTTTGGCACATCAAGACGTGACTTGATGGAAGCGTTATTAAAGAGGTGTTTCAATTTTAGGAAGTTCAAATGTTGCATTTTGTGCACTCTGGACTTTATATAAACTCCAGAAAAAAAGAATTAAAGGCGCCAAGTCGGCAGAATTAGGAGGCTAAGGCATTGGATGCGTCCGGCTTAACGACGGGCGTTTTTATTTTAGCTCCAAACGTTGTCTGCAGTTTGAAAAATGATGTGATCACGTAGAAATAAATTACTCGCGAATAGTGAAATTTGACAATGTCAAACTTTGTACAATTACAACTTTTATGTTTTCTTCTTCTGGCAAAGTTTTAGGTTCATTGACAAAAGTTGATTTAGCTGCGAAAACAAAAAAGTAGAGAACCGAAGGACCATGCAGTTTGATCAATATGTTACGATGAAATAGTAACACAAAAATGAATAGTTAAACAAAAATGACAAAAAGATTCTATCGGTATACAAAATTTGCTTGCAGAAACTTTTCGGAATGTGCAGTAGATTATTTTTTAAAAACGACGAGAGAAATCCCAGATTAAGATTTTATACTACAAGCAAAATCTGAGCTATGCGTTTTCCTAAAAGAGGTTTATTTACTTTAACGAAAGGAGCACGAGCGGAAGCTACGCAAGGCAGTTTTCAACTGATGAAGTAGCAAGTGAAAGCGGCGTGAGCAGAAAACAACGTTTGAGTCAAACGAGCGACGATGAGCAGTCGCATGATAAAACGAAGTTGGGCGGCACTGAACGTATTGCAATTCTTCAGGATGACCCGGTTGCAGTTGGCAAAGTACATTCCTATAGATAAGGTTTTGGCATTGCGAACAGTGTCGGATCTAAGATTTTCGTAAGGACGGTCATCCCAAAGGTAGAAATAGATAGAAAAATTCGTCATCGAAAGGCAAAATTATTTTTTTTCGTCATTTAACACCATATTTATTCAAAATGATTACTGGGTCGCGATTTCTTTAAAGAATTTTAGAATTTCCACCAATTTTTGACGAAAAACAGTGCATTGGCGGATCTAGGATTTTCGCTAGGGGCGGTACCCATACATGGGTTCTGCTTACCCAACGTTTCCCCATACAGTCAAAGATAGTTCCGAAAATTCACTCCTCACAACGAAATGGCGCTTTTTCGTCGTTTTACATTATAACGTCGACGCTAGCGAAGTTCGCAGAAAACTATGCTGAAATAGTTGTTTATGATCCATAGATCACTTTTAGAGGTATGAAAATTATCATTTCTACAAAATCCTATTTCTGAGGAGCAAAAATATGGCTTTCAGAAGCAAATAAAAGCATATAGTACATGTTATTATGAAAGATTTATTAAAAAATTATTTGAAATTGAAATTTTCTAAAAATTGCGATTAGTATGGTCAAAGATCATTGCATAACATATCCGTTATATACTCGTATCGCGCCAAGTTGGGTCACAGGAAAACGGCCGCCCCGCCGCCATAAATCCGCCTGTTGAAATCAAAATGCCATATCTCAGAAACCTGATGTTATTTTGCTAACCTTCCTTGTCTTCGTGTTTGGCCGCGCTTGGGCCTAAATTAACGAAAATAATGATTCAACGAAAATTTGGGATTTTCCGATAAAGATATGCCAATTTACATGCATTTCCTCACCTTTCCAAAATTATTTTTGGGCTAAGGGGGGGAAGCGGCTCCCCCCTCTCTCGCCTCGCCCCCTTGCCTGCGTACGCCCATGCTACTGACTGACCCCCGCAAAATTCTGTCGAACCTGAGATTTTCCTACTTCCGAAAAAATGCGTCGAAAATATACTGTCTTCGCACTCGTTGTTTTTAGAAGGATCTTTGGTGACCGACAATCGGGTCACCAACTGTCCGGGCACAGTTGGGTGCGGGGTTCTGGGGGTATGCACTCCCAGCAGTTGAAATATCCCTCCCCGAAATCAAAATACCCCCAGAAAACTTATTTGCTTAAAGCAATTTTTGATGCCATTGGATAACACTCGATCACGAAATGTCCTATAATAGTGTTATCTCTCGCGCACACGATTGCTTTTAAGACCATTTGGTGACGTCCCGGGTGACCGACAGTTCCGGGTGACCCGACAATCCCGGTGCTGCACCGACCTTTGGTCCCGGTTGACCGACAGTCCCGGGTCACCGACAAATATTATAAAAATAGATCTGTCAATCAAAAAATTCCCGAGTGACCGACAGTACCTACTGGCCGACTGTTCCGAGTGGCCGTGAGTCCCAGGTGGCCGACTGTACCGGGTGGCCGACAGTCCCGGGTGGCCGACTGTACCGAGTGGCCGACAATCCCGGATGGCCGACAGTCCCGAGTGGCCGACACTGTACCGGGTGATCGATATATGGCATAAAAATTCCCTAAATGACCCGGTGTGTACTATTACTATGAATATATGTACGTACGTATGTATGTATGTGCACGTACATTTTTTCAAAATCGAAATACGTAATTTTTTCATTCTCTTAGCAATAGCAATAAAGTTTTCATTGGTATAAATGTCAATATAAACTTATTATATGTACATATTGTATATAAACTAATTAAATGTACATATTTAATATAAACTATCAAAACTAAAAATTTTGTATCAAAGATTCATTGTTGTCCAGTCGTCGTTGAGATCTTGAATTACTTATATTCCTGTGCGCGTTAAATTCGGCCTACAGCGTAGTTTCACATGCGCAATGGAATGCATAAGCAATGAAAAAACCTCATTTGCATTTTGAATCGGGCGGATAGTCAATCCCTGTTTTTGTCAAAATAAACATTTTTAAGTGGAGCGTATAGAGTGCTTAGTAGTTTCGCATGAAAAATTGAAGGCGATTTCGGTCCAGGTGCCTTCATAAATACGATTCACGGTAATTCAACTTTGCTAAAGTGCGAAAGCCGTGCATATCCGATCCATTTTTATCTTTTCAAAAAAATAAGACCAGGCGCTCCCATGATGGGGATACCAATGATTACTTTGAATGTAACGGTTGTGCAAAGGTTGGAAATGAAAAATCTCGAATAACCATCAGGAATTCGCGAATTCTAAAAAGTCACTTACTTGGCTAATTTGCATCACCAAGGGCGTATGTAACCAGGGAGGGGCATGGGGAGCACGTGCCTCGAAATCGTTCAGAAATTCTTTTGGTTTGTATGTGCAATAGTTTGTGCCCAACATCGTGTTCGAAAAGGCCTGAATGTCGAAATTTTTCGGCGCTTAGCGCCATACTGATAAATTTGTGCATTCTTCTATTGTTAAAAATTGAGAAACTGGCTGCACAAAAGTCTTGGCTACGCTATATGTTCAAAAGTTTGATTAAATGGCGAGTAAATCATTTGATGGCACTTTCGCAGCACTTAAGTTACACAAATATGTAGCTGAAATCTTGAAGCCACAATAAGTTTAAGTAGGATAGCACTAAAATATTACGCATTGTAAATAATGGGCCTTTTTTACAAAATCCTGCATGTTTTAAATTTGCTATGAATTCATATGAGCAATGTTATTGCATTGGTAAAACTATTTATGTGCATAAATAGGTACCTACTTGAAAAAGCATTTATTTCGAAATCATTAGTCAGTTAGGAATTTTTATGACAAACCTATTATTATACCACTTGTCGGTCACCCGGGACTGTCGGCCACCCGTTACAGTCGGCCACCTGGGACTGTCGGCCTACCGGTACAGTCGGCCTCCCGGGACTGTCGGCCACCCGGTATAGCCGGCCACCGGGACTGTCGGCCAGACGGGAATTTTTTGATTGCGAGATCTATTTGTAAAACCATTTGTCGGTCAACCGGGACTGTTGGTCACCCGGGATTGTCGGTCACCCGGGACTGTCGGTCAACCGGGACACAAATTGTGGGGGGATCTGGGGGGGGAGTCTGGAAACCACCAAAAGATCCCCCCAGAAATCAAAAGACTCCCCCAGAAATCAATTTATGAAAATTTTTTCGCAATTTTTTGATGCCAATGGATAGTGCTTGATGAGATGCGAAAAATGTTGTTTTTATCGCCATATCACCATTTTTAAGGCCATTTTTTGACCTTCAAAAAATCTTGGACCCCCCCAGAATTTTCTTGCTGCCCACGTATGGACACAATCGTTTTTATGCCCATTATGAGTCTCTTTGATGTATACGTGTATGGTAAGTGCAACGGGTTTTCGCACTACTTCCGTATTTTCACAGCATTGCAGAACTACAATTCACAACAATACAGAACTGCATACAAGGACATTTCAAATTCAGTCATTTTGTGATCTGATATAAAAATAATCTTACATATCGATTGAAGTAAAAGCTATTACTGTTAAGACAATAAGACTATCTACTGAATTCGTCTAAATGCTTTATGTGGGGACGCTGTTTTCTTCTACAAGTCTCTTTGTACCTGTGTAAATTTGTTTTTAAATGATTTTTCGTACAGTCCCTCTTGTTCGTGTGTCCCTTCTCTTCGCGCGTCCCAACTCTTCGCCAAATGGTATAATGTTATACATACACCACTTAGAATGTTCACCTCTTCGCATGTCCCATGTCTTTGCATGTGCTCTAGAGTATTTAAGTAAGTATGTAAAGCCGGCCTTTGTTTGTGCCCTTGTAAGAAGCTTTAATCTGTTTCACGTAAGCTTTTACCTTTTACTTATGAAATCCGATGAGCCCAAAGTGAACACTTACCTATCTGAAATGACTCGCAATTATCGTGAGCCATCATTAGCTTAGTCCGCGAAAATTCATAAAAGAAAACTGCTGCAAGGATATTCGAAACATACTACTAATATAGTCCATACAGAGATTTACGATTATAGCATAGCTGGATGATTTGTCATCTTGGAATGATAAGCCGAACTTCATAAATTTTGATGATATGAATTGGCCTCAGATTCGTTAAAGTTGAAATATCTTCAAAGTTCGACATAGCTAAACGAAGAGGGATTAGTACTTCCCGTACGTACACAAAGTACGCCTAAACAATTGGTGAGTGAACATCATACCTGGGCGTGGGGGTTTGGGGTATGCACCACCAGAAATCAAAATACCCACCAGAATTCGATTTTTGAAATTTTTCTTGCTTTTTTCGCAATTTTTGGATGCCAATGGATAGTGCTCGATGAGAAACCTTAAAAATAGTGTTTTTCGCCATACCACCATTTTTAAGGCCATTTATTGACCTTTGAAA
The DNA here is from genome assembly GCA_036768485.1 of Mermis nigrescens. Lineage (NCBI taxonomy): Eukaryota > Metazoa > Nematoda > Enoplea > Mermithida > Mermithidae > Mermis > Mermis nigrescens. The sequence goes on along the minus strand of JAVLUZ010000409.1, from coordinate 12,408 downwards.
AAATCTTGCACCCCCTCAGAACTTTGGTGTCGCCCACCTATGGTGAACATAGTTTAGCTGTATTTCAGGGTGCTAGACTTTCTGAGGGCTTAGTGAGTGCATAAAGAGAAGCCGCTATGAAATCTCTTTTAAGATACCATGAAAATTGTGTTCACTGTATCGTTGCCATTACTGTGTGCATGCGGAAGGTACGAGTCCCTCAAAGCCAAAGGTCTTCAATCTAGTTCTTAAATCTACAGTTTTTCTCCTTCGGCAGGGCCGCCTCGAAAGTCCCACAGTACTCCCTGAGTGAATTGACATCTAAATCTTCCTACAAAAAGCCTATATTGATGCGCCTTAAGCACTGAGTCCTCAAACTATTCTTCTCATGAGTCAGCAAGTACCGAGAGTGAATTCATCGGCTCTAAATTAAATTTTAGCGTGAAATCAAGCATGTTTTCGCTTCAAAATTTGATGCTGACTTCAAACATACTTTCCATTTTTTCCAGATTTTCAAAAAACTGTAATACGTCATTCTAAACATAATTGCATTCTATATCATATTTAGTCTCTTCAGATAAATCAATAAGATGAAATCAGTTCGCTTCAATAACTACAAAGCTAAAGACTAAAGTATGTATATTTTTAACGACTGAAAATTTCAACTGAATAAATGAATTTATTAGAGATAACTGTCAAATATATGATGAAACAGGTGGGACGGACGAACAGGTGGGATTTACGAAGAGATAGGATGCACGAACAGGTGGGACGCGCGAACAAGTAGAACGCACGAACACGTGGGACGCACGAAGATGTGGGACACAATCCGATTTTTTAATGATTAAAGAAAAAAGTATTGGTCCGAACAAATTTGTTGTACCGATAAAATTTCGGTACATACTCATTTTCTTTACTGAGTTAGGCGTATGTAATTACTGATTCAAAATAGACTTAATAGAGTTCGGAGCAAAGCATGGATGTCTTTGCCACTTTTCAGCTGAATCTTTGCACAGGAATGGAGCTGAAATAATTCATTTTGTTGAATCGGAAACTGCATTTTGAAGTTAACACTAAGAACAGATAAAATAAAAGATAAAATCTGATAAATTAGTTATTCATTAACAATCTAATTTTTTCAAATAATGTGTACTGATTAAGCTAAGTTGTTACGTAAAGCTTACCTACATATTCCTCGTGTGAAACAATTGGAAAACCAGGAAATATGCATGTGCAACTATACGTTTGGTTTGTTGCTTTTAGAACTAATGACTTTTTCGTTTTAGCCGAAGAATGTTTTAAAAAAGGCGGTAAAATTACTACAATTTTGTACATAAAATATGTGTAAACTCATAATACAAATGCACTTTTAAGTTTCGAAAATTAAAAAAATAAAAAAATAAATAAAAATATCAATATATGTAAATATAATAATATAAATATAATAATATAAATGTAATATAAATATAATAAATATGATGATATGATATAAAAAATACCCCCCAGAAACTAAAATACCCGCAGAATTCAATTTTTGAAAAATTTTTTTTGTTTTTTTTCGCAATTCTTCGATGCCAATGGATAGTGCTCGATGAGAAACCTTAAAAATGGTGAAAAATTGAAAAAAAAAAATAAAAAATTTTGCATCCCACCCACCTATGAGGTCTTAAAAATCATGGTATGGCGAAAAAAACCATTTTTCAACGTCTCTCATTGAGCACTATCCATTGGCATCAAAAAAATTGTGAAAAAAAAACGAAAAAATTTTCAAAAAATGAATTCAGGCAGGGGTTATTTTGGTTTCTCGGGGAAGGGGGGTATTTGGGTTTCTCGAGGGTGCACACCCCTAACCCCTCAAGCCCCACCCAGATGTGGTGGTCACTCTTCTAGCCCCTCTCCTGTAATCTTCAATTTTAATCCATTAATTTTTCCACTTTTGTACGAATAATTCATCTACTGTCAATAGGTATTGTGGTCGGTATACAAATATTATGGATCTGCCATTGGATACTTGACCTGCTTTGCAGTGCTTTTATCATACGCCCTATCAACTGTCTTTGGCATTGCCAGCAATTTGTGGCTCGCTGATTGGTCAACAGCTTCCGACAACCATTCTGCAATGGCTAGCCCCTCTACGAACTTAGACATCCGACTCAGTGTTTACTTCATTTTGGGTATATCACAAGGTTAGACTTTCAATTGCATTTACTCATAGTAGATCTTAATATTTATTTAAATCAAAATTGGCATCATCTTTAAAGATTACTTAATTAGCACTTATTTTTTGATGTTTCAAGATAGGTGCACAGTCTGGGTGTGGGGTTGAGTATTGTACTTTTTTGGGCCGAAATGACGTCAGAAAATGGTATAAGCATTAAAATGGTGTTAAAAGTGCTTTATTACACAGCTTCTGGTCCATTTGAAGCACTTTTGAAGAAAATTTTCATCTCTTTGGCCTTCATTTTGTCAAGTTTTCCCGGAGAAATTCTGAGGGTACTTTCAACCTTCCACACGCGTGTCTCGTTATAACAGCTCATATTCCTCTTTAGCAAACCAAAAGTTTTCTTAAAAAATAATGAAGAAGCAAACTGAATTTTTTTATTAAGAAAGTTGCTTGAAATTATTTTGCGTAGCAAATAATAAAATACTTTTAATTATGCTGTCATCGCTGTAAGCCGACTAGCGCGAAAAAATGGGACGCACACGTTCCACAAGAAACTTAGAGCATTCTCGTATAAATACAATCTTGCTCTAGGTGGCTTTCTTTTCCTGGCAACAGTATTGACGTGTTACGGAGCTGTCCGCGCCAGCAAAATATTGCATAGTTCGGCCGTTCATGCTCTAATGAGGTCGCCAATGTCCTTCTTCGACGTCAGTCCGATCGGAGTTATTTTGAACCGCGTCGGAAAGGTAACGCGACATCAGTACGGCAACAGCGATTTGAAAAATTATCTGAACTGAATCTTCTTCAATTTTTCGTAGATAAGTTGTACCATTCCCATTTCAAGTCCCGCATAATTTATTTCAGGTGAAGTCATGATTAAAAATAATGAAGAGACTCCGATACTTAGGGATCTGTTGTGAAATTTTTTAAAATTCTTTCACGATTTTTATGATTTTTGAGCAAGGTGCATTACGAAATATTTACTGAGTCAATTTCACCTAAGTGATCTCGCAACAAACATTCATCGAGAATTGAATTATTTAAATGGTCCGAATCAGCGGATAAAGCTGACTTTCGGACTATTTTTACTGACTGAAATAAATAGAACGAAAGAAAATTTTCGAAATCTATCGACAAAACTCATTAAATAATTTTATTTATTAATGTCTTTTATTTTTGTTGACGCAGAACTAGTTTTGAAACGATCGTGAATTTCGTAAGGGAGGATTTTCACGCATGAATAAAAATAACTGCTGGAGAATAACGTTGAAAGTATGCTCGAGATGATTATTTTTCTGGACAGTGAGATGCGAGTGATTTATGAAAAAGCTTACTCTTCGTTGCTTCATAATGGTTTTTGAAATTTCAGGACATCGATATCATTGACAATACGATTCCAGACAGTTTGCGCCAGAGCACTCTTGCATTTATGGCCGTTATTTCATCTTCCATCATTATACTAATTAGCACGCCCATAGCTGCTGTCACGATGCTGCCATTAGTTATATTCTACTATTTCATCCAAGTGTGTTCCGTATTCTATTTCGAGCTTCGAAATTTTCTATGAAGAGTCCACCATGGGCGTAAGGAGATTCCCGTAGAATTTAAAAATCTCCGGGCGACACGTGGGCACGGGATCTTTGATGGAAGTTTTAAACCCCTGAGATTCCCAGAAATCCTTCCCCAACTACGGTAAACCATCAGAATTGCATTTTTAATTGCTTTTTTGCGATTTTTTGGACTTTTGCTCCACCAGGACCCCAGAATTTGGTCGTTCGTTGCCCCTGTATGCTCTGAAGTATTAAATTTTTAAAAATGTGTTGATTATCTCACAATTTTCTGATGACAATGAACGGAGAAACATTGGAATACGACCGTGGCCGAATCTTGTCAAAGTGATTTATTTTGTCGGAGTCGTATAAAAAGTTAAATTGTGTATTATTGTTCAGAAATTTTACATCAGCACGGCCAGACAGCTTAAGCGGCTAGAATCAGCGAGCCGCTCTCCAATTTATAGTTTTTTCGGAGAAACGATTTCGGGAATTAGTTCAATTCGAGCTTATCAAGTGTCAGACTGGTTTGTCGACGAATGCTTTAATCGAATAGACTACAATCAAATTGTTTTCTATCCATCCTTAGTCGCAACTAGGTACTGGACTTGCTTTCCATATATTAATTTTCGTTGTTCACTGAAGTAACTTTAAATGATAATAAATTAAATTTCAGCTTTAGGATTAGCTGTTTTGAGTTAATATGCATCGATCTGACGCTGAAGCGTGAAATCCGGTCCGACCTTGAATTTGTTCTCATAAGTTAAGGAGAGATTACTAATTTTTTTAATCCACTCAATCGAAACCTTCATCTTTAGCGTAGTACACCTTGTTGATCCGTCAAATTTCGGTATGAATTTCGTGAAGGGTTACTCGAAGTCGCAAGTTATTGTTTTTGAGTCCATAAAATAGTAGTCTATCGTCCTATATTTTCTCATAACACGTAAAATACGAGTTTATTATTAACATTAGCAAGCCAAAGTTTTATATGCTCAGATGGTTAGCCATTTATTTGCAATCCATTGGGAATTTAATAGTGCTCAGTGCTATGCTTTTCGCCGTATTCTATCGCAATAGGGATGCAACAATGGTCGGCTTAGTTGGACTTTCAATTACATACGCTATGACAGTAAGAGAACATTTCTGTCATTTGACGCCATTTACTTTGCGCTGAAAGTTAATTAACTTTTCTGGATTCTTATTATCGAGATTGACCACAACGGTCACTCGCGCCTATTGCGAAATTGCTTACCAAAGTAATATTGAACAAAATACCTCTATGAAAACAGTGCTTGTCTCGTAGCCATCAGACTTTTTAGATCTGGTGGTTTCCACTTTTATCTAAGCTTTCTTGATTTGAAATATATCTTTGATCTTTTTGGCGCTCAAACGTAAATAATTAGGACAAAAATGTGCGGCGGTGTATCTGCTCTATAACTCGATTTGCAGATGACAATGTCCCTAATGATGGCCGTCCGGACGGCAAGCGATCTCGAAACTAACATAATTGCCGTTGAAAGAGTCAAGGAATACATCGAGTTATCCTCCGAGGTAAACGTATAAAATCGTAAAAAGACGAACTGGATCATTTTGGTTAATTGCAAATATTTATAATAGAAATGCAAGTTCAGCAAATTGTCATAGTCAGCCAGAAATATTTAAGAAAGTTTAAAGATGGAGCAGCCAATAACTACTGATTTAGAAGCCTTGGACTACAAACATTCGACCTCCGCCAAAGTGGCCAAAGGACGGAAACATAAAATTAGTCGATTACAGCCTGCGCTATCGCGAAAATTCGCCGCTGGTGCTACAAAACATTACGCTCAACATTGAACCACTCGAAAAGATCGGCATCGTGGGGAGGACGGGAGCTGGCAAAACTTCTTTGTCGGCGGCGCTTTTTCGACTGGTCGAGCCAGTTCCAGGGGGATGCATTTATGTAGATGACGTTGATATTTTAAGCCTTGGACTTCATGACCTGAGATCCAAGTTGGCCATTATACCGCAGGTGAAATCAGTGCATGTAATTTTTCAAAACAACGGATTGTGCTTTATAGTAGAATTTTGTACATCCAATAAAAGTAACTAATAACCTTATTTTCAAAGGTTTTAACTAGTCCCGCTTTTCATTTGTTCGAAGTGCTTATTTTATCATCAACTGCCCGCAAACTCACTAACCTTTTATCGTGTTTTATCCTGCAAATACTGAGTACTTTGTGAAATGTATCGAATAGAATACGAAAAGTTGGCATCAGTCGCCCCTAGAAGTTGATTATGTATTTCCAGATTTTTCGCAATACGATTTGTTGCAGGAGCCAGTGTTGTTTTCCGGATCCCTCAGATTAAATTTAGATCCATTCAATAGCAAGTCGGACGACGATTTGTGGACAGCTTTGGAGCAGTGCTATTTGAAACAGTTCGTCGTAGCTCTGCCGGGGCAGCTAGATTACACTGTATCGGAAGGAGGTGGCAACATGAGGTGCCTGCGATACATTATTGTATAGCCCATTGGTGATCACAAAAAATTGAAAGAAATGAAAGAAGAGACAAGAGTTAAAAAAGCAATTTGACAATTTTCAATCGATCGACAAATTAAATGAATGAGTATGGGGTGCCAAATATCATTGGTTCCCCTGTAGCCTTATGGACAAATGCTATCAGTATAATTTTTGTACTGTTAGTTTAAGTGTCATTAATTATTGCATAAAATTGAGTATTAATAGTGGAAACTTACGACAACAAAAAACAACGTACAATCTATTGATTCAAATGCACCGCTTTCCACGAGATAGAGTCTAGTTGCCACTGTGAATTTTCCTAAGCCAGTGCTTTTAAACCCAATGCCGGAGTGTTTTTAGCGTTGGTCAACGTCAGTTGATTTGCTTAGCTAGAGCTCTCTTAAAAAAGAGTAAAATTCTGGTACTCGACGAAGCAACAGCAGCCGTTGATTTGGAAACAGAATCTCTTTTACAAAAGACCATCTTAGAAGCATTTGCCGATTGCACAATGATCACTATTGCACACCGGCTCAACACGATTCTGAATAGCGACAGGTAACAGAGTGTGATCCATGTGCACTTTCTTTTCTGCAGCATTTTCCGAGGTTGTGCCCCATTTTTTAAAATAATAAGAAAATTTCTTTAAAACACTGATCTTCTCGCAAAAATATGTTTTCCATTTATAAATCGGCGATAGAATTTTTTCCACCTTTTTAGCAGCTAACTTCACTCAAAAGGTATTGCTGTTCCAAAGTACCTACATAGTAGATTAGCGATAAAGCACGTGTACAAAAGTTGTACAAAATAATGCTGAGAAATCTACAGGATTAAAGGCATGAAACTGTAGCAACCTAGTTACTCTCCAATGACCTTGTCTGTTTATATGATTTTTATACGTTCTTTTTTTCTTATTTTTTATGTAAGTTTTCTGTATATTTTCCTGCCTACTTTTTCTGTTTCCTTAAGACCTTTGCACCTCATAAAACACGTAATCTCTCATAATAAAATTTTTTTAGGTACGCTTGTGCTATTTCACGCGTCCTTTCTGTTTGTTGCTTACTAATAGCTTGCTGTACTTGTCTTTCTTTCTTTCTTTTTTTGTTTTTTCTCTTTTTTTGTTTTTTCTCTAGTATTTGCTTATTTATTTATCTATTTATTTGTTTATTTTTCTCCTTATTTTCTTTCTTCTTTCTTGCTTCTTTCTCGCATTGATGACTTCTTACTATGAGTGTATGACAAATTTCAATTAAGGATGTATCGTGTCTTCTTCAGAAACTCGAGTCCGCGTCCAAAGCTATAGTCTTATCCGTGTCCAAATGCATAAAATGCACTAACAGATATTTGTAGCATATGACATAACCAGCATGAATTTAAAGATGGCGGGGCAACCCCACCCTGCCGTCAAAATATATTTGGGTGCAACGAAGAACAGATGTGAATTTTTTTTATTTTAGCCATTTTTATCATAATTTATCAAATTTTCTCAGTGCTTTGCACCTGGTTAGTAGTATTTATTAATGACATTTACTGACCTTCTTGGCGCTATGAAAAGCTTATTTTTATGTCACAAAAGTAGTTTTTGTACACAGAACAAAGATTTTGTAATTCTTACAATGATTTCTCGGTTATTTTTAAGCGCTTTGTGTCGACTTTTGCATCACTTAGTAGAGTTTTCATAATAAACTTAAGGAAATTTTAAAAATTTTTATATATTCTTTACATTGTCTGCTTAAATAGGACAAAAACTCTAACTTAAGCATAGTTGACCAATTTTACGGACAATTTTTGACACTATTAGGGAATTTTCGGGGGTTCGCTCCTTCCACAAAATCCTGCTGCCAACAGACGGCTGCTGTTGGGGGTACATACGCCCATATGAAAATATTGATATGTGTTTAAGAGTCTCGCATCCAGGATTTTATTTTAGGTGTGGGCTTTATCAAAATTATGAAAATATACGTATATAATGCATTCATACACGATTTTGCGTGATAAGACATTTTTCGCTCCTTTTTCCTTTTTTTGATCACTTCCAATAGCTTTTGTTGCTAAAACATAAAAATTAAATGATTCTACAAAAGTTTGGCCTTTTTCACTCTTTTACACTCAATTTTGCAGTCTTATTGAGGACAAAGGGGCAATACAACGTCAACAACGTCATATTGTAAAAAGTCGGTGCTAAGCGCCCAAATTTTTCGACGTTCTTATAATTTTAAGAATTTTGCTGATTAAACGAAGATAAGTAAAGTAGGAATAATATTTGGCGCAGAGTACAAAAAAATTCGGCATTCTTATCTGATGCACAATCTTTGCACCTATCTGAAAATAAGCAGAGCAAGAATTATATTTAACGCAAACAGCTTTTAAGCGGTGCTGGAATCAATGCTTATAAATCTTTGCGTGCCTACTTGTAGCGTCGAAAAATTGGTACTCATGAAATACAAAATGTTCGGCATTGATTTGAAATTCGGTGTTCTGTGGCATTTAACGTTTTTGCTTTAACAAGCACGTAATGTGCATAAAAAACTACCTGCATTAGATTTTAGCACACTTCTAATCTCATAAGCTGAACATTTTTGGGCGCCTCGCGCCGAATGTATTGCTTTGTTAACTTTTGACTTCGAACGGCTCAATATTTAAGCAAGACATTGTGAATGTGTCAAAATTTTCTTGCGCTCTGCGCAGAATTATTTATTTTCTATATTGTTCTTCTTTGCAATGTACCATGATTGAGTACAAAACAAGTAAACAATATTTTAGTAGGGCGTAGCTTAGGCAGACATTTAACAGGGAGGATCCCACCATAGGTATGCAGCACCAAAATTCTAGGTGAGGGTGCAAGATTTTTCAGAGGTCAAAGAATGGTTGGTGGTATAACGAAAAAACACCATCTTTCAACGTTTCTCATCGAGCTCTATCCATTGGCATGAAAAAATTGCGAAAAAAACCAAACAAAATTTCAAGAATCGAATTTTAGGGGGATATTTTGGTTTCTGGGCGGGGGGATATTCGAACTTCTGGGGGCAATACCCCCGACTCCCCTCACCCGACGCTCACGTGTTATCCGCACCAAGAGTTGGCCGTCTCGTTGATGCCCCCATAGTCCGAAGATTACCAACCCCCCATTTTTGATTAAACTTGCGATTTTTTGGCCGTTTTTATGTGATTTTCGGCCGTTTTTTCCCAAAAAGTGGAGGTCATCCCCACCCCTTGAAAATGGCCGAGAACCCCTCCCAAAATTTTGAGCCCTTACATGTATAAGCCTAGGTATAATATTTAGAAATCGTTGTATTTCAATACAACATATTTTTTTAAACATGATTGAAATCAAAATTATTTTTTTAAACATTGTTTCGTCTCGAATGTCTAATGCTTATCGAGAAACGCTCAAAAACATCATCATTCTTGCTTCCCTACTTCTCGAGGTATTTGGACTCAGAAACTTTTAATCCTTACCAAAATCAGAAAGCCATCAACGAGATAGGTATACATATATTAAGGTTAGGTCCGGGTCCAAAATTTTGGGCAACCTTAAGTCCAGGTCCAGCACTCTAGAAAATCGAGTCCGGGTCCAAGATTTTTGGTCGTGTAAAATGTGAGAAAATATGACTATGAGAGTTCGGCCGGACCACCCGTGAGCGTGGGGCAGACCGCCCTAGAATCTGAGAGACTATTCCAAAAATCGATGAGCCCTTCAAAATTGAATTTTGATTCTATTTTTGGCGATTTTCCCTGATGAAAACCTCCAGAATTTGACTGCTGTCCACTCTGGAACCTGCACAGCCCTAGTGGATACCATACGCACTTGTGTGCGAGAGTTTGAAATACAATATTTGCACAGGTAAAGAAGAATCATAGGTAGCGCGATAGCGCTACCTATAATATACTTGGCCACCTTCTTTCTTATGTTTATCACAGCGAGTGCGAATTTTGTGTCCCCCCTCACAGCAACAACGGCACACACCTGAGAGCTGCGGTTTTTTTTATACGACAGATGATTAAAAAACTCGATGTACCATTTTTTCTTTTGTTCACACTCAATGCAGAGTTAACAATGAATGTGTAAAGTGTAAACCAAAAATCAAATAATTTGCGGAGGGTTTCGAGACGGAAAACGAAATTGCTTAAGCTACTCCGCTATGTAGGCGGAACATGCTAATTATGCTTAGCGTTACAGATCCTAGTTTATTTTGTTTCTATACACCCAATATTGCGTTATTAGCACAAATCTAAAGTTTACACTGATAAGCACTTTTCGCCTAGAGCATTGGGTATCAAACAATTTGCGAAGGGCCATCTTTTTTTAAAAATGTTGCCCCTGAGTTGTAGATTACGAATCTGAACTTAAAATTTCTTTACACCTAATGCTTCTTGCACAAAAGTGTAAAGTATACGGGTTTTTTACTGTTAGCGTGTCCTGAAGCTTATCTAACTTAATTTTGGTTTCTGTGCTGTCCAATTGGTTTTATAATGTAGAGGGCTACAATATCTCAAACGGTAAAATTTTTTTCTTTTAATGCGAAATTTCTTGATCTGTGATCGATTTAGTGTAAAGGGTTCTAGACGGAAAAAGAAATTTTTCTAGCTACTTGCACCCCCCAGAATTTCGGCCCTGCCCACCTATGGATATATGGCCTAAAATATTGAATAAAAGAAGGGAACTAGCAAATAAAAATGCTCCGATGGAACAAAAAAGGTAAATATACTTGAATTTCTTCATTGTTAAGGATGTTAAAGGAGGGGACCAGGGAAAATTTCCTTATATGTGCAGAAGCCATAGGAATGTGCTAAACAGTTACACTTCCCCTAAACAACGCAAAAATCGAAGTATATTCAGCGGCCTATGCGCGTTTCTGCAGATTTTCCGTAGTAATTTCGATGACGATGGCGAGTATTTTGATTCCTGTATTTTGGAAGATTTAAAGAAATTTTTCGTGGTTTTTAATGCAGACTATTGAGTTGGCCATGTAGGTGTAAAGTTTACACTATTATCTTTTACGCCAGAGCATTGTGGAAGGTCAAGATTTCATTAAATAAATAATACATTGATTAAAAATAGTCATGGAAGTGTCTTCAATGCTCTTTTGCGAAACACTTGAGAACGTTTTGTTACTACACCCTCATTTTTCACAGGCCGCAGAATATACTTCGATTTTTGCGTTGTTTAGGGAAGTCTAACTGTTTAGCACATTCCTTTGGCTTCTGCGCATATGGAGAAATTTTCCCTAATCCCCTCCTTTTACATCCTTAACAATGAAGAAATTCAAGTATATTTACCTTTTTTGTTCCATCGGAGCATTTTTCTTTGCCAGTAAGAGTTCCGTTTAGGCCAGATGCGTAGGAGCGTAGCTGACCTTCTGACTTTGGAGGGGACAAAAATTTTGAAGTCTGCAGAAGAAGATTGTAGCAGATTATCTCGTCTTTATTTAAAAAAGTCTTCTGCAATTCAGCGTCTTACTCCAATGTCGAATTATATTCAGATGCAGACATTAATACTCGATTCGTCAATAATAATAATTACATTTTTTGCGTTGGTTTGCACAAAGGTTTTGACTTATCCTGTATAGTCGTAAAATATTGCGAAGCAAAAATTTGGCTGTTTGACATGGTAGAATGTTATCCAAAACAAAATTCTGATGATTTGAACTCTAAGGTAGACGTTATTAGCAATTGGAATCGACAGAATACCGACATGCATGGTCACAAGCGAACGTGTTTCTTGGGGAAGTACTTAAGGGCGCTTGATTCCCGGAGAATAGTTGCTAGCTCAACCCTAGGAAAATGGGGCTGATTCCTGCAGAACTTTTTAATTTTAAAAAGCTTTAGAAAACATGACGTTTTACGTTTTTCACTGATCTTTTGGCTCAAGTGTATTAATTTCCTAAATCCTTCTTTCTAAATAGTCATTTTGGACAATTTATACTTAAATTTCAATTAATTTTCCGAAAATTGGTTGATTTTATATTTTAATGAGAAAGTTAAGTAGGAAATGATGAAAAAAATTATATGATGATGATTAAGTAAAAAAACCTAGCATTTTGCTGGAAGATACAAAATCGGTCTTTTATGGCATGGCGAAAGACGCCAAGATTATATGATGATAATCTTAATAAGGTAGTGTGTAATGAAGATAGGTACAACATCGTCGCAAAGTTTATTCATTAGTAATTCTTTTATGTCCGACAAAAGGTAGTATTGGAAAACTTTTTAGACTAGC